>OX155679.1:14899445-15020113 GCA_944547425.1 Eupithecia centaureata | reverse complement strand
GTATTAGCTGCGGCTCCCCACAGTAATACTCCATAAGACATAATGCTGTGAAAGTATGAGTAGTATGTCAATCTCGCATTTTGTACATCAGTTAAATGTCTTATTTGTCTAATAGCATGCACTGCGGAACTCAATCTCCCACCTAAAGAATTAATATGAGAGTCCCATTTTAATTTTGAGTCTATAGTTAATCCTAGAAATACGGTTGTATGCGATAACTCTATTTCATTATTATTAATATTAATAACTGTACACTCTTTCTTAACATTTGGCGGAGAAAACTTCACGCACTTGGTTTTTGTAGGATTCAGAACTAGGTTATTAGCAGAGAACCACTTGTTTAGCAATTCTAGAGTGTCATTAACTCTATTTATGTCCGCGCTTCTTCGGGGTACTTTAAATATCAATGAAGTATCATCCGCATACATAACTATATCTGTGTGTGGCTGCTTTTGAATTACTAAAGCCAAGTCGTTAAAGTAAAGGAGAAATAAGAAGGGACCCAGAATCGACCCCTGTGGGACTCCTGATTTAATAGTAGACCCCTGGGACTTAGTGCCGTCTATCTCTACTCTCATTTCCCGGTCCTGAAGGTAAGATTTTATCAGACCTAGCGCTGTCTGCGACAGCCCATAAAACTTAAGCTTCTGTAAAAGTGTTTCATGACATACGCAGTCGAAAGCCTTTGAAAGGTCACAAAAAACCCCGATTACATCTTGCGCATCATCCCATGCTTGTAGAACTTGTTTAACGAAAAACGATCCTGCATCAATCGTTGATTTTCCCTTTCTAAATCCGAACTGTTGTGGATGTAAAAGATGATTTAAATCAAAATATTCGGACATTTGACCTAGTAATATTTTTTCAAAGATTTTACTGATACAGGGAAGAATTGACACAGGTCTGTAATTTGATGGATCCCGCCTACTTCCTGTTTTGTAAAGTGGAACCACTTTACTATGTTTCATCAAACTTGGAAAGACTCCTCTGTCAACACAAACATTAAACAAAGCAGTTAAGTAAGGAGCTAAATTACCAATGACATGTTGTACAACATTAAGTGAAAGTCCCCATAAATCCTCTGATTTCTTAATGTTAAGGGTTCTAAATGTTTTTATGACAACTTCTGTAGATATGTGATAGAAATTGAAATGAAGTAGACTTTTATCATTATACTCTTGTAAAAAATTTAAAGCAATATCTGTCGAACAGTCTAAATGTTTAGTGACCTGCGATGGTGCATTTGAAAAGAAGTTCACAAAAGCGTTTACTATATCTAGGGTGTGTAATATACATTTATCACCTATTTTAAGGGTCTTTGGTTTGACGAAGTTTCTGATTTTACCAGTCTCTACATTAATAATATTCCAAACAGTCTTTATTCTGTTTTGTGACTTCATAATTTTATTCCTTATGTATATAGATTTAGCATTCCTACATACTCTCTTGAATAACTTAGAATAATTTCTAATGTATTCATTCAATTCAGTATCTTCTTTGTACGATCTTTGCTCATATAGATTATATAAGACATTTCTACTTACCAAAACACCTTTAGTAGCCCAATCTGCAAAGTTTGGTTTCAATGTTATGTTTATTTGTTTTTGTTTGAAAATGCGATCATGTACACAGCAAATTCCCTCAAAAAAAACTTTATAGCTAAGGTCCGGGTCTATGATGTCAGTATTTAAAAAGTTGGATGTATTAGGATCCAAAATATCCTTAAAAATTTCAATTCTCTCCACCGTAACCGGTCTATGCATAATATAGTTTTTGACTTTATCCGTTTCTCCAAATACCATGACAACCTGTCCTTTGTGGTCAGAAGGTAAGCAATCTATAATTTTCTTATGTAGATAGTCACAATTAACAAATATGTTATCTAAACAAGTTTTGGTTGCTTCTGTCACTCTAGTGGGTTCATTAAATAAAAAAGATAAATTAAATGATTTACATAATAATAAAAATTGTTGGGAATGTATAGAATCAATTAAAATATCAATGTTGAAGTCACCACACATGATAATAGACTTGCTCGAGCTAGCTATACGTGATAATGCATCCTCAAGGATTTCCATGAAATTATCAAAAGATGCTGACGGTGGTCTATAAACACACAACACAACGTATTTCTCTAACTCCGCACATGATAATTCACAAGTACGTTCTACTGAGATACGGAGAACATCCTTTCGATTTTTGTGCTTAACAGAATTTTTAACAAATATGGCACATCCGCCTCCTATCGCTGATTTCCTATTGTAAACGCTAGCTAGATCAAAATTTTTGAGTGAAAACCCCATTCTATCATCTTTGAGCCATGTCTCTGAAAAACACAAAACATCACTATCGTTTAATTCCAAAAATAATTCAATTTCTAATAATTTACCAAGCAATCGATTAATGTTTTGGTGTACAATTGTAAGTATTTTATCTGTAATGTTTTTTTTCTCACAAGATTGTTTGCCAGGGACACCCTGTAGTCCCCCTGTTGTCATTATATCTAGTTTAAAGAAGAATTATCAGTAGATACATATGTAAGCTGTCTTAAAGACTTGACTGCTAAACTTTTGAGTGAGTTTTCGTTCGTAAGCATGTTGCTCAAAACATGCAGTAGGTTCAACTTGCATTCTTTTGTAAGATATCTATTTAAAAAGGTCCGCTGGCAGTTGTGATTGTGAGCACAGAATGTGTTCAAGTCCAGAAAGACAAAGGCGTTATCATTATTAGCCGTAATCAGGTTATATAATGTAAGGTTAAGCGAGTATACCTTTTTATTGTAGTTGTTTGCTACAGAGGAGTTCGAATACGGGAATGCGCTAAGAATTATTTGATTTATCTTTCCCGCCTTAAATAATCCTAGAAGAGATTCAAAAGAGCTTATTAGTGTTGCCTTATTCACTCCTACACTATTGCCCATGATAACAACAATATTTGTTCCATTTTCATAGTCTACTTTACTTACAACTTTTTCGATAATTTGACTGTATTGAATGTTTGGGAAACAGTTATTTATAAGCGCATTTAAACTTTCTCCGTGATTCGTTAGGCTTCCTCCCAAACCACGACCCACTTCATCACAGTAAATCTGTGTTACTCCTGATATTGTTGGAAGATGCCCAGGTTCGGTTTGTGAAAGTTGAAGGACATCATTTCTAGTTTTGTTCACCTCATGAGTAGTATTCGCGCAATTTTGTTCTAGGCACGAAGAACTGTCTACACGTGGTCGCAGGCATGTTGTGACATTTTCATTTGGCCCGTAGTTCTTGATGGTATTGATCTTTGTTTCTGGACTATTGCTATTAGAGTATTTTCCAATGCCCATAAGCTCATTGTTTATAGCGATATGTTCTCTGATTTCCCTTTTAGCCAAACTGTACCGGTAATTAATGTTCTTCAAATCATTTTTAAGCCTTGTAATTATTTCCATATTGTACTCCTGTTCTTCATGATATTCTTCTAATTTTTGGTCAAAAATGGCTTTTTCTTCTTTCAGCTTCAGCATCCTCGTCTTTAAAATTACTTCCAGTTCTTGTTTTCGCAGTTTCTTTATATTTTTCCTAGTTATTCGTATAGTTTTTTTTAATCTGATGTATTTTCTTTATTTCTCTCAGTTACCGACATTTACTTCAATGCTGTGGACATCACTGGTTTTTTACAACTTCATATAAAAACAGGGCAAAATAGCAGCCAACTCCGAAAAAATAACCTCCAATCACAATTTTGTGGGGCAATCATACCAGGCTCAATAACTTATGAAAAACAAAGATTAGGCACGAAACAATTACATTAAAAGAATTTCCAGTTTAAAACAAGTATAATTAATTGCCTTGTCAAATCAGCAAAAAACCCGCGAAAACCACTAAATTCTGAAAAATTTGAAGACCTTGTCACAGGTGTTATGCGCACTCAAAATGTCGACTGACAAAATGATGTTGTATATCGATCAGTTAACAGGGTAGCAATTCCTTCTAAAGGTGATTGAATTAACCGATTGTTGCTCTACGCGAACATAGAGGTTTCTCTTGAGTAAAAGCTACAGAACCAAAAGTATGACCATGTGCCATAATAATCCTCCTGCCATAATTGCCCCTCTGCACCTTAATTAACTGAATAAATAAGTTTTTGTGATTTTAATTGATTATTACTTTGTTTTTGAAAGTAAATAGAAGCTGATTTTCATATATTACTTTGATATTCTTACTTCGTCTACGATCCCGGGATTATCCCGGGATCCCGGGATCGCGTTTCAACAATCCCGAAATCCCGGGATTGAAAATAAAGACCGGGATCGAATCCTCTAATTGTAATCAGTCAACTAGTACCCATACCTAATACGAGCTTTGCTCACCTTGGGGCTAGATGATGCTGTGTGGACTGTCCGGAATTATATATATATTTTTTTTATTGGACTAATCGTAACTGTTGATAATTTATGTTGGGAATTTATAAAGAAAGACTCGAAAATGCTTGTGCGTTTTATTCATGGAAAGGAAAAGGAAGTGACACAAAAATTGACAGCTCAATGTAGCCAACATTACAATAGATGCCAACATACAAAATATAAAGGTTGCGTTCTCATTTACCAACACTCCCTCCAGAACGCAAACCCATTTTACTGATACAATACAAATGTTTTTCATATGTGGTACCCTTAGTTAAATTATCTGCTACCATATTACTACCATTCACAAATAAGAATTTAACTTTAGAGTTAACAATATTCTCTCTAATAAAATGTAAACGGATATCTATATGCTTAGTTTTTGACTTATAACAATCTGTTGATGCCAGTCTTATGGCACTCTGGTTATCACAGTATATAACTAGAGCACTATCCATGGCTTGGCCTAGTTCAACTTGCAGTTGCTGGAGCCATAGAGCTTCTTGAGTTGCTGACGCCATTGCCATATACTCAGCCTCAGCTGTAGAGAGCGCCACAGTCTGCTGTTTACATGAATTCCAAGAAATAATTGCATTCTGAAACAGAAAAGTGTACCCAGTGTACGACCTTCTATCCAATGAATCACTGGCCCAGTCTGCATCACAATATCCAATTATGTCTGTCGAATCTTCCTTGACATAGCGCAGCTTGAGGTTCTTGGTTCCCTGAAGATATCTTAAGACTCTTTTTACTCCATTCCAATGTTGGTTTCCTGGATTATTACAGTACTGACTTAGTTTACTGACTGCATAGGCAATATCAGGACGTGTAACATGAGCCAAATATACAAGACATCCCACCGCTTCCCTGTATGGGATGTTTTCATCTCTTTCTTCAGAGTTATTATCAAATTTTGCATTCACTTCTATAGGCGTGCGAACTGGTTTGCATTCAGACATACCAAAACGTTCCAATACAAGGTTAATATATTTTTCTTGGTCTATCGTGATAACACCTGCCTCACGATTTCTATTTATGCTTATGCCAATACATTGGTTCAACTCACCAAGATCCTTCATGTCGAGTTCATTCTTCAATTTTTCTTTGATTTCTACAGTTTTGTTTTTATCATTTGTAAATATTAAAAAATCATCTACCCATACTGCTGTATATATCATTGTTGATTTGTTCACTAGATAGTATATGCATGGATCTATTTTTGATCTTTTCAGTCCAATTTTCATTAAGATGTCATTCAATTTAAGGTTCCATTGCCTGCTAGCTTGCTTAAGTCCATAAATTGATTTATGTAGATAACATACTTGAGGACTTTCTACAAAAGGTTTCGGTGGAGACATGTAAATCTCAGTATCTATATCACCTTGCAGGAATGCACTTATCGCATCCATCTGAACCATTTCTAAGTCATACTTAGCAGCCAGTGCAATCAAGAATCGAATTGACGTGTATCGTACCACTGGAGCATATACCTCATCGTAATCAGTACCCTTTTTCTGAGCATATCCTTTTATTACTAATCTTGCTTTGAAGCGAATAATCTCCCCTTTTTCATTGGTTTTTGTCTTAAACACCCATTTACTAGGTAGGACTCTTTTACCAGATGGTAAATCAACCAGTGACCAGGTTTTATTCTTTATCAAAGAATCATACTCCTCCTGCATTGCCCTTTTCCACTGTTCTGCATGATGGGATGAAAGGGCTTCGTCTAGACTCTGAGGATCATTTAAGTCAAGTACAGGGCAAAAGTAACTTACATCATGCTCACCTTTCTCAGCGTATTTAACAACTTTCCGTGAACGTAACGTAATGTTACGTGTTGGTGTCTCATAATCAATTGATTCTTCTGGTATATAGGATGGGTCATTGTTGTCTCCAGAGAGATATTCATCACTACAGGAATTTTCTGTTTCGTTTTCTATTTCCTCCTCACAGGGTTCCTCAGGAAATTGTGTCTCAGGATTGCTGTAGGATTCACAAGGTATGTATATATTATGATCATACTTTTCAACATTTTCTAAAAATGTGACATCTCTTGTTTTGATAATTTTATTACTTTCTGGATCAAGGACTCTATATCCCTTTGTAGATTCACAATACCCAACAAATATTAATTTTCTAGATTTAGAATCCCATTTTTGGCGTTTTTCCTTAGGTACTTGTGTCATAACTTCCGAGCCAAAAACTTTGACATTTGACAGATTGGGTTTCTTTCCAGACCACATCTCCATGGGTGTTTTATGTTGAATTGATTTTGTTGGTGACCTATTAATGACGTAGGCTGCTGTAGCTAGAGCCTCTGCCCATAGCTGCTTAGACAATTTAGCATCAAGTAACATGCACTTAGCTCTTTCTACCAGGGTCCTGTTCATTCTCTCGGCAAGACCATTCTGCTGGGGTGAGTACGGAGTACTTGTTTGATGCTCTATTCCATGCCTGCTTAAGAAGTTTGCAAAGTCTCTGTTGCAGTATTCTTTTCCATTGTCTGAACGAATAATTTTTATTTTCTTGTCGGTTTCGTTTTCTACCCTATTTTTGTAATCTTTGAAGACTTCTACGACATTCAGTTTATTTTTCAAAAAATACACATGAACTCTTCTTGTATAATCGTCTATGAAGGTAATAAAGTACTTCATACCTCCCAGTGACTCTTGTTCCATAGGTCCGCATAAATCAGTATGGATTAGCTGCAATTGTTGTGATGCTCTTGAACCAATATTATTGAAGGGTATTCTGGTCTGTTTTCCCATGAGGCAAGTTGTGCATGTAATAGGACCTTTTTGTTTATCAACGAAGTTGACTCCCTCAGCATGTTCTGGCAGCTTGTAAACATCTGAAAAATTCAAGTGTCCCATGCGTCTTTCCCATACTTTCCACAGGTAACGGTGTCTTACTGGCAACAGTTATGGTGGGTACCGGAGGACTTGTCACATCATACATCCAGTCACATCTATTGGTCATGTGCATGGAGGCACCTGAGTCCACATACCACAGGTCCGGATTCATTTTCTGTGTAGAAGCTGAAAAAGCTGCAACAAAACTTTTATTTTCTTCTGAATTTTCTGAGCTCTTCTGAGCTTTCTTCGGAGCATGACAGTTCTTGGCAAAATGTCCATGCTTATTACAATTGTAACATCTGGGTCCTTTGTTGACCTTATTTCTGTTTTGACTTCCTTGGATGGCCTTTTTCCTAGTGAAGAATGCTGAGTTCTCAGAGCATTGAACTTCCTGCAGGAGTTTTGTTTTTATGGAATCTGCACTGATCTTGATACCCGAGCTCTCTAATCCCATTATCATTGGTTTATATGTTTCAGGTAAGCCGGCTAACATCAGTGTTCCAAGCCATTCATCGTTAATATCAAACTTTATATTTCTGAGCTTGTGGGCGGTCGACATTATTTTATTTACATAATCATCTACGCTCCGAGAAGAGTCTAAAGTAGTCGTGATGAGGTCTCGTAATAAGGCAACTCTTCTATACAAACCGCTGTCATCAAAAGCTTGTTCCAAACAATCCCACACTTCCTTACATTTGGTCGCACTTTGTACATGTACATAGTTGATGGGGTCGAGCAGTAGTATAAGCTTGGATTTTGCCTTAACTTCTTTCTTTTCATCAGAATTTGTGCCGATGACGCAGGTCCACAAATCTTCTAGTTCGAAATATGCTTGTACGGCGAATTTCCAACTCGCATAGTTTTCTCGCCCAACGAGTCTGTCGATATGAAATGGATTGTGACCCGTATTCGACATCTTCTTAGTATATTTTGACCACAGCGCAAATTTTTCGAGCACACCACGCCGCTTCTTCGAAAGTTAGGTTATCCAGCGGCCTCAAAAAATATCCAAGACAGATAAAACACTTTGCCGGTTTTCAAGTTTCTTCAGCGTATTTACGTAAGAACTTAATTTTCCCAACCACGCTCTGCTACCATGTTGATAATTTATGTTGGGAATTTATAAAGAAAGACTCGAAAATGCTTGTGCGTTTTATTCATGGAAAGGAAAAGGAAGTGACACAAAAATTGACAGCTCAATGTAGCCAACATTACAATAGATGCCAACATACAAAATATAAAGGTTGCGTTCTCATTTACCAACAGTAACTTTTTACAGAGAGCCAAAACAAAATTTTGAACATGATTTTTTTGAGAAGTTAAAGTTTTTCTTTTTTAATATTAAAACATCATTGTTTTCGTAATTTTTTGCTCTATTTTTTAAAATAATGGTCGCTGTTATAGCTATGACCCAACTTGATAAAAACTACAAAAGCCCTTTTTGCATTCAAATTTTGAAGCAAAGTTAAGATAATTATCCCAATAAAAAGAAATAAATATTTAAATGAAATGTTTTCAAAAGAAAATATACTTTATAAGAAATAAAACCATTTTCTAAATTTTTTGAAATGTGGCCGTTTTGCATTCAATGAGCGATTTGTAAAAATGCCTGAACATTAGCTGGCGTAAAGAGCTAAAATAAAATAAAAATCAGTTGGTGTTGATAGTACATAATTGTTTCATTTTATTTTTGTCATACCGTTAGAAACGAGGTCAGGACCCTTTGTGGGATGTACGCAGAACAGTCTACCAAAGTTTTATATTATAATAAAATAGACTTAGGAAGGCTTACAATAAGTAATTTATGACAAACATGAATTTGTTTGTACTAGGTCTATGACATTGTTCAAAACATAAAGAATAAAAATGATAAAAATCAAAAATTTTGGTAGTGTTGAAGGGATTCGAGCCCGTACTAACGGGATGTATCAAAATTTTGTGGATATTTTATTATCAAAAAGCAAAAAGTAAATCAAATTTTCAGTGGTTTCGAACCCAGGTACGACTATACATCGTCGCACCCACCCGACTGTTCGAACCGCTAGTCCAAAGTGAGTTATTGAAATACGGTGAAAATTTATATTACTTTTAATCTTTTATAAGTGGTCGTAAAATCGGAGCTAAGATACCTAAGTACACAAAGAACAGAGTCAAAAAAAAGTGGAGACTTCCTTACGCTAAGAATTTTATTGTTATGTTATTATAAAATTGGAACAACTTTCACAGTGAGTACATTTAAAACTAATGATTGTTATTGTGAACTTATTAAAATTATTTGTCAATTTCCAATGATTTAACGAAATTAATAAATAGCATGAAAAGTATTTTTTTTTACCTATAATTTATTTATTTGTAAGATATTCTTTAGCTAATAAGCTAGTTTGTAAATAACATTACCCTCTGCGCCTTTTTACTTAAATTTGTTCAAAATCAAAAAGGAAATTACCTCCAATTTTTTTTAAATGTATATAGAGCCTGTTTTCTTTCTTAAAAAAAATAAGAGTCGTAAATTAGTTCGTTAACTAGTGGTTTTATTGAATTAATTTTAGATTTAATTTAGTAATGTCCCGAAAACGGAAATATTGGTCCGAAAAATATTTAGTCCTAAGGCGTCTCCAACTATCTCTGTTATTTTTCGAACAGTAGTTATTTATTTCCACTGAATTTGTAAGGTTTGCCTGTGTGAGTGACTCGTAGCGGCCAATCACTCACACAGGCAAGATCTTTTTTTGTGTGAGTGACTCGTAGCGGCCGATCACTCACACAGGCAAGATCTTTTTTGCTCTTCCCAAATACAAGCTCCCTAAATGCTTTCAACACTTGAAAAATTGCTTGGTACATAAAAAACAACATACCATTTGCGGCAAATACATAACCATTAAACAATTATGAACAATTTAATTAGAAAATAGTGAAAAACATCAAAATTGAAAATCATCGCCATCTAGTAGCGGAGCTATGCTTAGTCCTGGACGCGAAATCACCTTAAAACTAATATGCCTACCATGCGTGATATACTTTAAGCATACCTAGTTTTAAAGAACCCTATCATCTAGAATCTAGATAAACCTAACATATTTAAGATACTAGTAACCAAAATATGTATTTTTCTTTTGTGTCAATAAATAATATCTATCTAAATAACTCCTGCTAAATATAGCGAGTTTTAAATTAACAAAGAAATAATAGATACATTACAAGTACACTTATTTGAATATACTAAAAATCGAAGCAGGTTAGATCACCTAAAATGTAGCGCAGGAGGCAACGGGTTATAATCCCGCATCAGGACAAAATGGTAGTACTGATATTTGAACCAGGTGTTTTTGATTTTTTCTATGCTCAATGCTAATAAAAACATATATCTATAACCTGTTTATTGTTTAAATATAATAATGAGCTTTTTGGTCTTATTGATGTACCAATTGATTCATAGCATACACTTGTTGCTATTTTAGTTTTAAACTAGTTGATGATTGTATTTTGTTTGTAAGATTTTAGTAAATCAGTAAATCAATATCTTTATTTCTTTAGGCTTACAAAATAAGCACTTAGACTAGATCAGTTTCTGTTAAGTTTTCATTCATAAATGTCAATCAGAGTATACTTATAGAGGTATACTCTATCTATACTATACCTTATGTTTATCCTCTTGCTGAGCGAGCCAGGAACTCAGTCTGTATTCGTTGTTCGGATCCATGATAGTTAGGCCGAGCAGTTTGCGGATCACGTCCGACGTCAGGCGAACGGTTGGACCTAAGACAGATAACATACCTCTATCATATTGAACCGACTCCGAATGGATAGTTTTTAGGGTTAATTCAGAGTAAAACACGTCGTGAACGCGTCTTCAGTTGATGGCGAAACGTCATAGATCACGACATATCTAGCGATATCTTTGCGCTCACAACACCCATGCTACCGAGCATGGTCGCTATGAACAGTGTAAAAGATCTGTCAAATTGACATAAGTTAGCTCTGATTTTGAGCTTTTTCATAGTACACATACCCTAATATTGAGATTAGAGTATGAACTCCTAACTAAGGAATCACTCCTTTCAAACCATTCAATTATTAAATTTATATTAGAACAAAGTGAACCACCTGACGATCTGCGAAAGACTGCTGGCAGATGCTGGATGCAGCTGAAGATAGGGCGTTGTGTCGCTCATTAGGGGAGGCCTATGTCCAGCAGTGGACTAATATAGGCTGATGATGATGATGATTAGAACATTAGTTGAGGTTATGTTTACGTGAGCGATGTGAGCGCGTCTATAGCCGTTCCGAATAACTGTCGTTATCACGCTAAAATAATTCGAAACGACTTTGAGCGCATTCAGCGCCGATAATCTTGCGAACTACAAACGTAATGCATTAAGTATATCAGTCATCTAGTACCCATAACACAAGCTCTGCTTACCTTGGGACTAGATGATGCTGGGTGGACTGTTCGTGAATTATTATTATTTGTGTCTCACCGATGGCGCACAGTGAATGATAGAGCTCGTAAGTGAACGCGGTGAGAGGGACGTCATCGCTGACCGGGACCACGGCGACCGTGGAGAAGTTGTGCTGGGAGGGACGCGACTCGATGGCCGCCGCGCCGCCCAGACCGGCCGTCGGCTTCTGCCAGGAACCTGGGACATTATTATTAAGATAAAGAAAGTACTTTTAGAAATTTATTTGTTGACAAATAACGATATTTCAATTTTTTCTAGCAGACAGGAAACTAGATTGCTAGATCCGACAACCTTGACTGTGACAACTGTGTCACACGTAAATTGTGGAAGAAACACAAGTGCACAAAAATTTAAACGAAGAGAAAATCAATTAGTTCTTTCGTGGAAGAGGAAAAAAATACACCCATAATGATCAAAAACTTTAACGAAACAATTGACATCTATTAGCGTGCTCGTGGTGGAGCTTTGCCAAATATAATTTTTCATTAATAATTGTCAATCTTATCCCTTCGTAATACAATAAACATTTGAATTCATCTTCATCTATGTTACAAAAAGCTTCTAAATTCTTGTTGAAAAACCCTTTGTAAGGATAAGGATGAAAACTCTCAGAAAATTCTCCCAGTAGTCTCACCTAATATCCTATGTCCCAGCAAGTTGATGAGCCGAGTGACGACGACCGGGAAGCGCAGTTTGATCGCGTTGAACAACCCTTCAGGCAGCTTGGCGAGCTCGGAGTCGCGCACCGCCATCACTGTGGTACTGCGGCGCGTCTGGGTTACCATCTCCACCTGATTTCATTATTTACAGTTAGAAATTATAATAATACTTTGTTTATGCCATTTTATATGTGACATCGCGCAACTTACTACCATACTAACACTGGATAAACCTTCTTTGTTGATAATTATCATTCACATATATATTTGTTACCAAAGAAATAAACGATTCCTATTCAATGTGAAAGACGACGCGGGGAATCCCCCGCTAATAGACTTGAAGTGGCTCGCGTTCCGATACACGCAATACAATACGAAAAATTTAAGAAGCAAATTAAATACTTCCGATTATAAGATAACTAGCGACCCGCCCCGGTTTCGCACGTCTTTAAAAGGGTGAATGCAGTTTTAATTGTCACTAATTGATGACATGGTTCCTAAGAAGAGATCTTCGTATGTCATATAGTTTCAGACTTTCCCATACTGACCGATTTAAATGTTACACCCTGCATACATTCAGTCAAAAAAGTATCGGGAATGGATGATTTGTTTATAGTTCCAAATTCAAATTTTTGTTTTTTTTGTTGTTGTTAGGTTGGCACAACTGTTTGCCATTTTGGCGCGGAGTTTGAGTTGCATCTGTTATTTATATTAAATACAGTGCTGTTTTTAGTTACATCATATCTAGTGTGTATTGCGAATTTCACAATGGACAAAAACATCGAACAAAGAGTTTTTCTTAAGTTTTGCATCGCCAATGGAATTTCGTGTTCGGAGTCACTGAAAATGTTACAGAAGGCTTTCGGTGAATCGACTTTATCAAAAAAACGTGCTAATGAGTGGTACAAAGCGTTCAAAAGCGGTCGAGATGTGATGGAAGATTTGCTTCGCTCTGGTAGGCCAACGTCTGCAATTGAAGTTAACATCGCAAAAGTGAAGGAAACAGTGACTGAAAATCCTCATTCAACTTTGCGAGAGATAGCCGCCGAACTTTCTGTATCTCACGAGTCGATCCGTACCATTTTAAATAATCACTTGGGTATGAAACATGTTGCCGCTCGACTAGTCCCAAAAGACCTGAATTTTCTCCAAAAACTCAATCGCATGAGAGTCGCTGAGGATATGCTAGAACGAGTCAATTCCGACCCAACATTCATGAAACGCATTATTACTGGTGACGAGACGTGGGTTTATGAGTTTGACATGCAAACTAGTCAACAAGCTTCGGAGTGGCGCCTTCCAACTGAACCGAAACCGAAAAAACCACGCCAAAGTCGATCAAAAGTCAAAGTCATGTTGACTGTTTTCTTTGACTCTCGCGGTGTTGTGCACTCGAAATTCTTGCCGGAAGGTCAAACGGTAAATAAAGAATATTATTTGAGCGTTATGCGGCGTTTAAGAGAGCAAATTCGACGAAAAAGGCCAGTTTTGTGGAAAGAAAATTCTTGGATTTTGCACCACGATAATGCGCCTTCGCACAAGGCCATCATTGTGACCGAATTTTCGACCAAACACTCAACAAATACCATCGAGCAACCACCATATTTACCAGATATGGCTCCGGCCGACTTCTTTCTTTTTCCTAAACTCAAATTACCACTTCGTGGCACCCGTTTTCAATCGGTACAAGACATAAAGGAGAATTCGCGGCGAGAACTGAACTCAATTCCGGAAACAGCGTTTAAAAAATGTTTTGATGATTGGATAATTCGTTGGCGTAAGTGTATCGTTTCTGAAGGAGCATTACTTTGAAGGTGATAAAATAAATTTGGATGAATAACAAACATTTTGTGTATTATTGATCTTTTCCCGGTACTTTCTTGACAGAGTAGTACTTGTTTACTTATCTATATAAGAAGCACAATCAAACTCTGTCTGAAGGTTGAATGAAACAATTAAAAAAAAATATAGGTATCTACGTAGAAATTAATCTAAGTAACAAACATAAAGCCTCGTATTCACTAGGCGACAAATCGTCGCAGAACCTGTCTAGGCACATGTCGTCTACGTGTCGCCGCGACGTCGCGCTCTGTTCTGCGACGTCGCACGCGACTATACAGCGACATCTACGTGTCGCAGAACAGGTTCCGTGTTTTGGCTCGCGAGACAGAACTTCCTGCAACATCAGTCCTGCGACCGTGTGGACAAGCAAAATGTATCACGACATGTTACCAAAATGTATCACGACATGTTACCAAAATGTATCACGGCATGTTACCAAAATGTTCTGAGAACACGCACCGTAGATGTTCTGTAACAGTCTCAGAACTTGTGCCCTAGTGAATTCGAGGCTTAATGGTATAATAATTGCAAAACGCCGTAACCAGCGTTCTTTCAAAAATTATTAATTATGAATTATTGTAGAAACTCGTATAAATTATATCAATCGTGCATGACATTACTTGAACCCGAAACGCTTCGTTTGCGCCTGCTAATTTTTCTAGTGGCGACATCTATTTATAATTTAGCGAACTACAGTTGATCATTGGCTTTGGAGCGTCGTCGGTATATATTTATTTATATAAATATACTATAACTAGCGACCCGCCCCGGCTTCGCACGGTTTTAATATAAGTATAAACCTTCCTCTTCAATCACTATCTATAACCGCATCAAAATCCGTTGCGTAGTTTTAAAGATTTAAGCATACAAAAGGACATAGGGACAGGGAAAGCGACTTTGTTTTATACTATGTAGTGATAAAAAAATCAATAATTATAGATTTGAACCCTGCTCGTAATCACTACATAGTATAAATTAAAGTCGCTTTCTCTGTCCCTATGTCATCGTGTCCCTTTGAACGCTTAAATCTTTAAAACTACGCAACGGATTTTTATGCGGTTTTTTTTTTTATAGAAAGAGTGATTCAAGAGGTAGGTTTATACGTATAATATAACCGTGCGAAGCCGGGGCGGGTCGCTAGTATACTTACAATCCCCACCAGATCTCCCTTCCCGTACTCTCCCACCAGTTCCTTCTTCCCATTGGGGTGTGTGATCACGGACCGAAGCCGGCCGCTCAGCACTATGAAAGTGGAACCTGACTCCTCGTCCTGGCGGTATACTGCTCTGCCTGATTCCAGGAACACCTGGAATAGATCGTCTTGTTTGAATCGGTACGGTTAATTCGCTTATTTGTTTAGGCTTACAAAATAAGCATTAATCAAATTTTAAACTATGGGTACATAATTATTACACACGTACATAATTATGAAAATAATATAAGAAATCAAGTGTTAATTACTGTCTAATTATTTTATTGTTATTTTTTTGTTTTAATTGACACCAAATTGCCGTCCGTAACGTCAATTAATTAAGGCCTTTGGCTGAAAAACAGCGCTGAACATGACATGTTCACAACAAGCTGAGCCAACCCCTATTTCGGCGCAGGGTCATGGAGGCACCATATTTTTTAAACTACCACCATTCTGTGGCACTTAATTACCTCCATGCTATTATGTTACTGTTTGTTAATTTTATATACCTCTTTTTTATTTTCCCTGTGTCCAAATAAATGTTTTTCTATTCTAATACATGTTTTTTTATAAATACTATTGTTGGTGTGGAACTGGGCGAAATCAGGCCAAGCATTAGGGTATGACTGAAGATATTTTATTGGGAGGTTAACACGTTGAATGACAACGATGTAAGCCTTTTTTGGGTTCTCTTTGGGCATCGAAACTTGAACCTTAGCTACTTGACAATAAAGTGTATTATAACTTACCCAGTCCAGTGCGAAGTCGACTTGCCTCACAAAAGGGGACAGTCGCTTGACTACAGTGTTAGCTATATGAAGCACCACAGAAGGTCGTTCTCTCATAATGCTGTATACTGTAGTTTTAGAGAGCAAGCCGATTCTAGAGAAGTGCTTCGCTCGTATTGAGAAGAAGCTGGGCTCTCCCGTTAGGACTGCTAAGCCGCCTTCGACTTCACCTGTGGAATAAAATTGGGTTATAAAACAGACACTAGCTGAATTTAAGAAAAGGTTCGGACGGGGAAATCCCAACTAATATTATAAATCCGAAAGTAAAACTCTTTCTGGCTCTCTGTTATGCTTTAACGTCTAAACTACTGAACCAATTTAAATGAAATTTGGTACAGTGATATTCTAGAGCCTGAGAAAGGCTACTTTAAAAGGGTATGAAATTCCAAGCGGACGAAGTCGCGGACACAGCTAGTATCACTATATATCACATCTTCCTAGATCGCGCAAACGTCAACAACATCTGAGTAAACAGAACTATCCGACATCAACTGTCGAAAGACCCTGGGTATGCGGGCCAGGTGGGCCGGCCCAGTACAAAGAAGATCTTCTTTTACCATTTGGGAGAATACAGCCTTTGAAAGCCGCCTCACACTGAAGCAGTAGCCACGCCGAAGACAAAGGCGTGCGGGTTTATCCTGTTTGTACCGCACCGCCGCGCCACCGGTGTATGTATGTGTAGTCTTTCATATGATTCAATAGGATACAACTCGCACGCCTTCACCTCCGGCCGAGCCACGGCTATCTAAAGTGCTATCTAAACTATCACAAGTCGATGAGGATAAGAATTACATATAAGTCCTTACCAGGGTATGCAGTAAACATGTGGACTTCCCCTTCCCCTTCCGCCACTCGTTGAGACACCAAGAGCGCTCCCGATAGAAGATACACCAGCGCCACATCCTATACATTAAAGAGATATTAGGAATAACATTCATCTACTCATTTAATCAATGTGAAAGTCTATGAGATTTGTGTTTTTGGTGTGTTTTATAATTCGCCATGGTTTAAAAAAAAGAAAATTGAGTATATCATCTATGTATTGAAATCAATCAAATGCGCAAACGACTTCAAATTTCACGCATTATCAAGGATAACTCAGAAACTATTGGTCAGATTTTAATCAAATTTATATGGAACAGCACGAGAAGATTTAGCTTTTAGATAAAAAAAAAGAATCATCATTACAATAAAAAAAAAGGTTACGATGTCATATTAAAAAGTCCTGTTTTTGAGAAAATAATATAAATACATGTCCATTGTGCTTGTCTTATAAATCTAATGACTCATTATAATTTTCTTTTTCTAGTATACAATAAAGCGTTCTTGTATTATAAATATATGACTTAAGAAGACTTCTGTAAGACATGAGCATTGAGCATCCCCCAAAGAGGGGAATGGAAAAGACTATAAAACTAACCTTCAATTATCTTCACTTCAAGCCTAGGAGAAAAGTGAAATGAAGTGAATATTTACACATAATTTTAATGGCTTAGATCTTTTTTCTCCTTAGAGATGAAAAATAACGGCGTGAAGGTGTTATTCTTTTTGTTTTTTACTATTTTGTACAAATGTGATAAAATGTTGGTACGAATTGTTAAAGTAATCAAGACACATTATTTGGACGGCAAACAAGAACATAGGAAAGAGCATAATGATGTTCTAGTGTCCAAATATCGAATATTCTAGGCTCATATTCTAGAAATCAAATATCCATAATTTGTTTTTATGAAACTTAAAACATAAAATAGTCTACCACGACTTTTAGCCAGAACTCTATTCAATTTGAACTCTATCTGTAATCTGTATGTATAGACCGATTTGGATTGTTTCCTTTAAACAATCTTGATGGACAATGCAATAGCTCTATAGTTTGTTATACCTGAAAATTCACTATTAGAAATAGATTTATTGCATGGTATTAAAAGGCACTTATATGTTAAAAATTCACTATCTTATTTTGATATTGCATTTCAACCACGATTTTTTCATTGAGACAATCTGTCTGTAAATACAGATAGATACAGTTAATTACTAGAATAAGGACCTAGAAAGGAAATGATTTCTGCTCTATACACATAAGGCCCACACCACACAGAATCGTTTATACCTGTCTTATCTCTGGCTCACCCGGGATATTACAAAACAGCTTATGGAAAGAACACAATCGTACATTAGTTGTGGTTCAAGGAGAAGATTTTAATCATTATTTGTTTTGGGCAAGGTCCAATTTTGATCAGTGATAGGCTTCACGCAGTTCAAAATAAGCACAAGATTTGTGCTCAAAAGGGTTTCATTAAATAGGGCACATCAAAAGCATTTAATCTGAGCTTAAAAGGTGTTTAAACCTTTTTAGCACAGAATAAATGCCTTACTTGATTGAAGGACAAAAAAAGCGTTTATTCGCATTATTTTATGTTAGAGGTGTCTTATAAATAGTATTGGGAATACTGAGGCCCCAGAGGTTTTGCAGTAAGCACTTATATTTACTCATATCACTAAAATAAATCATCAAGATTTTCTATTTACTATACTTTTTTTGGGATATGATCCAATAAATTGATTTTTATTCATCTCCAATTAGGATCTAATCTTGATTAAATACATACATACCTTATGACTTTCCTCCTTCATGATGTAAGTCCCAGCTGGTAGATCCCTCACTTGCACTTGCCCTTGCAAGACCTGGTCGCTTTCCAGACCTAGTTCTTTGACGAACGCTTCGGTCGCTATTTGGACTAAGGCCTAAAATACAATACATCAAATAGATTGATACAACGAGAAGAGGGCGATTTGATCTATCGTACATTTTTATTTATACTACTATTTAAAATTTGGAAATTTAAATATCAATTTTTCGGCAAACCAGACTTTAGGGGTATGAACTTTCCGGCATGAGATTAATAAGGCTAGAGAATGGACAAAAACAATCAATTACACAAAAACTGTAACTTGTGATTTTATTTTATTTTTATATTCTAACATGTGCAACGGCAAACTTACAAATCCCCTCTTTTTTTTGGGGTTGGGGGTTACTTAAGAAATTGCCAGGTAAAGTGCAATTAACGACATCTACGGCGCAGTAGGCGAAGGTCTGCCTACGACGCACGAGATAAATTCTTAATATCATACAAAGATAGTCTAGAGCCTGAGAAAGGACATAGCCTGTTTTTAAGGCGAAAAAAGGGGAAAAAAGGTCCCTTACAACCCGGTCCTTGAAAGAGGGTATGAAAGTTTGTTGGAAATTTCGTAAAACCTACCTGTTCATCAAGATTGTCCGTGTTGTGTTTCTTGTATGACGAACTTTCTTTGGACTTGGGCAGCGAGGAAGTCATCTGGACGTCTGGTTGCTGCTAGAATAAATCATGATGAGGAACAAGATATGAGAGAAAATCTGTAGAATATGTAATGGTGTCTAAGAACTTTTAGTGCTAAATTAAATATTTTTTATTTCATTTACACTCGTTACGAGTTGTTACGAATCCTATCCTTCAGAGAAACTCCGAGAATATATTATATACTTGAAAGTTACGATTCCACACACACACACAAACACAACTACACACAGGTCAAACTTTTAACAGCCCTCTTTTTTAAAGAGGTTGAAAAGGGTTAGAAACAAAAGGAAATACAACAAAAGGAAATACAAATCATTACCTGAGGTGTATTCGAAGTGATATCAGGCACCATGTCAGGTCGGGGGCGCCTGCCTTGTATGTGGATCGGCGAGGACACGGAATGGTTACCTTCCTGTTAAACACATGCGGTTAGAACGAATGAACTAATGAACAAATGAATGAGTGAATGAACGAACGAATAAAGTCTTTTGATGTGTTGATACAAATCAAATCGAGTTAGGTATGTATTATAAAAGTGATAATGGCAAATCCACCCTTGTCATTGCTCCCCCAATGAGGCAGTTCAACAGTGGACTTGTGAGCTAATAGAATGATGTATTATAAAATGATAGCTAGGGACATTGTAGCGTGTCTTGCCGCTTTTGGGTTACAAATTGGTCTACAATGCGTGTATTTAGAGCATGACAAAAACACACAAAATCAAAACGAAAAACAAATGATGCACAGGGTGTTGTGCTAACTGCAATAAGATGAAGATTTGAAAGAGTGCTGTAACATTTTGAAAAGCACCTGCTTTTCAAAAGTTACAGTACTCTTTCAAACGATTGTGATTTTTTCTTTTTCTTTACGATACCTATCGTAAGGCTTGATACAGTTAATGAGGAAGTCAACTTTATAGCGATATGATACTTAGTGTCATCTCAGTGCAGCCAAATATACTCCTTAGTACCTTTGGTTTAGGTTGAACATTGAATAATGCCTCAGGGAACCAAGTCTAAAATTGAATTAATAATTTAGCTATAAACTCGTATCTATAAGAAATAGTTGTTTATAGTGATAATTTAATTTCAAAAAGCTCTTTCAATAAAAATCTAATTATTTCTAGAAATTCCTACAGACGTCACAAATCGGACGGCACAGTATACGGAAAACTGATCACGCCAACTCAAACTTCAACAACAACAAACAAACTAGTTACGCTACATATCTATACTTATAATAAAACTGTAACAGGTCCAATTCTGTACATTGAAGATATTTTGAAATTTTTTTTTGGACGGCACTCTATTATCGTTACTCAAGCCAAAACTGTAATTTTTTTCATTCATGTCTGTCTGTCTGTCTGTCTGTCTGTCTGTCTGTCTGTCTGTCTGTCTGTCTGTCTGTATCGTAAACGCGCATCACGCCGAAACTACTTGATGGATTTAAATGAAACTCGGCATGATTATAGATTATACTACGAGGAAGGACATAGGATACTTTTTATCCCGGAATTCAGTAAGGTTCTCATGGGAGAGGGTATGAAAGTAAAATTCCTTTACCGTGCATCACGCTGAAACTGCTGAATGAGTTGGAATGAAACTCGGGACGATTTGAGTTCAAGGAAGGACATGGGATACTTTTTATCCTGGAATTAGGTAAGGTTCCCCTGGGAGAAAGGGTGAAAGAAAAATTCTTTAACCACGCATTACGACGGAAGTGAATGAATTCGAATGGAACTCGGGACGATTGGACATGGGATACATTTTATCCCGGAATTCAGTTTGGTTCCCCTGGGCTATACGGGTTTTCAAAATTCTCACAGCATCTGAACGACGACGCGCGTGTCGTTCAGATGCTGTGAGGAATTTTTGAAAACCCGTATAGCCCAGGGGAACCAAACTGAATTGAACTGATGAACGCGAAAGTTTGTAAGGATGAATGGATAGATGGATGGACAGATTGATAGATGGATGGATGTTTGTTACTCTTTCACGCAAAAACTGCTGAACGGATCTGAATGAAATTTGGCACAGAGATAGATTATAAGCTGGAATAACACATAGGCTTTATTTTATCCCGAAAATCCCACGGGAAAGGGAATTACGCAAGTAAAATCGCGAGTACTCGAAATACTAATCATGCGCAGACGAAGTCGCGGGCACCAGCTAGTTATATATAAATACTTAAGGCTTCACACGCGTTCAGTCTCGAGGCTATTACTATTCCAAAAGAACTGATTTATGAGATCAAAAGTAACCTATGTGTTATTCCAGGGCTAGAATTACGGCTATTAAAGATTTCAGCCCGATCCGTTCTGTAGTTTTTGCGTGAAAGAGAAACAAACATCCATACATCTATACATCCATACGTCTATACATACATACAATACAATACAAAAAATTATTTATTGCACACCAGAAATATTTAACACAGGACAGGAAAAAACAAATAATAGATTGTACAACGGGCAGCCTTATCGCTATGAGCGATTTCTTGCATACCTACATCTATTCATCCATACTTTCGCGTTCATAATATTAGTAGTAGTTTAAGATTAATATAATAATTAGATTGCTGTGCCCTTGCAGGGTTCATGTTGTACCTGTATTATTTTAAGATCTTATGTAACACATGTATGCAATAAAATATTGAGTATTGAGTAAGGATTTACCGCATTTTCCTGCATGGGTGCCCTCTCTGTGTGATGCGGGGAGTGCATGGAGGTCCCGCTATCGACCGTGGTCCGGGCCGACTTACTCGGGGAAGAACCGAACTGGTTCGGACGACGCTTCTCACGACCACCCTAGGACAATATACATGATACATGTCAAATATCATATGAATAAAATAAAACAACGTATCAATGAATAAAATAAAAAAGATCATTTATTGGCTACTAGATGCGCCCCGCGGCTTCGCCCGCGAAACAGTTTTTTTTTTTCTCATATAAATTTCAGAAATTTATTACACAACCCCTAGGAGTTATTTTGTAAAAATAAAATACGTGTATAATTATTTATTTTATACTTTATTCATTTCATTCATTCATTTTGAGTAAATCGATCCAAGGAAAAATAATTTTCCATACAAACTTTACCACCCTATTTAACCCTCTCAGAGGGTAAAATTTCCAAATTTTAATAGCCTATGTCCTATTCTAGGTCCTAAACTATCTACATACCAAATCATTTAAATAACTTAAGTATTTACAAAGACTTATAACAAACATTCACACAGACTTTCCCATTTAATATAATAGTAAGATAGTAAAATAAGTTTCTTAATATTATTATAAATATTTATGTACGGGTATTTATGGCGTTTATTTACCTATTTTTCCCGACGTTTCGACAGGTTTACACACTGCCGTGGTCACGGGATGACTCTGTTAAGTTTCTTAATCTAAACTAGAATTAAACAAAAAAATACTAATCATGGTCAAAGGGAGTAGATTCAGCAATGTGCTGCATGCAGGAAACATGCGGCGCTGATTTAAATCTACTCCCCTCGGTGGTCACCGAAGGGTTATGTGATAACGAGTTTAACCTAAGTTCAGTTGTACATATGTTCCTATATATACTTGTTTACTTATCTATTTATGAAGCACAATCAAACTCTGTCTGCAGTGCAGGTTGAATGAAACAATTCTAAAAAAATAATATAATATACTTAGATTAATTTGTAACAAACATTATGATATTTGCGAAACGCTGTAACCAGCGTTGTATCAAAAATTATAAATTATGAATTGTTATAATAAGTCGTATAAATTATATCAATCGTGCATGACATTACTTGAACCCGAAACGCTTCGTTTGCGCCTGCTAATTTTTCCAGTGGCGACATCTAGTTATAATTTCGCGAACGTTGATCATTGGCTTTGGAGCGTCGTCGTCGGTATATATTTATTGATATAAATATGTATGTATGTATGCTTTAATCTTTAAAACTACGCAACGGATTTTGATGCGGTTTTTTTTAATATATAGTGATTCAAGAAGAAGGTTTATACGTATAATAAAACCGAGCGAAGCCGGGGCGGGTCGCTAATTTAAATATAATACTAATAATAGTCAATAATACTTACGGGGTTAACCAATTCCGCACTGAGTCCTAGGTATTGGTGCAGCGCCGTAAAAGTAACCCGTTGCAATCGGACCATGATGATCTACAAGAAAATGAAATAACAAAATGATTTTATATTAAAAGTATTAAAATATACCACATTTGCACCTAATAACAAAGGTGAAGATAATCAAACAATGCTATGGGAAGAGCCCGGACTTTCTCTGAAGGATAAGATTCGCACCCAGACCAACGGATTTATGAGTTTAGTGGTTTTACTTTATAAATAAATAAATAATTCCGGACAATCCACACAGCATCATCTAGCCCCAAGCTAAGCAGAGCTTGTGTTATGGGTACTAGATGACTGATATACTTAATACAATACATTACATATATAGATTTTCCTTTATTATACACAAAAACGGAACAAATCTGCAGATCGTACACAAATTTGTTCCGAGACGGGAATCGAACCCGCGACCTCCTGCATCGTAGGCGGACCTTCACCCACCGCGCCACATCGGTCGTCAAATGTAAACTTACTTGAATAACCCTGACAAATATATCAGGATATTCCTTGAAGACTTCTTGGAAAGCGCGCATCGGCAGCTTTATTACTTGCGAGTCTTCTAAAGCTTTCGCGTTCACCGTTTTATAGGGTTGAGAATGGCCCTGTATAACAATTAATTATTATACTATTATTGTCATCATCATTAGCCTATATTAGTTCACTGCTGGACATAGGCCTCCCCTAATTATATTATGCAACGGCATATTTGTCTGAGGATCTCAAAAGGCCCTGTAAAACAATTAATAATAATATAGTGCGGCGGCAGATTTGGCAGAGGATCTCAAGAGGCAAATTTGCAGGTAATAGAAACCAAAATATGTATTTTAGATTAGTTTATTTGTGTATTGTAACTGTATTGTAACTGTATTTAATAGCTTACTTAAAAATATTGTTTATTGTACTGTAGTGTAGCATCGCCATAGGGTTATTACTCTTAGATCATAATAATGAAATAATAGTAATAAATGTTACGAGCGTTTTATGAGCCTGTGCATTTGCTCCCCTTGGAGTAGAGACCATAGGTCAGTGGGGTACCGAGGTTTTAAAAACATCTGAGCGTCTAGCCGATGTGACGCGTGACCCGAGAGCTGGTGAGTATCTGGCGCAGCGCAACAGCATTGCTATACAGCGTGGTATATTTGACATAATGTATAAAAAACATAACTTTGGTATCTCTTTGTATTTTATTTTAAAACTGCGTATGATTTGATGAATCATATTTCAACTCTTCAAACAGATAATCAGTTAAATTATCCTGTAGAAGCATTTTGTCGCTCTGACGCACTTTTGTGCACGGCTGATGCGACGCGACATTCAAGTTTCTTGTTCAAGAATTGACTAACAATGACCCAATTCTGGCTTCTCCAGAATTCAGACAGTTCGAGGAAATGTGCTATGTGGAGTATTAAATTACCTACAAAAATCACATACTAAGACTAAGAGTAATTTGGATAGTAATAGTGATGTAAAAAATTAGTTTTCAAGTCCAAGCAAGAGGGAATTAAAATTGGTCATGTTTTACTATAATACTACTAGCTACGCCCCGCGGCTCAGTTGCGTTAAATTGATGTAAAGTATCCTATGTATTATTCCAGGCCTAGAACTACGTCTAATCAAAATTCAGCCCGATACGTTCGGTAGTTTTGTTGTGAAAAGGCACGAAACGAGGGCATTCACGGGGGCGCGGGGTTTTCAAAAAATCATCCAACCCCTTTTTAAAAAATGAAGGCCTTCAGCAGCTTATTATACTTTTTTACGACAAATTCGTAATCCGCTAAAGGCTGGATTTTTGCCGGTCCGGATTAGCGAGGATCTACTGTATTTTCTTTTTTTCTTTCTTTACCTACCGTCAAAACGTCAGTGAAACTCAGTAGTGATGTGACACTCTCGCCCGCTCGCACCACTTTGAGCGACAGACCGCTGCCGTCTTGGTTCGTAATGTATACGTTAACTCGGCCCGTTTGGACCACGTACACATTTTCGTCTGTATCACCTGAAATTATATATATAAATAATGCTAGAAATTCCACTCAGCAAAAAAAAAGCCCCAATCTAAGCAGAGCTTGTGTTAAGTTGTGTTATGGGTACTAGATGATTGATATACTTAATACATTTCACAGATAGAATCATACAAACTTAACATGCACATCAAATAAAACTTATATGTGCATAAGTATGTACATAATATGAACATAAAAATGTGTGATTTACAAAGTGTATTAAAATACACTTTGTAAATCAAGTAACTACTTGCAATAAACTAATTGATATTGTACAAAAAAATAATTGCGGAGCAACGAAACTCCAGACAATATATAAAATATATTCTATTATAAAATCACTATAGTATAAAATAAAGTTTCTTCCCGTTGTCTGTCCCTATGTATACATTCTTAAAACTACACAACGGATTTTGATGTGATGGTTTACATGTATAACACACCCTTGCAAAGCCGGGACGAGTCACTTGTATAATCACTACATAGTATAAAACAAAGTAGCTTTTTCTGTCCCTATTTCCCTTTGACTGCTTAAATCTTTTGCAACGGATTTTGATGTGGTTTTTGGTTTTTTTTAATAGATAGAGTGATTCAAGAGGAAGGTTTACACGTTTAATAAAACCGAGCGAAGCCGGGGCGGGTCGCTAGTAATAAATAAAACGAAATATCACATTTATCATCGAGATTTAAAAATACTCACCAACTTTAAACAGAAACGACCCCGCAGCCAAGTTAATAATCTCCGTGTGCTTGCAAAGCATAAGAAAGACTGGCTTCTCGAAGTGTCCAAACACTCTGATGCTGTGCAGCATGTATAGAGCGTCAGGGGGCACCCTGTCGTCGCTCGTCAGGTCTTCTTCTAGGTACTCCGCGGGTGGTTCCAGAACCTAAAGACGAAGAAGATGAATGATTGAGTATCCACGACAAGACGGAAGACCAGCGCTATGGCATGATTTGCTCTCAGCACACGCTGGTTACCAATTTTATCATGTTTCCATTTATTTTATTTCCAAAACTGTATTTTTCTTGTATTTTATGTGACAAATTATAAACATG
Source organism: Eupithecia centaureata (assembly GCA_944547425.1). NCBI lineage: Eukaryota > Metazoa > Arthropoda > Insecta > Lepidoptera > Geometridae > Eupithecia > Eupithecia centaureata. The sequence continues at coordinate 14,993,398 of OX155679.1, read as the reverse complement.
AGTATTAACATGGTGCGAGCATGCAATTATGTTATTACTAGCTGGCGCCCGCGACTTCGTCTGCGCAGGATTAGTATTTTGAGTATACTCGCGTTTTCACCCGCGTAATTCCCGTTCCCGTGGGAATTCCGGAATAAAATATATAACATATGTGCTATTACTAAAATATTTATAATCTATGTGCTATTCCAGACTACAATCTATCTCTGTGCCAAATTTCAGCCAGATTAGTTCAGTAGTTTTTGCGTGAAAGAGTAACAAACATCTATCCATCCATCCATACTTACAAACTTTCGCGTTTATAATATTAAGTAGGATCCGTTAGTTCCTAGCTAGAACTTTCTATTCGGCTTTGCCCAGACGGACACACCATTATTATTGTAAGCTGTCTCTCCGCGTCTTCACCTGGGTGCTATGAAACTTCATAGCATCATCATCAGCAATCATCAGATATTACAGTCTTATAACACATAGGCTATATTTTATCCCCGAATTCCCACGGGAATTACGCGGGTAAAACCGCGAGGCGATGCTAGTGGATTAATGAAATACCAACCTTTAGCTGCTCGGGCGCAGCTTCCTTCTTCAACTGCAGCAGTTTCCTCGCGAAGCGCATCACCGCGCGCCGCTTGCGGCCCTGCCCCGAGTTGGAGATCGACTTGACTTTCCTCAGCATCCGTCTGCCGTAGAACAGCATCTTGTCTCGCTTGCGGAAGCGTTTCGCTGGCTCCCCTGAAGGACCTGACATGCTTTGCCCGCCGGAAAGATCTAGAATTTAAGGTTTAACATAATTTTTTCAAAAATTCACACAAAGTCAGTAAATTCACACAAGATGATCTCAGTGGCACAGCGGGCGAGAGTCCGAACGCATGCTAACCTAACGCATGCCCAATGTTGCCTAACGTTACAAAACGCATGCTAACCCGCGGGCAGCAGCTAGTTGTATGTAGTTGTTGTGTGCTAGTTGTTGTGGTAATTCACGTGATCCTATGACGGCTCATTGGCATTAAAGTCTTCCGACTGAAAGCAGTTTGATACTTAGCCAGGAATAAGAGACGAGCTTGTCCGTAGTTGGAGATCAACTTGTCTTTCCGTAGCATCCTTCTGCCTATAACAGTTACTCTCCTAAAGGACCTAGGTACCAATGGTTTGGCTGCCGATTAAATCTATCAACATCATCAGCCTATATTGGACATAGGCCTCTCTTAATGTGAGCCATAGCACCCTGTCTTCAGCTTGCCGCATCCAGCATCGTCTTTCGTAAATTGTCATCTCACCTGAACCTGTACGTATATGATTTAATCTATGCCGATTAACATTATCGATCGTTATTATTGTGCATCATACAATTTCTTTGTACAAGGCTGAATTTAGGTACTTATTCCTTTTGCCTTGTTAATTGTTGTTATCGTATTTTAAGATTATAAATTATAAGGCAATTAATGATTTTTTTCGTAGCAGTATCTTTTTTATGTTAGTGGCTTCACGACCTTGATAAACCGTAGGTCATATAAACAAATAACTTTTCCGCTACTTTTATTTAATGTAGAACGTAGAAAAAAAAACATAATCTAGCACCAACACGAAATGAACCTTGAGATGGCAAATATAAGTTTTATAATAACTATTAATTACCTTTGCCTCGCCATCGCCTGTAGTAATAGAAAAAGAACACTAGCAGTGAAACTAGTAGACATCCGCAGAATGACCACAGCAACTGTAATAAAAAGAGAATCATATCAAACACCCATCATAATCATCATTGTGAGCGCAGATGCGCGGGATTACGCCCAAAGTACCCGCACGTTACGCAGTCGACACGCAACGGTCGGCGTGTGCGGTGGTTTCGAGTGAGATCATAAACATTATTCGAGTATTTTTGTTCCCAGTTCTCTCTCTATAAGAGTGACTAAATATCACAATCATGCATCAGCCCACAGACCAGAACTCATAAAGTTTAGGTTCTTTAGGCTTACAAAAAAGAACTATAAGTCAAATTTAAACTATAAATTATTATAAAATAAGAAATAAATGCAGTCAGCAGCGTCTTGGGGACATGGCTTGGAATACCGATATTTATAAATACCGGTTCGACTGACCTTGACATGGTACCGGTACTTCTTTAGTATCGATACAAATTATACGTATACTTTTTGAGAACCGGTATAATTGTACTTAGTGGGGTACCGGTACTAAAGTATCGGTATTTTCTATAAGTAGGTATCGGTAAAATTACCGAAAATATGCTCAAAAGTACCGGTACTTTTCAACAATATTATTTTGTGCAAGCGAGAGAGAAAACTGATTAGAAAAGACGAACGATACGACGCGAGAACCGCTTAGAATACCGGTACTTTTTGGCAAAGTACCGGTACTTCAAAAGTATCGATACTCGAATTTAACGACATGAAAGTACCGTTACTACCGTAAAAGTACCGGTATTATTGGAACCGGTATCAAGCCCTGCTTGGGGATGCTTTCGGTTGGTTTTAATATGGATCAGTTGAGCTATCTGTAGACTGTTTGTTAATTTGCAATTTTTAACCGATCTCATTACGCATAGGTTAGTTCGTAAGTAGGTATAAGCATCAGAATAAATAATAATTAAGTAGAAAGGACTCTTCTTTGATCTAGTCCCAAACGCCGCCATTTATATACCTACTTCCCCCTTCACCTCGTTACGCCCCTCTGTCGTCCAGGCGTTTTGCCAGGGTTGCTACTGCATTGTACCACCGCGCCCCGCCGCCGCCGCGCCGTCGTCGCGAGGCGAGGCGAGTGAGAAAAGGTCAACGAACGATGTTCACGTTCCTTTGATTAGGTACCTACCTAATTAGTTAGATAGGAACCTACTAAAACGCATTAATATTTAGAAAATATTACTTACATAGGATAAGTATTATCATATAATATGCATTATCTTTTATTGTTTCAACCGATCACACCACAATAACTTGACCATGGCGTCATATTATAGAGGTAGGTACCTAACCTACACAAATATTAAAATCCGCGTGCGGCGTCGCCGGCTGTGACAGCCCTACTGCACGTTTAACGTGCAGAATCGCGTAGGCTAATATCGTGACCTTGAGCGCGTTCGGAGCGAAGTTTCCCTTCTAGTCTGTTCCTATTCTTATGGTATAAGGCATTATTAATATATTTTTAGCTAGTCTTACTAAAAATACTAACTTCTTGACTTGACTAATTTAGGTATAAGATTTTAGTCAAGACTAAATAAAATAAAACAAATTCATTTTACCGACCAAAAAATTCATCACTCTTGCAAAAAGTTTCCGCACACAAAAAATAAATTACGAATATCTAAAGTCTAAACAAAACAAGGACAAACTTTTATCTGAAGAAATAACAAAGAGAATCAATCTATAGAGCTCTCGACAAAAACACGATAGACGTGATAGAGTGACAAACAACAAACCGAAATAGATTACCTACTACATATGTTGTTTGGTATGAACCGTTTTCCATCAGGCGGGCCGCATGGTTGTTTGCCACGTTGGTGGTATAAAAAAAAAAAAAAAACGGCGAACTTATGAACATTAATTTGACTGGGATTTGTTCTTCAAAGATAACTCAAACATATTAAATATCTATTATTATTATTTACTACTTTTAATTATATAAAAACATTCAGTATTTTTTCTAATATTTATGTATTTTATATAAAAAGTTAAGTATTTAATTTTATTTGGTTAAAGTTTTCATGACTCATACTCTACAGTTAACTGACCAAACTGCTAACTGTCTAAGAACACAACCTTTAATAATAAAATTATGATTGTGTTTATGATAATGGATTAAGGTAAAAAGAAGCTCATACCTATAGCACCTAAAGCAAAAGGTTATTTGAATAAATAAGTAGGTTTAAGTAGGTTTAAGGCAATGCATTTCATGAAAATAAAATTCTAAACATCATTCTAACAATGGTGACTTGATAACCTGGTAGCTATTACTCTGTTAACTGATATCAAGATCTAATAATAATAAACAGTTCCTGGTACATAACAAAAGATAACTTCAACATAATGTATCATTTCAAAATGTTTACACAGTAATATTACAAACATAAACGTAATGGTACATCATCATTATTAGCAGCACACTACATTCACAGATGAACATATCTCCCTCAGGTGGTTCATTCTACACAGTAAGCGTGCGTTCAGACACGGCGGGAACCGCGAGATTTCAGAATCGCATGGAAATCGCGCAGGTCTTATTTGTATGAGTTAATAAGTAGTTGTTCAGACATAACCGCGCGGTTAATCAAGCCGCGCGGTTACCGCAACCCAACTGCCAGAAAATAGAAACGCGCTACTCCCGCGCGTTTCTATTACTTTGGAGTCTTTACTTCGCGTTACGTTACGTTGCGGATACCGCGCGGTTACCATGTCACCACAGCTCGTGAGTTCGCCATGGACCGTTTCGACACTGAACTATTTATTGATGAGGTGGAGAAGAGACCTGCAATATGGGATATTCAGTGTGATGATTACACAAATAAAAACCGAGCTTGCCAAGAGTTGGTGGAGATATGTGGAAATTGTGAGATGTCTTTTCTTTTTTTAAAGGAGCAACCACAGTGAACACACTTCTTCGTCGACCTTCATTTTGAAACTGACGCCCGCATGCAACCCGCACGAAAATCGCATACCTACTAACCGCGGTGTCTGAATAGCATCACAATTTTGCGATTTCAAACCGCGCGATTCGTAAACGCACGATTCCCGCATGTCTGAACGCTCGCCAAGACAGCTTCTGAAGGGCTGGGTTTATCCTTGGGATTATGTATCTTTAACACACTCTCTATGTTTCCTTGTGTTCGAAACAACATAGGTCTCCCTAAAATGCCACAAATAGCGGTCCTGAGCTGCTACCATCCATCGACTTCCAGCGACCGGTACAATGTCTCTCTCCATTTCACATTTGATCATGGTTGCCACTCAAGAACCTTCACTCCCCAACAGTTATCAGTCCTGTGAGTTATATATATGGCAAGCAGCATTACATACTTTACTATGACATATAGTCTGGGACTACCACAATACACAAGTTAGCAAGTTATTATAATTATATATCCTTATGGATTTAACACCAACGTCTTCAAAGACGTAAGAGGAAGGAAATACCAAATAAATAAATGCGTCATTTAATTTCGGATTTGCGTATTTAAAAGCATAAAAAGCAAGTGCAAGCCTCTCTTACCTAAGTGTTAGCAAGACTTAGCTAAGAGAGGTAATACATATTTTATTTTGCGAGGTTCTTATACACAGATCTCATTCTCAATATTTAATGGTTTGAACTTAGTTCATCAACATTTGAAACAAATGTTTTTATACAAGAAAAACCAGCATAAATTGTGATTGAACCCATCAAGTGTTATCGACTCTACAGCACTAGAGGACATAATAACTTGCTGAGTGGTTGAAATAAATCTGTTCAAAATGCTTTACAGTTTATGCTACAGAATGATAGCATTTATAATGAATATGTTTATTAACAGTAAAGCCTGCACAAGGAATTACCACAACCATACTTCCCAGCCACAGCGGTATCTCCATGTGACAGGGCCAGAAGGCATCGTGAAGTACAAGAGATTGAAGGTTGACTATGTTCTCAAAACCTATGATGGCCTTTCTCGGAAAATACAATTGGTTGGTAATCGGCCGAAACATGTTGGATCAAAAACCAGACCAAGATGAATTAGAAGTGGACATTTTAAATGAATAAAATCTGAATAAAAGCCTATTTCAGCAACGAGAAGAATGACACAAAAATGACAGCTTATGAAGGTTGAGTGGTGGCATGATAAGATCGAAAAGATTAAAAAATATATATTGTATCTGTATTTATCATTAATTACTTACTTTTAAAATTTTTAAAAATATTTCTCACATACTAATAAGCAATAAAGTACTTTGGTATGTAAATATTAAATTTCTTTGTTCATTAACTATTTTTTAGGATGTAAGTAACACTCATATTTTGTAGGCAAACGGGGCACCGACTCTGCTAAACAGTTATTAGTTATTGTAATAGTCAGCCCTAAATTTGTAATATGTTCCCAATAATGATTTTTGTTTTGTAATGACCTTAAGTAAAGTAGGTAGTTATTATAGGTACCTTGTTTTACAAGTCAAGTAAAAGATAATGTTATTCTGATTGTTAGTTATTGATAATTTTTTTGGTAGATATCCTACTACTAATGCATACCAAATTAAGTATTTCCATTAGGTCTGTCACCCCTTTATAGAATAGGATAAAATTATAAGGAACAAATAGATACCTACATAAATTATACATATATGTGTACCCAAGAAAATGTGTCTTGTATGCGTGTGTTTAAACACGGATGTTGTTACAAAATGGAAATTTTTGTACATTTGAAACACCTACCAAGGTTTCCCGATAGGAAATATTTGTCCATTTTTAGCTATCAAGCCGAGTAGGTAGTTAACATTGACTTCAAGGATATTATTTCGCAATGTGATAAACAAGTTACGTAAAATTTTAAAACAACATATAAAATATTTTTTCTTTCGGTTTTCATACATATTATATGAAGATTAATATAGGCTGTATTTGAAAATCGATGGAACTTACTTGGTTCTCTTGAACAATATCAGACCATTCAGCAGTCCATGTCTTCATGGCAAACATGTTTGATTTGTCGTTTATATTACTTAAAAGATCTACTACATCCATTGTAGCTCATCTAACCGGAAAACTAAACAAAATAAATAAGTTTCTTATTTCAATTTGACTCAAACCAAACAAAGCAAACAATACCTAAAAAATATTTTCATCTAAAAATCTCAGCTGTTTTCGTGTTTCTGTCAATGTCAATACTGCCACTTTGAATATGAAATTGAGTTGAGCGAGATTGAGCAAAGGGTGTGGTCCGTCTACATCAAACTACATTCGTCCATTTAGGACAGGCGAAAGCTTGATAGCCATACTGCCTTCAAACTACATTCGGTCCTCTTTTAATTTTTTTTTTAGTGTAATTTGTCCATTTTTTATGAACAGGCTAAAGCCATATTACAGCCATATTGCCTTGTCTGATGTTTATTTTATATTCTTAAATGTTTTGTGTAAAATTACACGTTTTTACTTATCAAACGATGAAACAAGACAAGTCCTCTTTTCATGTTGGTCGCTCTTCTATCGTCAATTTTGTGTTTTAATCATAGACTTAGAATTTTTTCACTACGTTCTGTTTATGGTTTTAATCATTCAATCACTCAATGACTCAACTCCATAGAAAGGAGGTAGGTATTGGGTGTCTAAGCGAAACGGTTATAACTTGGGTATTTATTTTGTTACGTTAATAATACATTGGTAATAATATACATAATAATAATACATAATACATTGGCTTCAACTGGCTTCCTATAAACTACATATAAGCGAACCTTGGTTTAGAACCAAGCTAACTGTTATTTTGTTAGTTTAGTTATTGCATACCGTCCAGACTCAATAACATCTCAACTCACGTCCGTCATTCACGCACTAGAGGTGTGTACCGAAGGCAATTTTAGCTACCAGAGCATCCAGAGATTATGTGGCAATTTTATTGAAAAAGCAAAGATTCTTTGGTTAGTCTGATTGAATACGTAAAAATAGTATTAAACCGAATTAAAATACTTAGTGAAAAATTTATTGGTTTTGTAAAAAAAAATCACTCAAGTACTCATACAAAATACCTAACCTAATTACAAAGGCTACCTAACCTACAAGAACTCAAACAAATCAACATACATTTACATAATGTTAACTGAACTGAAACCTAGTAGAAAATTAACTGTACGCACTCTGTTCGACTAATACCTCTATTCTACTATTTTATCATTGACATAATAGGTGTGTTACAGAAGTACCTAATATAACTTTTATTTATCTACTTATTTAGCTTTACTTATTCTCAAACAATGATTTCTCTTTTCGTAAGATTACTTAGTATGGTTTCATTTGTACGATCTGCAATTAATTGTTCCGGGATTCTGGCCCATAGTATAATAAAAATATCTACCTTTCTAGGTATTTTACTACGTTTATCTAGTATCCATAACACAAGCTCTGCTTAGCTTGGGGGCTAGATGATGTTGTGTGGAATGGGGATTGTCCAGCATTATGATTATTTACTTTATAATTATATGGTTGAGATGAAATGAGATCACTAATATAATTTGGAAGTAGTATCGAACAAAGAAATATCCCCGCGACTGAATAATTCGTTTTGAATATATTATTACCAATCGAATAACCGGTAGTTAGGAGAAATACCGATTAGGCCCCGGTACTCCCCCTAACCGGCGAATATCCGGTTTTTGATAACCGGTGCACACCACTATTACCACACTATCGCACCTATAGTGTTGCCAGATGGTTTAATTTCTTCCACTTTCGTAACTTTTGATCCCGTCGCGTAACATGCAAGATTTTTTTATATGTAGGGCATTCTTTGTTACTTTTGAGATTAACGAAACGAATTTTTATAATATTAGATTTTTATCGCAAATAATTACAAACGCTTCTAAACTGAAAGTCCCTAAAACTGTCGCATTTCAAAAGTAACTCAGAGATGAATCTGAATGGAAAGAGCCATGAAAAAATGAATATTACCCTGAACGGCATTTAACTTGATTTAGCTTGAGCATATGCGAGCACTTCTCATACTTCGCGAGTTATCGTCGTTCTCGGTTTTTTAGCTTTTGTTATAAGAAGTACGTTTGTTCTGTACCTACGCTTTGAATATTAGTAATTAAATCAGTGTACAACTAACAGAGCACCTCGATGCGAGTAAATAAACTAGTCTGTTTTGTCATTAGATTCAATCTGCCTGCGACCTTCGACTCAAAAAAGGATATAAAAAATGTAACTTTAGCAGCAAAATTGTAACTTTTCTGGAGACGAAACGTAACAAAAGACTGAAGAGCCCTGGCAACATTGGCACTCAACACGGTCGCACGTCCGTCAATACTCACTCAGTACACATACTCAACTCACTCACTAAATCACTAAGTAAGTCATTCATTCATTCGCCAGCAGTCATTCATTTCGATTTGTTTCGCGTTGGAGTACCTGAATCTGCTACGTTGTTTTTTTGCTCTGAAAGTGAAGAAAATACAATCCAGAAAAAGCATAAGAATTTGCAAGATATTTTGATTTTCATTGAACGTAAGTAAACATTGGTTAAAAAATGTTCATGCATCTTTCTCGCCGTTTCCTGCTTCACGTAATTTTTTTTCAACATGGCCGCGTCGCGTCGTGTATTTCCACGTTCAACATCTTCTATGTCCTTTTTTCCAGATGTCTTCCAGATACCGTGAATGGGATCTCTCCTGCAAAGTATACGTCGGTAATTTAGGCACAAATGCTTCAAAATATGAGATAGAGAAAGTTTTTGCTAAATATGGAAATATTAGAAACGTGTGGGTGGCACGGAATCCACCTGGTTTCGCGTTCGTGGAGTTTGAAGATCCCCGTGATGCTGAGGATGCGACACGAAGCCTCGATGGAACGTAAGTAACTCCTTTGAGATACCTTCCTTGCTATGGTCAAAGAAAGACGTATTGACGGACCGTCCCAGCTTTTGAGGATTAATGTTTTCTGCCGCCATTTTGTTACACTCTTGACCTACTTTAAAGATTTTGATAAGGTCTCTCTGCGGATTAAGATTGTGGCTATTTTATTTACCGTTAGTAAATCTGTATGGTATGGACCAGGTACAACCATCCATTTTGAAAGTAAGGTTGTACAAACTCAAAATTGATCCGCACACTCCTTAGATCCGTTTCATTATCAATGTGAAACGCTTGAGTCATAAGTGTGCTATAGCATGGTACCTCCAATTCTTGACTGACATGTGCTATTCTATCATTATATTTAGCAATTGTCTTGAGATGGGGAACATTTAAAATTATTAAAAGATTAATTTTGCAATGCCTCTGCAAAGTACATCTAGCATACTTAACATACTACATTGGATTTACTGTTATTATAGGCGCTGCTGTGGAACCCGCATTCGGGTTGAGATGTCCAATGGCCGCACAAGACGTGACCGCAGGTATGTTGCTTGACTCTTTTGACTGTTGAAATGATCATTGGAATAATATGCCTATATGTTTACACATTGGTCATAGAAAATCTAAAATAAGCTATTTTCCTGCCAATTATGTTTTGAAGGCAACTTTATTTTTTATTTGCATTTATCCAGTTGTGTAAACATTTAAGATAATTTTTTTATACTCAAAAGCACAAGATACTAAACGTGGTGGGTGTTGGAACGTTTGCAGGTCCATTTTATCAACCAACCACCAACACACCAACGACCTCACCACATCTCTTCACCACAACTCCGGCTCGTTTGCCAATTCGACATCCGCGAACGCCGCTCGCCACATCCTCAACTTCTGCCGTCGACTCTCCAACCTTCTACGCGCAACGCCAGTCGCCAACTGCGCCCCTATAACTGTCCTAGCAGCTGTCACCTAATCCTGTCGAATCCCCCGCGGATTTGAGCCAATTAGAGTGCCAAAGGGCGTCAAAACTGAAACCTCTTGATGCTTCGACTGCACGCACGTTGGCCGCACCGAGCCATCTAACAGCAACTCCCGCAATCTCTCTCGCTTCCAATATCAACGAAGATAGCATCGGCTCGTTATCCCCTCGGCCTCAGCAACACTACGGTCAACCTTCAACTCACCGTATTTGGGTACTATTTAAATCCTTTACTTAGAACCTTGCCTTACCTGTACTTAGTTTAGTTACGTTGAATTGGAGGCGTAAAAGAGAGTAATGTAGACGTAAAGAAAATAGACACAAGCAAGTAAATATTCATTATTTTAACTGCTTGATGTCGACGAACGTCGTTACTTTGGCGTGCGTTAACTTAACTGTTCTTGACGACCTCAAAAGTATAAACTTGAGGATTTTATTTGCAGATTTGTTGCATGTGCAGCTAAGATCCATATTACACTATTGAAAAGTCTTGGCTCCACATAGTTTGATGTGTTCTGCTTTGGTCAAGACTTTCTGCTACACTACACATCCCTATTCAAGTCATGACTGTACAGAGCAGAAAGTCCTGACCGAGCCCCTTCTCCTAGCCATATCTAACAACATGTTCTCTCAGGTCGCGAAGCCGCAGCCCCCGCCGACGCTCGTACTCCCGCGACCGCTCGGCATCCCCTCGCCGCTCCCCGTCTGTGCGACGTCGCTCGCCTTCCCCCAGGCGAAGCAGATCACGTGAAAGGCGTTCCCGCTCTGGCAGCAAGCCCAGGTAAGAATTTATTCAAATAAGAAATTAAATATCTTCTACTGCAACGGGACGTTGAAACATAGGTGGACTTAACAACGCTTCTACTGAAAAAGCTAAACCTATCAATGCTGGATAAATCGACGCTTATCCCTGCATGTTTTGAAGTTTATTGATGAATAAACAATGTCGGACAACTTGGATATTCCATATGGCAACATGAAACCCCAAACCATGAAAGTATTTAATAATATGCAGAACCTACAAGTAACTTCATAACAAACCAAAACATAACTTTCTGATAAATATAAAAGTTTACATGGATATTTATTATAAATATACTTTATTTCTTTACAGATACTGAACACATAAAATATAGAAGATGGACAATCGGACAAATAGGTTAATCTAAGTACCTTCCTAATTATTTTAATATTAAGTTAAGTGATAGTGCAGTGTTGTCATAAGTTATTTCATTTCCATACTAGCAGCTTTTGTCGTATTGTATTCGCATACTAGTCTAAGTAATGCTAATATGTATTTTTGTAGACACTCTTGTACCTTGTGTACACAAAGTTGTATAATTGTTGTAACACAAACCAATTTTATGTGCCCTACTTTAAATTAAAGTAATAATTAAACTGAGGTCTGGTTTACAACTGTCAGATAACTATATCTAAATAGTAAGTTATCTGACTATTGCATACTTGACCATTGATGGTTTAAGTAATAATATTGTTTTATTGTCTATCCTTAAATTAATAATAATTGACCCACAACCCTGATAAAAATGACCTGGTTAAGTTCAATTTTTATCAAAATGCATCTGGTTTGCCGTTTTTCGGTCAGTGTCATGGAATGGAGGCGAGGTAACAATAATGAATGGGAGCAGTATATTATTAAATCTAATGAAGATTTTACCACTTTTTGCTAAAACTTGTACATTAGGGGTAAATTTTGTAATCAAAGTATAATTAAATACTACCAACCTTATCACAACAAATAAATAATTGAAACCATACATTTTCTTCATTGTGGAAAGTAATATAAAGGTCTTATTAAATTCGGTCTACCCAATCTACTCTTTGCATATGTACAAAGATTTAATATTTTTATTTTAAAATGCATGTAGTCGTAAACAAATCGTGTGCCATAATGTAAATAATATCTTTTAAATACAATAAAAAAACTTAGCTAAAAATAGAAGTCCCAATAAAATATGATTTATACCTAAGTATAATAAAATAACTTTGCTACCTAAATAAATTCATATGCTTATTTTAATCACAACTCATTTAATTGTCATTTGAAACATTCAGGTCATAAATACACATTTCCAAAAGAGAAGTAAGAAGTTTTAAGTTTTTAATTCTTGGAGGGGCAAAGAAGTAATTTCATTTGGTATACCTAGGTATGTATTATTAAAAAATTTAACGGACTTATTATAATTTTATAGGTAGAAGATAGTCTGAAGATAGCGTTGGCTAATTTGTTCTCAAAACGTTCATATTTTCTAGCACTTTTAAATTTCGGTTTCTTGTTCAGTACTTACTTAAAATAAATATTTTCTGAATGGAATCTACTAAAGCTAAATACTTACAAGAATTCTACATACTTTATAATGGTGGAGTTTTGAGTTTGCAACTAGTAAAGTTAATAAAAAAATACGTCGTTGCCCGCAAGCAAGCGATTGTCATGTATAGGTGACTTGGTGGTTAAATTTTGTATAATTATATAAAAAATAATAAGTTGGACATAAAAATAGAAACAATCCTGGAGTAGGTACTTATCTGCTGCGGGATTTTTTCTTCTAGCAGATATCACCTACTCAGATATCAACATCAGTAGGTATTACATAAGTAGACAAAATATAAACTTACATAAATACTTGATAAAATAGGTACACTTCCAAATTTTTTTATAAGACTAGAGATATCACATTTTCTTAATCTATTCTTTCTTCAAGCTAACAGGCTGTTGTTTTCTACTCTGGAAGTAATCAAAGTACACATAAGTTCCTACTGCTACAAAAACAGTACCTACAACATGTAAAACATTCAAGTTATTCTTAAAAACTACAGCTGATATCATCAATGATATAAATTTACGTAAAGTCAGTATAAAAGATACAGTGACTGAATTTTCTCTAGTTGCTAAATTGTGGACGGAATGTGTACAGTAGAACTGAGATATTACGGAGAGAACTAAGATGAAATACATGTCTGTTTGTAGGTTCACAGCCTTGTCTTTCAGTTGAGGTGAAATGGCCAGGAATAGTGGCATTGGCAGGGCATAAGTGTAGAACAGCATCTGTGAATATAAACAGGAAAATTAATCAAGAAACGTAAGGAAGACCAAACTTTCATTAGGTACATTATCCTCCACAGCAGAATCAATCAGTGCGATCAAACGAAAAAACTCGATCAGCTTCGCACTAAAGCGCGTGCGAGTTGGAGCACGAATGATCTTTAGTTACTCGACTGTAGGCTACGTGTGCTCCCAAAAGCGTTTTGGTGATACCTCGAAGCATCCAAAGGAATGAACGGATATTTTATAAATGAAATATCAAAATGCTAGTCTGTATTCCTTTAAGATTCTTTGCTACATTTTGCGAAAAAGGTCAGAAAGTGGGCATCGAATCGGAGATTGTTCTGGCTAAGAGTTTTTATAATCAATGATATAACAACGTTTGATTTATTTACGCGGTAGATAAATTATTAAACTGTTTTGTCCATCTTTCTACGTGACAGCTAATTGAAGTTTGAACTTCCCGCGCAATGTAGTAATCCAACTAAAGCCGCGTTGACACGATCAGAGCCAGCTCGGACCGAGTGAACTCGGATACCTACTCGGACGCAACTCAGATTGTGGCAACCTCTAATCCGAGCGCACTCGGAAGACGGCGTCCGATCTAAGTAGACTCGGACCGTGTTCTACTCATCCGAGCTAGCTCGTATACGAGTTGGAAAACAAAATGGCGTCAAACAACAACTTCGCGCAAAATCCGTAATTTTTTGACGTTGACTCATAAAAATAATTGGAATAATGACGAAAATGATCCGAGTGAACTATGATAATATCAACAGCTATCCTAGTACACTCGTACGAAGCTACTCCTACGAGTCCACTCGGTCCGAGCTTGCTCCGAGCGGACTCTGATCGTGTCAACGCGGCTTTAAAGTGAGTTGTATCCTATTGGTACCGTACCGCCACTGCCTACGGTGTATGCTCAGACGAGGACGAATAAGTGTCATATGATTTAATAGGATACAACTCGCACGCCTTCGTCTCCGGCCCGGCCATGGCTTCTGTGTGAGACGGATTTTATCCCCACTCACACCAATTGCAACGCATTCATACATAATTCACACTGTGTTCACAATTCATACTGTTAGGTATGTGTTTTAACGACGACCGATGTGGCGCGGTGGGCGAAGGTTCGCCTGCAACGCAGCCCGCAGGAGGTTGCGGGTTCGATTCCCGCCTCGGAACAAATTTGCGTACGATCTGCAGAAATTTGTTCCGTTGGTCTGGGTGTTTTCTATGTATAATAAAAAATATGTAATGTTTTGTATTATGTCTATCAATCATCTAGTACCCATAACACAAGCTCTGCTTAGCTTGGGGCTAGATGATGCTGTGTGGACTGTCCGGAATTATTATTATTTAAAAAAACTAACCTCCTCAGGATGCTTCCCATACTTTGAATACAAGAGTTCCTGCTGAAGACCAGTCAACGCGCCCGTGAAGAGTGTAGCGAGTAGAACCGAAACTCCCGCGCACCACCATACGAATTCTCCTGAAAATGGTTTTTATGGATGTGTTTAGTGATTATTTTGTAGCTGTAAGACGACACTAATTGGATTACATAGATTATACGATTAAATTTAACAAGGCATAGCTACGCATTTTTTATCGTCAGTAAAAAGTTAGTTAAATATACCTTTGGAATTTAAAGCTTTTAATGTACCATGATAACCAATTCGCCAGCCGCTTCTTATTTGGGAAATATATAGTGTAAAACTTTTTACTTTTACTTGTACCTTACCTACAAGGTGTATAGAGGTGATAGGTAATTAGATAGACATCTATGTATTTATTACAGATCATTAAATTGCCCCCTACTGTTTTTTTTGTTATGTTATAGGAACAAACAATTCAATTCGATGTTTGTCCCTCTTTCACACAAAAACTAATTAACTAATTGGGCTGAAATTTTGAATAGACGTAGTTCTAGCCTTGGAATAACACAAGGGCTACTTTTCTTCCCATGAATCAGTTCCCACAGGATAGAAATAGCCTTGAGTGAGACGTTTCAATAGAAAAAACGCGTGCAAAGACGCAGACACTAGTTATGTATAATACCTTCGCTGTGCTCTGTAGGAGCTCCTCCATACATAGCTATAGCCACTCCGACACTGATGAGGATGGAACCAATTGCATTGTTGACTTTAGGGTACTGCTTCTTGGCAAAACAGTATACTAGCATGCTTGCTGGTGATGATGCCGAGCTGGAATAGTATAGTAAGAAATAGTACTTTTAGTCAAGGAAAGAGTTAGACAAAGATTCTAATACATGTTAAATTTGGAATAACATTCATAATACAAGGGAAGGTCAGTAGACATTGTACTTAATTAAATCAATATAATATGGAGTGCATTAAAAACATAAAACAATTTCAAATTCTATAAAGTAAAATGAGAACATCATTAATGTAGACGAAGTTAATAAAATATGCATTACGGCTGTCCCAAACCAAAACCTAGTAAGAGACATTTTTTTTGAAAACGTTTTTTTTCGTTATTCGTTTCTTGAATTTTGAGCCGCGTGATATGCAGAAACACCCGTATTTCTATCTCATTTAGAATCAAAGCTACGAGACCCACTAATCCTAGTAAGTCCACTTGCTACACTGCGAAACAAAATCAAAATCCTAGCATGTAACATTTCCAAATCCAAATACCTCGTAAATGGTGCTCATACTAGGTGTTTGAGTTTGGAATTACTACTTACTAGGTTTTTCAATTTGGGATTGGCTATTACTAAGTTTTCGAATTGGAAAATAATGTTATAATTGTACCTACAATATCAAAAATGCTCACACAAAACACAGCAACTCGATGCGTAGTGGGCGTGGTTAAGGGGGGTTAGGGTACACCTCGTCCTAATGAAAACACGACCTTGGACGAGTTGTCCTCTTCACTTTTAGATTAAGGTACAACTCGTCCGAGTCCCAAATCTGCTGATTTTAGATTCGGACCAGTTGTACCCTAAACCAAAAGTGAAGTGGACAACTCGTCCGAAAGAAGATCATCATTACTTTTCAGGATTCCGGTGTTTTTTAAATATACAACCATTTTAAATGATATATAAACGGACTCCGCTCTTTGAAACCATAAGTTGGAAAGGTCTAATATCGTGAAATAAGCTATTAAACTAGAAATTGTAATATCTTGGTAACTACCGATCGTAGAGCACCAGTTTGTTCAGGTTAATCTGAAAAGTGTGGTAGAAGTTTATGATGGGATTTACGATGATAAGTGATATAATGAAAAGTAAGTAGCCTTTGTGTTATTCCAGGACTAGAACTACGTCTTTTCCAAACTTTAGGCCGATCCATTCAGTAGTTTTTGCCTGAAAGAGGAACAAACATCCATCGATACATCCGTAAGTAGGATTATTACAAATGTTCAAGTCTTTATGAATTTTTGTTAAGAAAAATCTCCATAACTACATATTTAACGTATTTAGATGAAATTTGGTATGCAAATAGTTTGAAATCTAGAGTAACAAATGCTAGTTTTCATAAACATCCACTGATTCGTAAATTGTGATTAAGTTTCTATGGAAAAGTATTATTCCTTGGTTCGATTCACTAAAAACTCTGTACCTACAAATAAACAACAGTAAATAATTTGAAATGTATTTTGTATTTTCATTTACTACACATACAGGGCACGACTCTTTGAGATAATTATTTAAAGAGATAAATAATTATTCTGACGAGTACTATAAAGAACCGTTACAAACTGGTGCTCTACGATCGGTAGTTAGCGAGATATTACAATTTCTAGTTTGATAGCTTATTTCGCGATATTATAGATCTTTCCAACTTATGCTTTCAAAAAGCGGAGGCCATTGGATATATCATTTAAAATGGTTTGTATATTTAAAAAAACCATAAGAAACCCTGAAAAGTAATGAAGATCTTCTCTCGGACGAGTTATTCACTTCACTTTTGGTTTTGGGTACAATTGGTCCGAATCTAAAATCACCAGATTTGGGACTCGGACGATTTGTACCCCAATCTATAAGTGAAGAGGAGAACTCGTCCAAGGGCTAGTTTTCATTCGGACGAGATGTAACCCTTAGAACAATCAAATAGGACACAATTGCCATTGGTATTGCCATTGCCATTTTAATGAATGTCTTTTTTGATATATTTTTTGTATCATTTACTTATTATTTTATGTCAAATCAAGCTAAGTCAGG
Source organism: Eupithecia centaureata (assembly GCA_944547425.1). Lineage (NCBI taxonomy): Eukaryota > Metazoa > Arthropoda > Insecta > Lepidoptera > Geometridae > Eupithecia > Eupithecia centaureata. Next base: position 14,975,630 of record OX155679.1, on the reverse strand, counting down.
TCTTTTACTAGGTTTTTAGTGACGAACACTAATTCAACTAATCCAATCTTCCAACTTAAATTCCTAGTAAGAGACTATACTAGGTTTTTGATTTTGTTTCTTGATTAATCGTCTGAAAATATTTATGTAGTAAGTCTCATAAAACGTGTATGTGCTACAGTTTTTCGATTTTAATACTCTCTACTTGTAGAAAAAAAAAATTTACCATTTAATCACGAACAAATAGTTCATCAAATTTCATACTATTGAAGAGGCACGTAAAAAAGTTTGTTTCGCTTCTCCTGTAAATTTTTCAAAATGTCTCTTACTAGGTTTTGGTTTGGGACAGCCGATTAGTGAATAACTGCTGGACAGATTTTGATTAAATTTATATGGAAGCACATGAGAAGCTTTCAAACTTCCAATTAAAAAAACAAGAATCAAAATCAGTAGGTACACCTTAAAGAAAAAAAAATCAATTTTTTAGAGTTGGTCAAAACGAATGGCTCCCTCTTCCCAATGGAAATGCTTTGAAAATTGTGTTGATTGTGCTAATTTGCCAGGCATCATTATTAAAGTAAGTCACACACAAGTTTAGCTCATTAAAAAAATATGTCACTAATTATAACAATAATTATGCTAGACCGATGATGAATGGTTGCATCTTATGTATAAATAAGTGACTGATATGTAAATGCTTAACAGTAGGTACCTAAGTAAAAACAATAAACTAAGTTACAGGTGGGCTTATACCTACTTTATACTAGAAATCAGGCCTAAATGAAAATAATAATGACATAAAAGTAATAAATTACCGTATAATCATATGCAGTGTAGAAGGCACATGCAAAGCGTAAACATAGTTATTGGCCACACTCGAAACAAAAAACAAAGCAACTAGTTTTGTGTACTGCTTTATGGGAATCTTAGGACTTACCTGAAAATACAAGATGGTTATAAAATAATCTTGTTGGATATGAAAGCGCTCAGATATTTACTGACTTAAATCAAAGGAGCTAAAGCAATTCACAACTTTAATTTATTTATAGTTTCTGGTTTCAAACTTACCGTACCAAATCTCGAGATAAATACAAATCCGTAAAAGGCAATGCAAAAAAACTGTAAAAATGTCACAAGATTTGCAGATTGGCAGTCCTTTGCCATAAGAATTTCCATGAGAAAAGTACTTGCACAACAGCCTGTAAACACCTGCAAGACGCTCTTAGCTGAACGCATACTGTCTGTGTAAATATAAGCTTGTTTAGAAATGTTTTGTGGTAAAATTTTACATTTCTTTCAATCAGCTGACTGCTGTGAACAAAACAACACGTATACCTCTAAACACAATTTAATATACATTATCAGCAATAACAGCAGTGGGTTGCCAGACATCTACATAAAATTTTACGAAAAAAGGTATGAAATACGTACGTAAGTAGGTACCTACGAATGTTTGAAAGAACGATCTATCCATTTTTAGGCTCCGATCTGGTGGCCAGAAGTCGGCTAGCAGGACATATCATTATGTATTCAACTTAGAACGAAGGGAGTAAGTATGAGAACCTACTAGAAACGTCGAACATTTTCAAATATGACCCCAGTTTTCGTCTCAGATCACATAGAAGGATGAATAATGTTTGAAAGAACAGTTCGGTTCAGCTGCCGCGACCTGCGCACGCGACCACGATACTACCACCACGGCTTACGGGACGTGCACTACATTCAGTGTTGGATTCGGACAGATTAAAAAATATAGTACGTTTCGTTCAAAAATATCGTATTTATAAGAAAAAGATCGTACATCTTGGAAAAACAGAGTTTAAAACGATATTTTAATCTAAGATCAATTACTACGTTCCGTAGGGTTTTAATATTATTTAATTTTTTTCGCGTCGAATGCAACTCCGAGCGCTAAATGTGTACTCGCCCTAAACGTTGTACTGTAGGGGCTGTCTCAGAAACTCAGATAGTTTGTGTATAGAGTCAAACACTGCGACGAACGTGAGTGACCCTTATCACAATCACATAGAGCACAAAGTTACTTCACTATTATCTAGCTAACAGTGAAATTATTTTGGACGTTGTCTGATTGTGTTAAGGTTCACTTTGTTTGTCTTTTGTTTACGTGAATTGTCTTACATTTTGAGATACTCTATTTATAGCATCAATGTCTATGGTACGAAGTCTAATGTTGCTGGTAAAACAAGGTGTTTTTATGTAATTTTTGAAAATAACTTGTCAATAAGAAAATTATCGTATTTTTGCGTACGATCCATGAATTAGGATAGTATATCGTACTTAATGACTAATTATCGTATAAATACGATAATTATCGTACGAAATCCAACACTAACTACATTGTCCACCTACACGCGACCTCGAAAACACAAGTGCGACGTGCACTACATTGTCCGTGTACACTCGACCTTGAAAAAAATAGTGTGACGTGCCATACATTGGTAGGGATTCAGCGACCTAAGTGCATTGACTAATTGGCTCCCTCCAGTGGGCTGTGATAAAGTGACGTATCTAGTGGAGATCACACACCTGCTGAAAACCGGATTTTGGCTTTAAAATAACTTGTGAACGGACGTACCATCGCTCTTAGCTCGAGTATTTATTGCTTCTTTTTCTATTGGTGGAAATTATTGATTGGGTACCATGGCTGCCTACGGATGTTGTCAATCGACTGACGGAGATAGTTCTGGTACCTTGACATGTAAAGTATGCAAAGTACTGCATCACACTCAGTGCATATTGCCCGATAAAAGCAGGAAAGTTACTAAAGAATTTAGGTCAACCTGGGTTTGTCCTAATTGCATGTCCAAATCCAGAAGGATCAAGTCGGACAGTACCCCTGCTCGCTCTGGAGCACGCGATGATAGAACTATGAAAGAATCCTCTCCATTGACATTGGAAATTGCAGGGGCAAGTACAACGACTTTTCAAAGCTCGCCTCTAACACTGTCACCTATGTGTAACTCCCAGGATATGGCAGAAATTATCAGGAGCGAAGTAACCAAAATGAAGGTTGAGCTTAGTGCTCATTTTAGTGCATTGTTCTCGACCGAAATCACTTCATTGAAGCAGGATATCAAAGATATCAAGACCTCGATAAAGAAGGACCAGGAGAACTTGCAGAATGAGCTCAAGGATATTAAATCGTCAATTGAATTTATTAGTCAGGAATACACAAGATTTAACACTAAAATTGATGAAATGGAAATTAAAGTGAAGAAGTGCGACGCTGTAATCTCTGAGGTTCAGTCGTTGACGGCGTCATTAAAAGAACTACAGGATGACATCAACCTGAAAAACCAGTGGGCTCGGCGATCGAATATCGAGATTTTCGGCATCCCTGAGACCCGTGGAGAGAACCTGATGGACTTGGTGCGGGAGCTTGCCAAACGGACACATTTTGTTTTGATGCCTTCGGACGTAGACTTCATAACGCGCGTCGCGCCCTCTTCCAGCGAGACTGGCAGACAAAAGCCGATTGTTTTGCGTATGCTGTGTCGGTCTAGAAAAGATGAATTCTTGAGTTCACTGAGAAAGTTACGCGGTCTACGATCGTCGAATCTAGGTTTCGTTGGTAAAGACTACCCAGTGTATTTCAATGACCATCTAACTAAGTACAATAAAGCACTTCTACAGCGCGTTAAAAAACTTGCTAAAGATAAAAACTATAAATACGTTTGGGTGAAGAATTGCTCAATAATGGTTCGCATGTCTGACGTCAGTCCAGTACTGCACATAAGCTGTGAAGACGATTTAAAGAAAATTGTGTAGGTGCTATGTTTAATTGTTTTTTGCTCGAACTTTTGTCAACTTTGTTAAAATTTCTCTTTGATTGGTTTTTTAATTTTAATTCTACTTTTTGTATAACAGTTGGATTATTTGTTTATACCATGTGCCCATGCGGCTTGGTTGCGGCATTTTGCTTCATGCTTCTGCGGAACTCTACATACTTCATACTATTATTTTCAATTCTTTATATAAGAAGTTGGCGTATTATTGACGATCTATTTATCTTTTGTGTAATGATTGCAAGATATTATGATCTAAGCTTTATATTACAATGGATCCATTAAGTAAACTTAAAATTTATTACCAAAATGTTAGGGGCTTGCGTACCAAAACTAATATTTTCTTTAGAAATCTACTTAATTCTGATTTTGATATAATCTGCTTAACTGAGACATGGCTTTTAGAAGGAATATATAATAGTGAATTGTTTGACGTTCGGTACAGTACCTACAGATGTGATCGAAATTATAAATCACGTGGTGATACTCTGGGTGGCGGGGTACTTGTTGCAGTAAGGCGTGAGCTTTCTGTCACTGCTTTCAGGTGCATTCCTTTCGCCAGTGATTATGCGGAAGCTATAGAGTTATTGATTAATCTCAATCATTCAATTAGTCTTAGAATTTATTGTTGCTATATACCTCATGGAGGTGCTCACCGTGATGCAGTAGTGAATTTTTTTGATTTTGTTTCACAGTGTTCTATCGAACACTCCGATAATTCGTTTTTGGTATTAGGTGATTTTAATATTAGTAACAGTCAATGGAATTTTTCTAATGATCACCCAATCTTAGTAAACTCTTGTCAGGACTATCTTGCCTCTGAGCTGGAAAAGTTTTTATCTTTCACAAGCTTTGTACAATATAACTATGTTTTAAATGCTAACGATAGGCTTCTCGACTTAGTCATTGGCAATCGTCAATGCAAATTAGTGCGATGTAAATCTCCGTTATTGCCGGAGGACCCTCACCATCCTACTCTACTAATAGAGTCTCTAGCACTTGGCTATAAGACCATTCGTCCGGCTCAACGAACCATACGCCTCTTCCACGCTGCTGATCATGATCTAATTGACAAAACTCTATCTCATATCGATTGGAGATCTTGCCTTGATAATAGTGATGTAGAGATCGCAACTAACACTTTTTATTCTATTGTAAATAATATTATTGATAAATATGTTCCTAAAAAAGTAATTAAATCTAATAATCGATATCCAGTTTGGTTTACGAAGCCACTGATTAAAATAATTAAAGAAAAACTTAAATTTCATACAAAATGGAAAAAATATAATAACATTATAGATTATGAAACTTTTAAATTATTAAGAAAAAGACAAAAACTAGTTGAAAGCCAATGCTACGCCAGTTTTATTTCTCGTTCAGAATCTATGATTAATAAGGATAGTAAATATTTTTGGTCATTTGTTAAGTCCAAGAAAAAAACAGACGATCTCCCTGATACTATGAGCTATAATAACACATCTTCCTTTAATGTTAACGAAGTTTGTGATATGTTCAACTATCATTTTCAATCGGCTTTTGAGCCACCAAACACTACGGCCATAAATACTAATCGTAATAGTTCGGCGACAATATTAAGTAATATTAAAATATCGGTTCCCATTGTTAGGAAATATTTAAAAGGCTTAAATGTAAATAAGGGTTGTGGCCCCGATAATTTACCACCTTTTTTCCTCAAACAACATCATAGAGCCCTAGACGTACCTATATTTTTCTTATTTAAGTTATCGTTACGCTCGGGTCAAATTCCCAAATTATGGAAACAATCGTTTGTTGTGCCGATTTTTAAGTCAGGTAATAGGCATGAAGTTGTTAATTATAGGCCGATTTCGAAGCTGTGTACAATTGCTAAGATGTTTGAGAAAATAGTTTATGACACTCTTTGTCCTGTAATTCGTCCACTGATCATCCGTGAACAACATGGATTTATAAGCAAGCGTTCCACTGAAAGTAATCTGTGTGAATTGACCCATCAGATATCTGAAGCTATGGAACATGGTTTTCAGATGGATATTATTTATACTGATTACTCAAAAGCTTTCGATAAAGTGTCTCACTCCTTGCTTATTCAGAAACTTGACGATATCGGTATTCACGGTGATCTTTTAAGATGGCTCGTAGCTTATCTTCAGGCTCGAAGTCAGGCTGTTACAATAAAAGGCTATTGCTCATCTTTTGTCCCAATATCTTCAGGAGTTCCACAGGGGTCTCATTTGGGCCCTCTTCTATTTTTAATCTTTATTAATGACGTCATTTTAAATTTTTACAATTCCAATTCGTTGATTTATGCTGATGACACAAAGATATTTAGAAAAATATCATCTATTTCTGATTGTCAACTTCTTCAAGAAGACCTCAATAGACTCTACTCATACTGTGAGTTTAACGGCATCTTCCTTAACGCAAATAAATGTAATGTTATATCCTTCACAAGGAAACCGAAGCCATTAATTTTCAATTATAATTTTAATAATATTGAAATTTCTAGGGTGACTGTAGTTAGAGATCTAGGTGTCTATTTGGATCACAAGCTATCTTTTATCACACATTTCGATACTATTACGCCCAAGGCCTATCAAATGCTTGGTTTTATTATGAGAATTGGTAGGGAGTTCAAAAACCCTAAAACTCTTATCCTATTGTTTAACAGCTTTGTCAGGTCAATTCTTGAATATGGTTCAACAGTATGGAATCCCCAATATAAAGTACATATTGAATTAATACAACGAATTCAAAATAAATTTTTAAGACATTATTTATTCCGCTTTCCAACCGCTCCTACAGACTCTTTAATAGATCTTCACATTCGTCGCGCTGTACGAGATCAAATGTTTTTGTATAAATTACTTAACTATCAAATTGACTCTGAATTGTTGCTTGAAAATATTTATTTACATTGCCCGCGGGCTTCATCTAGAAATAAAAAAACATTTTGGACTCCAACATCTAGAACTAATTATAGGCAAAACATGTTTCTGATTAGAACTTGCAATAATTACAATAGATTTTTCAACGAAATCGATATTTTTGACTCAGACGCCGCCGTCTCGTTTCGTAGAGGTATTGAGCGCATTGCTGCCGCCAACAACGCAATAAGTTAGTTAAAATTATTTTCCCTTAGGTCTTTCACCTTTTATTTGTTTGTATGTAATAGGTAATGATTTTGTAATTTGTTTTGATATTCACCTTTTACTTTAGATGCATTGCTTTGTAAGTTAAAACTTCCACACGATACGTACCAATGTTATGTTCATGTTCACTAGTTTATGTGTATAATGTTTACAGTGAAGACTTTACTGGTCTATGAATATTCTTATTGTATAACTTTATATTTTTATGTACTGTCTGTCTTCCAAATAAATAAAAATAAAAAAATAAAATAAAATAATAAATAAATCTTTACCTACCCTATAATCAGGGTGCATGGCTACCCACAACGATGTTGAAATAACTTATAGGATCGAATACACAAATGCTACTTATGAAGTAGCACAAAAGCATGCTATTTTCACTTAGATGCTACTTAGAAGCATACATTTGCACGATGTGTTTACGGAAAGAGCATGAAAAAGCAAGCTAGGTGCCTAATCGCAAGCTGATCTATTCTGTCGTCCTTATTAGCACAAGGGGTAAGGTGGGGGTGCTCGAAAGCATGTCTGAACTAAACACTCTCTGTGCAAGCATGTTACTTGCTACTTCTAGCAAATGTAAATTAACCCAGAGCATGTTTGAAAAGTCCAAACCTACTGACACAAACAAGCATGCTTTTCAATTGGCATGTGTATTTCATCCATAAATATCTTACGAATTTTGTATTTTTTGAGCTTAGCTGGCAGCCCGTTCATTGTATTTTTTGACATTGACGTACCAAAAAAATAATTCGAGAAGACACTGACAGTTGTAACGGAGTCGACTTGACTGTTTTCCATTCTACCGCAGCGTTTTTAAGGCTGGGCGAGTTGCTCAGCCTCAAGAGTACGATCAGTTTGGTATTTATTTATTTTTTTAGAACTACAACAAGACGTACAACAAAAGATACACTACCTACAAAATTAGAGAGAACATAAAGTACCAACAGTCGTGATCTCCCAATTAGGTAGTTACATCTAGCACATTAAATATTTTGAGTTGACAAGGCAAATGTTATAAGATGTAATGATGATTGTGTGTTCGAAATTAGAAATAAAACCCAGATAATCCATATTATTATGTCGAATAGAGATCCTCCTTTACGGGGGGGCCGTGGTAGCATGGTGCCATACATGCAAGTACGACGAAGCCTCTATCTACCCAATCCTAAGCCTCTAGCTAGGAAGTTTAAGCCTACCTACATATTGTTACTAAACTTAAGATGTACCTATAGTAGAGTTAAGAATATTGTCGTCTTATGTGCCCCGCGCGCGCCGCCCGTCCGACCGACAATACATGCCAGCCAGCCTCCGTCTACAAAGCTAGCAGACAGCCAGCGCAGCGGAATGAAGTGAAGGAAAGGAAGTGTGCTTTGGCGCGTGCTACCGCGCGGTCGCTTTTTGTATTGGCGCCAAAATGTTTTTCACGAATCGATTAATTAACTCGAACTAAAACAAAACCGTGAACGATTTGTTTTCAACTGTTGTAATTAATTTATTAAACTATAATGTTGTTCTGGTGAAGTGCTCAATGAAAAATAGTGAAGTGGTATAAAATTTAAAAGGCTTTGATCGTTTTGTCGTTTGCACAATGCAAACAACTCTAGTTCGTAATGTTTTGTGTTTTGGGCCTACTTTCGCACAGCTAGAAAAATGTTGACTGGATTAATTTTGTGTTCAATTATTTTACTTTCGCATCTTATTGCGTTGGGTGAGTAGAAATAAACTAATTACTTATTTATATAGTCTAAGTAATCGCACTACATAACAATGAAAAAATTTATCGAAATAATATCAATGGTAGAGTGTAAAAACCTAGGTAGAGTGTAAAAAAGTACTTTTAACGTATTTTTATAGGTACCTACTAGGTTGGTAAATAGGTAAACAAGTACGTAGTTAGTTACTTAGTTAGGTACCTGATTATCTTTGGGTAGGTATAATATTCACCTTATAGTTAGGTAATTCTGTACCTAAATAATTAACCTATACCTACTTTAATTCTTAGCTATAACTATATAACGCTTTAAAATCGTCGATCGAATCATCAACTATACTATTAGTTTACTAGTTAGTTACCTTTTTATTTGAATAAAATAAAGGCATGCTAGGTGCCAACAAAGGCAAAATAGGCACCTAAACCGCATAGTAGTCATGATATAATGATTGTTGTACCTATTTTCAATGGCTTTTTTTCATGGCACCTGTTTTTTGCTCAGCAACGTGATGATTGTTAGGTCCATTGTCATGAGCTGAGAAAATTGTTACCTACTATCCACTTATGATCGATAGGTACAAATCTAGGTACCCTGGTAATTGTTTACCGAGGTCATAAATCTAGACTAGCTTTTACCTTTTTGGATCTAGTAACCAATATATTTTTATAGGTACGCGAAACGATAACCTCACAAAACCTAATTTGAACCTAATATTTAAATAACGGTGGAAAATATATGCCGAGTCCATTAGAAATGGAACAAATCGTGGAGGTTCGAAACATTTTTTGATTTTTAGTTTTCAGTCTGCATTAACCAGACACGAAAGGAACAATTTAATATGTGAGTAAATGACGACCGATGTGGCGCGGCGGGCGAAGTCCGGCTACTTCCCATTTGGTAAGCTTCCCATTTGGTAAACCTCAAACTGTACCTACTAAAAAGTTGCGTTTGGTAAACATTTTATATGTCATACATTCAGTCCCATTTCGTAAACATTTAAGTAATGACATGTATTGTTTCCCATTTGGTAAACTTTCAATTGAAATGGGTACAGTCAAGTAAAAAATCAAACACGAAACTGATGATAATATTGTCACATATATTTCAATAAAAAAAATTATAGAGTAATACAAGCAACTCGTGATAATTGGTTCAAACAAATTTCCAATGATATTTTTTCACTTTTGTAATCGCCGAGTAGATTGTTAATTCGTATATCATTTTGGATAGACTTTTTTCTTCTTTTTGATATAGTTTCTTCATTGTTATAAAATCTGAAAAAGAAAATTGTGTGAATTAAAGAATATTGTACGTATTTGACGACCCTGTTGGCGTAATGGTCACCATGCCGGACTGCCACGCAGATCCCGGGTTCAATTCCCGGTACGGTCAACATCTATGTGATGAGCAAAGTTGTTAGATGTGGTCTGGGTGTTGGATGTATGTATTTATATGAAGTATTTAAGTATGTATATGTAGTACATCAGTCTTGTTGGTATTAGTAGGTATCCATATCACAATCTAATAAATAACTTACCATGGTACTAACCGGCCGAGTGTGAAATATTATATTATATATTATTATATTATGTATTTATTACACGTATCGCCTAAAAATACAGTTTATTGTAAGAAAAAACAAAAGTACCTTTTCAGAAGATTTTCATAATGTACAATATTTCCTGCTATTGTTTCGAAAAATAAAAGAGTTGATGGCTTTTTTCCAATTTTGCAATTGAAACTCCGATTCCAAGATTCCATAAGGTTTGTCGTACGGTGTCTTTGTGCGTAGCAGCACCAAATATTCACCATATCTTCATTTTCCAACCACTGATTCACAAAGTAATCATTGAATTCCGTTAAAGCTTTTTCTTCAAAACTGTAACAAAATGAATTCGTTGAAGATTAGTAAAAATACTTAAAATAATACCTACATTATGATTTCTGACGCATAAAATAAAGTATGTAGCGCCTTTCCAAAGCGGCGGTAGAAGAAAAATCCAGCTCTAAACGCGTTCATTTAGATATTTACTGCAAAATTAATTTACCTTTGACTCATAACGTATAGCCAGCCATCGTTTATGTCCTCCCGTGGTAAATGTGCAAGAGCCATACATAGTTTGACGTGATTGTGAGATTCTTCATGTTGCAATAAGCCAAGAGATTTTGCCTTTCTTAATAGTGCTCTGCCAAAATGAACAAAACACCCTTTGACAATAATGTTTGGAAACGTCTTTTTTATTGCATTTATTGGACCTTTTTCGAAATCCAAGGTCATAATTTCTGCTGTCCACTCTGGTAAATGAGATTTTAGTTTGGAAAACAGCCTTTCATATGTAGTTTCTTCTTTATTTGTTAACACTGCGTAAAAAAATGGTACAATATTTGTTCCAGTTTCTGTACTTCCTATGTCTCCGTGTATAACGTAAAGTTGAAGAAACGGCTTTGCACAACATTTGAACGTTCCGTCTGCAAAGTAGTGACGGACTTCATTTAAATGTCCAATTGCGCTCTTTGAAGCAAACACAATAATTCTGTTTTCACCGTCGATCTCATCAAACAATAAATTATCTTTAAAACGGTCAGGTACGACAATTTCTGTAGAGTTAGTGTGTTGAGATTTCTTGATGCCCAGTTGTCTATTTCTGTATCTATAAAAGCTGCTTTTAACTTTGTCAAAATTTGGTAATGCTTGTATAATTTCGTAACCATCATCTTTCAGCTTTTTAGTACAACTCCTGTATGTAGCTGGAATTGGCTTCAGATCGTCACACATGATTTTTTTACATTTTTCGATAGCTACTTTCACTTCATTTTTTTCAAAATTCGGAATGCAAGAATTGCAATGAGCAGTTTCTCTTAAAACATGGTTCCTATTCGAATTTAAAGTTACACTTGCCGAACACTCAGCTTTTCTATTTACACAGCGCCACCAACTTGAGTCCTTATTATTTTTCTGTTTATAATATTGATATCCACCACGTAATAAAATTTCACCGCCTCGTGCACTATTAACAATTTTTAATTTCACTGTACCACTAGAAGATCCCGCATCAGACATTGCAACGACCTTGCACTATGCATAACACGAGTAAACTGATAAGGAGAATCCTGTTTACAAATTGTAATGAAATTACGTGAACACCATTTATCTAGGCTTTATTCGACAAAGAAATGCAGTAGATAAATAAGTTTTGACATAATCGTTGACAAGGTTACCTAGGCAACTAACTACCTAATCTATGGTAGAAATGCACTATGATCTTATCCCAAAGAGTTCTCAAGTCATACCACCATGAACCCGCTCGGTGCTTCTTTTGCGGCACTTGGTATTTTGACAGACTTTATAACGTTTTTTTTACATGCTTCTTGATTAGCCGTTCTTTTTGACGATCGAGATTCTAACTCAAGACTTTGAAGCATTTCAAAACCAATATCTCATTTCAATAAGCATTTGACTCTGACTGTACCGCACTAAATAATAATAATACAATCATGGTTTACCAAATGGGAATAAATGTATGAAGTAACAAATTGTTTACCAAACGCAACTTTTTAGTAGGTAAAGTTTGAGGTTTACCAAATGGGAAGCTTACCAAATGGGAAGTAGCCCGAAGTCCGACTGCGGGTTCGATTCCCGCCTTGGGACAAATGTTTGTACGATCTTCAAATATTCCGGGTTTTTTCTATGATAAAAATCTCAATATACTTATGTATTTGATTATGTATATCTGTCATCTAGTAGGTCACACAAGCTCTGCTTAGCTTCGGGCTAGGTGATGTGTGGATTGTCCAGCATTATTATTTTTTATTGGTAATGATTAGGACGGGAGTAAGTTCCTCTCTGGCTAGACTAGTTATGGTTGTTAGTCACAGCTAAAAGAGCCAAAAATATAATGTTTGGCAAATAATAAAACAGAGCGTGGGCGTTTGAAGCCAGACTGTCTGATGGCCTGACGACATCGTTGCCAAGTGCAAGGGTAGAATCGATTTGCATCCGTTCGAAGCAATGCAGTTCCGTTTAGTTTTATGGAGATTGAGGGATACGTAGACCTACATAAATGCGGGAAATATCGATCAAAAACTCTGATTACTTACTTACATAGAAATATAAACTAATAATTTGGAGTGTGTATAGTTTCAACAATTTGTTTGTATTTATTAACTGATAATTTTTGCAACTCACTTGGAGTTTTGTTGTAGAAGCGTATACATTGCCCTTTGACAAACACAAAAAGCCACCAGGAATCCTTAGACAAAGGACTAAGTAGGTGTAAGTAGGTGTGTTATTTATTGTAGATACTAAAATACTGCCCACTCGCATTGGTTTGTCCAAGATCCCGACCCCTCTAATGATTCAACTGTTGTTTTTGACACTATTTGAGCCAATTGACACCCAATTGCAGGGGTCAATTGCACAATGATTTGCTAAACGATACCAGATGGTGCTGGAAGGCCATTATATCAATCTATAGAATCTAAAATCATTACTTTTCTTATTTATTCAAGACTGCGCAAACCAAACATAGAATATTGTCCTTGCACACAAGACTTCCCTCATCAATGTTCTGTTCCGACACAAGACTCTGAACTTCTTGTCTACTTCTTGGACCTGTCCTAGCCTTGAGTTCGGGGTGACTAGCTTCCACCTAGCCAATCCCGAAGCCACAGACTGGTCCACTATCATAACTGAAATCTATAGTCTGCCAATTGAAAGCAAACCTCAATTCTGGAGTGAAATGGGCAACCCTCCAGATCTGACAAACCGTTTTGCCCACCAAATGTGACTTTAATTGCTGCGAAATCTATGAATCATATTCACCGTCGCCAAAGTACCTAATGACGTGCTTGTGAACACTTTCTCTCGATTTTGATTGAGATGGTAAGAACTCTTATAGAATTGGGATTTAGATTCTCTATTCTGCTTAGTTACTAGGAGGCAGTCGAAGATTTAAATGGCGAAGGGTCGTACGTTACGTACGTGGTTCCCGTGCAGTGATTGCATTTAAATTCAAATTTATAGTCTCTTACTTTGCAATATTCTTTCCCAGGACAGTAAAACGGGGTTTATAGAGACTCAACAGTGAATAGGAATGGACAAAATACTGGACACATTATTTTGTTTTACGGTACTTGCACTTATCTAGCAAGAGGACCTCAAACCCAGACCTTAAGTCCTCAAACCTAGCCGAACCCCTAGCATAAGTGCCCTGACTGGTGTCGCTAACTGCACAAAAATGGGGCCACCACTCTTGCGACGACTAAATACCTCCTTACAAGTGTTGCACAAAGCCTTAGACGCCTAGTTGAGCAAGTAGGTGAGGTCGCATTGGGGACGACAGTATTCCCATGTGATGGTTCTCGTGAAGTCGCGATGCACCCGCTGGGTCACCTTACGAGTACCGTTCATTGGCACACTTGAAACACACGGAACTATGAAACAATTTCACTTCTTTTACGGTTGTTTAGAAACTATACCCCAGCTAAATTCAAAGTAACGTTGGTAAGAGTCGATGCTTGACTTTCGCATGATACTTTAAAGATATTGACGACAGTATCAGCTCTTTCATTTTTAATGGTCTTCACGTTATCTTTTTTGCTTTTTAAATAAGAGTAAGTCGGAGCAAGTTTGTAATGTACCTACTGAGACAAACGTACCTATTACTTACTAAGTAAATAAACTAATTTAAACCTAGGTGACCTTGATTGCGTCGCTGCGGTCGTGATAGGTTGTACAAAATAAAAAAGGCTTTGCCATGTCTGTTTCGTCAATGTCAATGTCAAGACACGTTCCATTGACATTTAAGATTGAATAATACTTATATTAGATAAAATTGATAGGTACCCACCTAACATTTTATCATTATTTTGTTAACCAGACACAGGTATCCAATAACAAAGAAGTCATTTAATTATTTGCATTCGGTATCTACCGGCATCTTATAAAATTAGAAAGACTAATTAGGTTAATTAATCGGAGGAACATATAACAGGTTTTTGAGCTAAGCAGAATTTATGGTAAATATAATCTCCACTCAGCACGAGCACGGTCCTGGATGTACACAACGGTGTCTCCACCCAGTGCTGTTGATTACAATATAAGCCTGACATAGCCACAGTGACACAAAAGTCATCCAAGCAAATAAAAAAATAGATGGGAAATTGACAAGCCTCTGTGTAGACTACATAATACGGTACATTCTGGGCAACATAAACACATAATATAACTTAAAGCCCACATAAGTGGTTACACACAAGTGGTAGGCGGTAAGGGTTAAATGCCAAAGTTATAAACATCTGAAATACTTAATACGTAGGTATCTATTTACAAGAATGTATGCGAGCCAAAACTGGCTCAATTTAATTCAAATCTCCTAATTTATGGAAGAATGTTAATACGCACTAAGATTTCACGAACGTTACATCCTTTACCCAGTTATCTATTTATTTGCCAGGTGGATTAGAACAACCTGTAATCGTTTTAATCGTGTTTACCGATACAACACGAAATTTAATATTCGAATCGAAATATACCTTCTTTTGTATGCTCTATCTTTTCTCTTTCTTTTAGCCCAAACATCGTTCGTCCATGCCCAAACCAATCATGTTAGATGTAAAATAGGAGGCCATAGATAGAACCTTGCGTGACCCCGTCGTTTCCGCAGTTGGCGCTACTTCGGCGACGCCAAGCTTCGGTTGAATGAACTTCTATTACGTATAGTTTACTGATATAACAATGGAGATCCATTGGAGCCAGAGGCACAAAACCTAACATCAACGTAACATGCATTGTGTTGTGTTGTGTTCTTATTGCAACTTTCTGTTTACGAATACATGGAAAATAGTACCTGAATTACGTATGCTTATAAGCTTTAAACGCTTCATCTGAAACTTGTAATTTTGTGTTCTTTACGAAGCAATTTTATGTCAAACTAGCTCTCCACAGCTTTGCCTGTGTGGAATTAGATTTTTTGGGCGTAACCCTAACTGAACTTCGGGACAGCGAAGATTCCAAAAAATTAGACATCCTATAAATAGGTACAGCGTTGTTTTAAGTGTTTAATATCACATAAGAACATAATATTTTAAATGCTTGCTGAAACGGTTATAAGCTTTGACAAATAGTCAGGTTTTTAACCAACATAAATTTCCCACCAAACATTGTGTAACACTCCTTTTAAGCTCAAATTGCTACTAGGTACGTATAAAGATAATGCAACTACGCCTTAAAAGAACATAGAACAGCTTTGCCTACAAATTAGTTACGATCAAAGGCATTTGCTTCATCAAAACAAGCATTAAAGACATCGTATATGCAAACACCGTCGCTTGTACTGCTTGTTTGCAGTCCGCAATCACTTGCGTAAGGCAAAGTGGTATAGCTAAATATAGAACTGCTTCTAGAAAAACAGTTGAGGGATATCTACGAGACTTGGCAGTAGGTAAACAGTTGCTACGCACACACACGTAACCTCAAAATCCTTTTGAAAATGCAAGTTTCTTAAATAAATAAATAGTGCTAGACAATCTACACAGAAACATCTAGCCCCAAGCTAAGCAGAGCTTATGATATGGATAGGTACTAGATGACTGTATACTTTTATTAATAAAGAATTTTTTAATTAAGAATTTACAATTGAAACCATTGAGCTAACTGCAGATCTGTATACTTACAACAAGTTACATATACCTACTTATAGATATTCCATTCCACCCAAAATCCAAGAAGTATTTGTAGATCATACCTACAAACATTTGTCCCAATGCAAGAAACCCGCGATTCCCTGCGTCACAGGCAGACCTTCGCCCGCTGCCACATTTCTACCTAAAACCTATCAGTCGATAAAGGGGGAAATGTAGTTGGATTTTTAAATAGAAGCGAATACACTTAACGGTAATATACCTACTGATGTATTAATAGTTGACAGAATTTATGAGCAGATCTTTATCTTTTAACAATTAAAAGTAGTTTCAGTCCTTCTATGCAACAGGTAATATTGTACAATTTATGTAGAGTTAATCAAATGACTGACAGGCACAATACAAAAGGTTCAAATATATAGACAAAGAGTCTATTAGACATAGCATTTAATGATAATCACATGACGTAGGTACCTAAGTAACGTCTGAAATTGAAAGTGACATTAACCTTAGATTGTATGATACTATCTACCTTTGTTGTTCTTCTAATTAGGTACCTAAACATTAATTATAACTATCAGTAACGTCATAAATAAAAACAAACACACGTCCGTATGTCGTAGGTAGTAAAATGAATAATTTTATCATTTAATGAAGTGTAAATTAAAAACATAAGTAATGTATTGTAAGGTCATAAACTGCATAATTATATCTCACCTGCTCATCTTCATGTGTAAAGGTGACGACTGGAGATATCTACAACAAATTATTATGTTTACATAATTACTCATTCTCACCATTTCAAACATCAGAGTAAGTAAATACTTGAAGGTATTCTTAAAAAGGTATTTGATTAAAAAAGCGTAGGTACCTACAGCATCTGCGTTTGTAAGTATTCAGACGTGGATGTGGATGCTAAATTAGGTTCTTTCGATTCTAAAACGGACTTAATTTATAATGGAATGTAGGTCTGTAAATAGGGCTGAATGTTTAAGATTTATTCTAGTCTGGCTTTGAAGCCATTAAGGCTCAGTTCGAATGACTCACATGTCTAAATATAAAGATAGGGATTTCAACAGATAGATATGTAAAACAGTGGGTTGGGTTTGTTTATTTAGTCTCATAGATCATTTACTTACTTATTGCCCACTGATCTTCTCTGTTAAGTTGCTGATAGCCATTTTATCTATTTATGATGATGATGACGACGACAATGGCCAGACTGAACGGAGACAAAAAAACAACCGACATTTCTTGTCGGTGCCGACACAAAATTGGTTTTCAAAAAGTGGGATTTGCTTCATATAAAATGTTGATAAAACCTGGACCCGACAGACGACAAGTGGAGTCCCCTCGAATCGTTATGTATACCTACCTACATAATATACCCTTCATGGCTGCGACTGCGATGCGATGAAAATATAACACCTTTGTATAATTGTTTGTTGTCGGAAATAAATAAAAATAAAATAAACTAACTATAGAGTAGTCTTAGAAATTTACCAGATAAACTCCTCAACTTTATTGGAATTCCTGACGATAAAATATTAGGTTTAAAGTAGGAGTCTACCCAATTCGAGTCCTCTAATGTTAAAATATTTAAACAAACAGAGAAGTGATAATTTGCTTAAATCTAGTGACGAAACCCACGACGTTATAGGCAATTCACAAGATGATGTGAAATAGCTTGAGATAGAATAAGGATGTTTACTAGTATTGCGATGTTACATTATAAAGGAAACGATTGTGAAATAATTGCGGATATGACTTAGATCAATCATATCGGTAAAAACTGGTTAAAACCTGAGCTCGATAAAGTTAAAACAAACCACAATAACTTGATATAACGTCTAACCAGGTACTTTACCAGATTTTTTTTACCTAATGTTGGCTCAATTGCTTATTTTGCGGATAGATGATACTCTGAGGATAGTCCAGCATTATTTTATTGACCTCGTTTCCCCAGGTCAAACCTCTAGCCTGCTATGCGGCAAGACAAACACAACCGAGCTGGGCAGCAACACGGGCGCGGGCGCAGCCCTAGCGCTCACACTGGTGCGGCCCGCGGACTCGCCCAGAGCCTGCCATCTGAGGGTCAACGCGCCTGATGCTGCTGCTCTGGCTGTCAGGCTGATTGATGTCAAGGTACGTCGTATTAGAGTACATATTCAAAGTGCTTTATTTATTGCCTTTATAGTCTATACACGAAACGTCATAAAAATCCTTACGTTCTTCGATATACCTAGTATACCTACCATTATATAGTAAGATATTTTTTACACATAGAAAAGACCGAGTATTCATATTCAAAGTGCTTTATTTATTGCCTTTATAGTCTATACACGAAACGTCATAAAAATCCTTACGTTCTTCGATATACCTAGTATACCTACCATTATATAGTAAGATATTTTTTACACATAGAAAAGACCGAGTATTACCTTTTTTTTTCTAATATTATAAACACTAAAGTTTTTCGGATTGTAGGAAGACCTCGAGACTCCCTCAAGAAGACTCGATGGACCGTTGATATTGTAGTGTTTAGAGATTGCAGGGAGTCGATGGGTGGAGGCAGCGAGATACCCCTATTCGTTTGGGGAAGGCTTTTTTTGGGCTGTGGGTGATACTTATCTTATAGGTACGAGAGACCAAGCTCGGTAGAAAAGCCTGGCATCTCCGGGCGCAGCGTTGGCTGTCAGGATAACTTATAGTTTTTTAAAATTACACGACCAGAATGCATCATTACTTATAATACTCACGGGTATTCATTCACCTGATTTTTAAAACTTTCTTGAAACCAAACACACAAATACAAATACAAAAGGCATTTATTTGCTAAAAAACTTAAGTTAACATAGCGTCAGCATTTCAGTAGAATTTTCTTTGACCCACAAAACAACAAATAACTAACAAGGTGACATAAATGCCAACTGTTTCCTCAACAACCGTTTAACCGTTTTCCTCTACCGTGGGAAATTCAAGTCATGGTGTACGGTATCAAGATTGATTACTGTACAGTTTTAACTGTGCCACTGTTACCAGAACTTTCCGATTTTGCTTAAATTTTTTTTTAATTATATATAGGTACTATGTGTAAAATACGTGAGCAAAATTTACAGATCAGATTATTTATTAATCTGCATAATGCAGTGGCCTCCGGCCAGGTGGGATGACGATCTGCGAAAGCCTGCTGGCAGATGCTGGATGCGTCAAGCTGAAGACAGGGCGCTATGGCGCTCATTGGGGGAGGTCTATGTCCAGCAGTGGACTAATATAGATTGATGATGATGATGATGATGATGATAATGCAGTGACATTGTTCATTGCAGATTATAAAATCAGTAAATGTATGCTACAAATCTTGTGATATCCACTACTTGAACTTAGAAATGTCATTGATAATGCACAGAATGCGTGATTGTCAGCTAACGTGATTCTCCCGAAGCACTATTATGTTATCGATAGCTTAAGTACCTATGTAATCAAAGTTAATATTTATCGTAAGTGCCTATTTCATTCCTTGAGTGCTCCTAATCGTGATCAAATTGATCAATTAATTAATGTGGCCGTCTTAGCTTCCTACTTCATGATGATAGGTAGGTACTTACTACTACTACTTAAATACGGATACCATATATTATTATGTAGGTTCCTCGTTCGATTCCCGCTTTGGAAAAAAAAAATCTGCAGTTTTTAGTGTTCGCTGTTTTTTATGCACAGTAACAATATAAATGTCTATCTACTATGTAGAAAATATAGTTTAAAAAAATAAAAGTACCGACATCTAAGAACAAAATATCAATCTACATCCAAAATTATACTCTATTTTATCTTAGAATAAGAAACATCTTTATTAACAACGAAAATTACAAGCAAAGGAATAGAAAAATTACAACTAGTATTTACAATTGAAACCATTGAGCTAACTGCAGACGGTTGCAAACAGTCTAAAGGTAGCTCAATTGATCCATCATTTTATCTTAAAGTTGGGCTATCAAATATACAATTAATATAGATGACCGCATCAGGGTGCTTGGCTTCAGTTTCAATAAATAATAAATAAATAAATGACAAACTTAAAAAAATATCTGAGCGTCTGGTCGATGCGACGCGTGACCCGAGAGCTGGTGAGTATCTGAAGCAGCGCATCAGCATTGCTATATTTGCCATCCATCATGGTAATGCAGCCAATGTCTTGGGGACGCTTGCGACTGGTATAATATTGACATGGAACAGTCGAGCTACCTCTAGACGGTTTGTAACCGGCTGCAGTTAGTTCAATTGTTTCAATTGTAATTACTAGTTCTAATTTGCTTCTATTTTTTTGTCAAAAACTTTTACCAACTACATCACTGAAGTTTACAGTACAGTATAATCATGATGATCAGTACTTAGACATTATGATGATTGTAACAGTAATATGCCTACTTATGCATAATGACTACTTGGTTTTATTCGAAAATTATGACGCAGTAAATTACCCATATTGATTTAATTGGTTATAAGGGGTAGGTACCTATAAGAGCAATCACATAAAACGTTATGCGACGACCCGGCAAATCATGAAGACATTAAAGTACGTAAAAGCAAGTATACTGGAATCAAAGAAAACAATATGATTTTGATGACAAGAAGCGCTGGCTGTCTTTCCCTGCACTGGATGTATGGCGCTGCCCAGCTCTCATAAGCTTGCTGGTCCTGGTCGCTTTGACCAGACGCTCTGATATTATTTAAATAAAACCGGCTGGCCGTGGTACTCCACGGAACTAGGGTTTCCACTCCAAGTAGAGCAAATGCGTAGACACTAATTAAATAATAGTCTTCATTTATTTCTATACCATATTCTGAGATCATCATCATCAGCCTATATTAGTCCACTGCTGGACATAGGCCTCCCCTTAGGCCCTATTCTGACATACTTACCAAATATCTTAAGGTAAAAAACGATTTTTTTGATCAACTTACCGACTGCATAAGGTTTTATAACCGTGAACAATATGTCTATAATTGATTATGAACGCATTTATTACAAAACAGTGAGTCATCTAACATCTACTGATAAGCTGTGTGTTAATGTAAACCCTGCAAATTTTACATTAAAACCACCTTTAAATGTCCAACATGAAAACCAACCATGCCGTTATACGAATGGTAGATCAGTTGGGAATAGGCTTGCTAGATTCCCGGGATTGTCCCAGAATTTCGATGTGGCAACCCTAGTTGGGTAGTCAGATCGTCAAGCTGGGCAAGCAGCAGAACTGCTCAATACAACCTTATTTTACCTGATGAACCTTGATTTTAAAGTACAGATAATGTCTAAGTGCATGATGATGTAGTAAAAAGATGACAAACTATGTATAAAATCAATTTGTCATGGCAACGGTGTCACGAAGTGATGACATACATATTTGTTTTTTACATTATATCGGCAACAAGGAAACTATTAAATTACCATAAGACGAAATAGGCAATGAGGCGTAGATAACAAGAAATAGTTTCGGGCAATTTTGTTTAGTAATGTAACTTCTGACGAGTAATCGAACCTCGAACAAAACAAGGTAGGTTTTGTTGAACACTGTTACTTTATGGCATAAAGACTACATTGGCAGGAGCCTATCCAATAAAAGAACAAAGAACAAGGTCAAACAACTCGGCATAGTTCGTTCACCTTCAACCGCCCTATGTAGCCTTAGGGATACCCAGTTGCAATTTTGCATCAATCAGCTGATATGTCAACTAACTTTATAGGACCCAAGTGAATGGGTAATGTAATGTAATTTGGCGAAGTGCATTAGTTATAGGTAGATCGTGTTTTTATACCTAAGCGTGTTGACTACCCCCTTGGCTAAATTGTACTAAATGCGCTCCGTTAATTCAAACATGATACAAATATACCTACCCAATACCACATATTTTACATGCAACATATTTTCAAATAGGTATTAATGGTATATCCCACAGGATTTTTTTTTGGATTATTTAGTTTTAAAATTGAGACACTTAAATACCAAATAATAATTAATTGAGTTTATTAGTTAAATCAGGATATTCTTTATTTATATGCTTAAAAGGATGTCCTAACATGCAAACACCTAGCATGTAAAGTATATTTTATGAAAAGAAACTTTTTAAATAATATTTTTTTTCAATTCTCTCGCTCACCTTATACATGAAACAAACCATTTCGATTTTAGAGATGGTAAAACCTTTTTATGAGATTTTAAAAGGTATATTAACGGGACTTTCACTTGGTCTGACTGATCTAGAGATACAGAGACTTACTTACCCTGTTGTTTTAATATTACCTGCACTTTATCTACTCCATTGTAGTGTTTTATTATTATTCTTTTTAGCCATTACTGCTGCTGAGCTTCCGACTTCCCTTTCCTACTTCGACATCTAACACTGCAACAGGCCACGATAGAGAATGTGTGCCTTAGTGTTATATATATCCAAAGGCAAATTTCCTAACATATCCACATGGTAAATAAGACGTAGATAATGCTCTTGGTTGTTCGGCTCATTAACAAGAGGAACTGGCCTTCGGTTTTATGGCTTACAAGCAAAGGTATATGCAAAACCACTACATTAACGTATTTTGTTTCAAGTTCATAACATAAGTGACTAAGCATATTGTCAGCTTCATCTTCGTATTGTCCTTATTCCTGAAGTAAAAACTTTTAACTATAAAGTCCATATTTATGTTTTCTACCTCTATTTTTCAAACTTCAATTTTATTTAATAATTAAAAAAATAAAAAGCAATAAAGGCTTATTTTTTTTCCTGAACTGAGGGAAAGTTTCCTTATCACTTTGTAATGTCCTTTGTCCTATCGAGTATTTTTCAAAGTACGAGTATTTTTAAGTCATCTAGCGTTTCTCTGGAAGTCATCATTATGTTTGCTTCGTTTAAATATGTTAACTTCGAATATTTATCATGGATTGATGATTTTTCTTGACTCAAAGTCCAACTGATTTATGATCATCATCAACCTATATCAGTCCACAGCTGGACATTAGGCCTAATGAGCGCCAGATCGCCCTGTCTTCAGCTTGCCTCATCGAGAGTCTGCCAGCAGTCTTTCGCAGACCGTCATCCTAACTGGCAGAATGGCATCCTACACTCTCTCACTCCTACATATGCAGTTTCACTATGGTTGATGGTTCTTCGCAAGATATGACTAGCCCATTGCCACTTCAGCTTGCTAATTCTTTGAACTATGTCAATAACCTTGGTTCTCTGTCGGATTTATCTATTCGTTACGAATCCTATCCTTCAGAGAAACTCAGAGCATACAAGTAGCTCTTTCCATAGCTCACTATGCGACTTTGAACTGGTTGATGCTCTTGAATTGGACGTTTCAGGCCATGGTCAACAGCCACTTTAAGATCAGTGGAGCCCTTTGTTTGTTCCGTCTCCTTTGTCCAAGAGCCCTAGTCTCTCAGGTCAAGGGAAAAGGGCAAGATGACTATACCTAATTGATCTTCGCATCACACAATTTAAAGTTGTAATTACCGACTATGGTATTAATAACTTCAATTAAAATCATCTTCAGTGCTTGTGCCTCGTGTTTTTCCACGTGATTGAAGATGTCACAGCTGATAGTCCTTATCACGTTTGTTCAGAGTTCATTTTTCACCGTGTGAGTTCGATAATCATGTCTATATTCCTTCAATGGGAAACTAAGAGTTCTTATCACGCGGAAATAGGGTTTAGTTTATTTTATGTGCTAGAACGTAAATGATTCGCTTGTCAATGATGAATGTATTAAGTAGTAAATTGTAAATATTGCAATTATCTTTGATCTTCACATTGTAAGATGCAAATTATTAACCATTATCAACATAAAGTATTATTTTATGGTAGGTATGTGGAGCCTAAAGCCTAAGTACCTAAAGGTACTCGCAAGAAGTGCGTGCTTGAGTTACTCGTTCAGATAGAGTACCTACTTAGGTTATTATTTAGAGACTATAAAGGAATTTGAAAACAATTGATTTTAATATAAGTTGGTAGTAGTAAAGAATAGGTCAGGTATAATTATTAAATATTAAATATATATAAACCTTTTTTGTGATTTTATGTATAAAAATAAGCGCATCCGTAATATAGTTTATACACATAACACATTATAAAAACTACATACATTTTATCACATCATCATCATCTTCATCACAAGGCTATTTTAGTCCACTGCTGGACAGGCCTCCTCTAATGAGCGCGATTAGCGCCCTGTCGCACAAGAAATCAATTGTTATTTGATTATATCTTCACTTTAATTTTGAATCCACTAGTCGCGACGCGACTTCGCGAGGCCTCGAGGGACAAGTACACTTACCAATTTAACTTTGGGAATAAACTTATAAGTACCTACCATTTGCATATGAAATATTATAGTAGGTACCCTATAAGTAGAGCCTACAAGCATCTCAATCTTGAGCGACAAGACCTCGTCCAGCTAAAACTGGACTCACTCCATGCACAACCAGTCAATCAGGTTCGAAGGCCCAAAATAGCCTGTGCCTGCGCTCATAACGGTGCGCACGCGCATTATTGCACGTAGGTACATTTCTCCTTTCACTGACAACGTAATTTAAGCTTTAAATAAATGAGATTACTCGGTGTTTTTGATGGTTCTAAAATAAAGAAGAAAAGATTTAAAGATATCTTGATAAAAGATAGAAAGAAACACAGCCTGAGAAAGGAGTATGAAGGTTAAATTCCGTTTGAGAATACCGAAATCAAGGAGGTCCTAAAGATTCTGATGACATTGGAAAATAATTAAAACACCTTAATAATAAGCTAAATAAAAAAATACGAAAGAGGAAAATCTAAAGTCCAAATTTATTAATCATTATTGACAGCAAAATTCCAAAGGACTCTTGCGCAAGTTCGGCGAAGCAATTGTGCATCAATTTTCGAGAAACTTCGTATTCTGGGAAATAACAAGAGCGCGCAAAAACTTATACCTTGTACCAAAGTGAATTTACAAATTTAAGATATTTCATATCATGCCCTATAATTTAAAACCTCTATCTACATATCTCTTGGACCTTCGGAAGGTCGATTTAACCTCGATCCTTGGTTGCTTTTTAGCGCGCTAAAGGACAGACTAAGAAACAATGTAGTGCAAAGATATTTCATCAGTTTATCTACATGAACCACTACTGGAGAGAGTAGAGCTTCTGTTTTGATTGCATCAAACATATTGCAGTTTTTGATACCTTGAATATAATTATGAGAACTTTATTTTCTAAAAGGTGAATGTCGTGTCGAAATCCACACAACGGTTCTGTGTTGAACCCTTGTTATAGAGGTAGTGTGAAGTAGGCAATTAGCGAATAACTGTAGCTAGGTCAAGTGCGTTGGCTGAGAACTTTATTTCTTCATGACCTGGGAAAATTATTTCTTTGAAATTTAGATCTTGAGTTTCTGCAACCTATTTGGGCCAACGAAATTAACAAGCAAAGGAATAGAAAAATTACAACTAGTATTTACAATTGAAACCATTGAGCTAACTGCAGACGGTTGCAAACAGTCTAAAGGTAGCTCAATTGATCCATGTCAATACCAGTCGGAAGCCATATGCTATATGTAGCTTTGTCAACTTTATGTTTATTTTTTGTATTTTCTATTATCTACGTAGTGTATTATTATGAGTATTCTCTTACTGTGTATTTTATATAGACCACTACGACGGGTCTGAAATAAAGCTTTATATTTTTATTTTCATGTAGAGTTTTACCTATCCTAGTAGATAGATAGATAGATAGATAGATATCATTTATTGACACAAAAGAATACATGTTTTGGTTAGTAGTATCTTAAATCCTATGTTAGGTTTATCTAGATACTAGGGTTCTCTAAAACTAGGTACTTATGCTAAAGCTTTAACCCTTTGTAGGGCAAGGAGAGCAATTTTAAAATTAAGTAGTGGAAAATGTTAATCGGTAGAAATAAAAATACACGTGTTTCTGGAAAAATATATTTTTTTAAATTTATTTGGATAAAAGAGCAATAAAGGGAGTGTGACAGAAATGGTACACTGCATCAAAAGGGCAATTTAACTTAGGAGAAATAGCCTAAAACAATTTAAAAAAAAATCTAAAACAAGCAAAGATTTCGTTCAATTTTTGAACTAGAGCGGTGTAAGTTTGAACAGTCTGTCGAATTTCGGATCTTCACGCGGCAAGTTTTGGGAATTGTCATTGAAATGTATGAATTGATGAATCTTTTCAAACAACTTTAGGGGCATTATCTCTTGAACTATAGGTGTTCCAATGGTGCCATTCCAGTGACTAGAAACTCGAGGAAGATGAATCAAAGACCCAAGCCAATAAATTGTTGAATGTCTGTTGTGGAAACCCGAAAGCTATTGTTGGGATCCTTTTGCACTATATAATTAGTTTGTGTTGCAATTAAATCAATCAAATCCATGGGAAACAGGAACAAGAAAATCTGGATCGGCGTTTCAAGCTCTAAAATATCTGTTGGTAGGTTCTCGTTTCCTAGAAAACGCAACTGTTGCTCATTCAAACCCAGATTTGTTTTTTCCCATCGCAGGTTGAGTTTTGGTGGTTTTGTAGGACGTCCCACTAATTGGGTTGGTTGTGATGATCCAATTGGCACAGCAGCAGTATATGGAGATGGATCTGGTTCACTGGTCTCTAAAATATCAATAATCTCACCAAGGTTTATTTCAGCTTCTTCATTTTCATCATTAGAAAACTGCTCGAGCTCCATCTCATTCTCACCATGATAATCAGGATCTGCAACACTGTCGTCGTCATCTTCCATGCCATCTTCACTGTCTTCATAAATATTCAAAACCTCTGCTATATCGCCATCCCGGAGAGGTTGAAAAGTCATTCTAAAAAGAAAAACAAATGAATTAGAAAACAAGCCTATTCACAAAAATAATTACCCTTGTTAGGCAATGTGACATTTCTGGTACAAACACAACAGAAAGTCAAACTCATCGAAAGCATTCAATTACATAAAAACCTACAATGATACACAAAGTACATGTACTTACCTCATATATTTTCCAAAAACACACAGTATTTATCACGTTTTTCTATTTTTCACCAAATTTTCAAATGCACGCAGGTACTTGAACTCGACCAGTCGACGAAAAACGGTCGTCACGTGGCACTAACGCCTTCTACATTTTTTGTAATAAACTAAGTCGATAGATTGGTTTGTAACAGACATATCACATTGACACAAAACGGATTTGAAAAAATATTTGAAGGCTGGTAGGCAGAAAATCAGTCTGTTACAGAAATGTTACACCGCGCTACAAAGGGTTAACACGCATAATAGGCAGTATCGCATTCAAACACAGCGGTCTACGTGTAGCGCTTTGCATGGCGTGGCTGGTACGTATACAGTTGTACACAGGCGATCCACCAATCACGCGCATGCGACCAGTGAGTGAATGATAACGCTGCGCTTGGCTGCTATAGGATGCTCCTTTTTTAGGTAAAGTAAAATAATAAAAAAAGTAACAATTTTTTTAAGTACAATCATGAAATTAGTAAAATTTTATTTTTAGGAAGTTAGGTAGTAATGCTGAAGCTCGACAGTTATAATTTAGAATTTTGTTAAGTATAAGTTAGGATAAATAATGTTTTATTAATGTGGCTTTAATATTATTTTGAGATATTTTATTTTTAAGTTCGATTGGCAAATTGTTTATAAGGTGTGGGATTAGGTATTGGGAGGTTCGCTTACCATATAAATTATTAAATAATGGGATATTTAGTTTTTTATGCATAATGCTTCTAGTGATCCTGGCGTGACTTTTAGGGACTTGGATCTCTGTACGAAAGTATTGTTCCACTAATAGATTAAATTCTACTTTTTTATGTATTGGCAATACGCCACAATATTTAAATAGTCCGTCAGGATCACTTGAGTACTTTGTTTTAACTTTAGTGGGTACTATTAACTTCAGTAGTCTATATTGAATTTTAAATATCTGATCTAGGTAGGTTTTAAAAGTTCGGCCATAACTAGTGAGTCCATATGATAAGATACTTTCCACTAGCGTCTTGTATAGGGTCAATAGGATATGAAATGGAATTTTACATTTTATTATGCAAAATTTTGCCATAATCGCTCTAAGTTTGATGCAGACTTTATCTATATGCTTCGCCCAATTGAACCTATAACCTTACCTATTGATAATTCAATCCATGAGAATAATGTCTTGAGGATCCCAACTGGTTACATAATTCTTTCATCAATTTTAGACCACGTAACTTAGTTTGTTTTTGGTACAGATAATATATTACTATATTCGATATCCATTCTTTCATGACGTCGCTATACTAATAGGTGATCAATTGAACTTGCAAAGTGAAGTTCGATCATTATTATATGAGTCACTTCATTTGAAGATATAATTACAGCTGGTAGGTACCTATATCTATAATTAACACGACGCGGTCATAAACTTGAATAATCAGTATCATTAACATAAACACATCAAAACAATTACAACGTCTTGATAAGCCGTATAGGATAATTCTTTGAATTCCAATGGTGCTGACTTCTCTGCTGGAATTTAAGATTCAGACAGCGTAGGTATAGCTTCTGTCATGAATGCTATATAAAAGCCGTCGGTAGGTTTAAAAATAAAGCTAGGAATTGAAGTGTCCTTCAACTAATCATGAGAGTTCAATTGGCTCGTTGAAAGTCAAGGTATCTTACGGTCAATCAAACTAAAGACAAATCAGTTGACTCATTTACTTTTGTTCGCCGTAGGAGCAAATGCACACTTTGTGTCGCCAATTTCCAAGTCACTTGCAATACGTATGATAGAACAGAATAAAAGATTATTCAAAGTCACACACGCACAAAACAAAGATATTATAATAACTAAATCTGCTATTAATGGTCTATGATGTTTAATGTTTAAGTCAAGTAATTATACCAACATTTGAAAACGCCCGCATCTAAGTTTTGGGGGAAATCACAATAAAACGTCAAAAAGAGAAAACGATAAACATCATTTTATTATTCAGGCCGCCCCCTGATGCGTGTCAAGTTAAAAATATTTTTAGGTAAATCAATGTTATAGAGTTATGCTAGGATGCTTAGTACCTTTAAGTAGGTACTAATGTTGGTTTGTTACTATATTAATTACTAGCAACCCGCCCCGGCTTCGCACGGTTTTATTATACGTATAAACCTTCCTCTTGAATCACCTCTATCTATTAAAAAAGACCGCATCAAAATCCGTTGCGTAGTTTTAAAGATTTAGATAAAGAAGCATTCAAAGGGATATAAAGACATAGGGACAGAAAAAGCGACTTTGTTTTATACTATGTAGTGATTATTAAGTTTTATTACTATATCATGTATGTTATATTCAATAGTCTCTATTATGTCTGTCTCTAGTGCCAGTAATCTATAGTCTTTCCCAGGACCTATCTTGCCAGTTACATATATTATGATATTAGCTTTTTAAAACATTTTTATACTTTCCGTAAGATACCTAAAGTTATAAAAAGAATACTGATTTTAGAGCGTGTAATATACCTATGTACTTGTTATCACTGAACAGGTACTTCTAAGTGTTGTTGAAGTTCGTTTACCTACTTAACGGTTTAAAACTAATAAAATAATCCATACGTAGATGCACTATTTTTATCAGGGCAATTAATGTGGGTAATTATGACCTGATATAATTGATATCATGACGTTTTAATAATTACTGAGACAGGTTTCCTTATATTTAAATAAGTACCTCGACATTGGCTTTATTTTTGAATTTCTTGCTTTTGGTTACCCCTCAGAGTGGAGTAATATCTATCTATACTAGGTTAACTCTTTTTAAAACTCTTGCTTTCTAACTCTGTCGTCTTAACCACATAGCTTACTACTTTATCATAGGTAATTTATCGGTATTAGTTATTAGCCTGTTCTAAATTTAGAAACATTATTTCTAATTAGTTGAGGCAAGTGTTGTTTGACTACTTACTGTCTCTTTTTGTAATATTTTATATTTCGTCTATTTTACCGTACAATCGTGGATATTTTGGAGGTCAGACTTATTGTTTTTCAAATTATTCCGCCTAATTTTCTCGTTCTTCGGTTATTCGCCTCGGTATGTTGCGTAATAACCCAAATATTCTACAAATTTCTACACAAAGAGCTCAAGGTGTTCATATATGCTACATACATTAAGATACTTACTGTTTTTTATATGTATGATAACTACCATACGAATACAAGGCAGAAGAACGATGAAACACCTGTACAATTACATAATTCATTCATATTGGACGCATGAACAATTACTTCTGGTAGTCTGTTTAGAATTAACAATGCAAACCTATTGTGTCGTAGCTTTAAACAAACATTTTACGTTAGAGCCTCGGACGTAGGTGATAATTGTTATCTTCTGGTCAAGTACCTCATTAAAATAATATCATTTAAGTTATTGTATTCTATCTTCTTATCCATCTTTAATTAGTTTTTCCTGAAGGTGTCATTTGTTATCGGCTGGTCGTCATCAGCGTCTCACGATATTTTTTTTTTGTTCCTAAAGGGATATTAATGTTTATAATTTGGATCACCACTAACAATTACAATATGTGAATGAGCATCCTCTACCTTATGGTTACCTATTAACGTGATGAATATAACGCTTTGACATACCAAGGCCTATACAATACAGGCGTCTATCAGACCACTTCTTCAGTAGGTACTCAGAATTCAAAAACTTAATTAGTAAGACAATGCAAAAAACTATAAAAGATTATCAAAAAAATAAAAATTATCTACTGATTTTCTCTTCACCTTAATTTTTATCATACAGCGTGTTCCGAAACTCAACGTCAAAGTGAGAACAGGGAACAGGTGGGTTCATGACGCCACAGAAAAACCACAAAAGCATGGGTCTATCTTCAATGGTTTCCGAGTTATCTATGGTTTCGAGTTACTTAGGCTTTTTACTTAAAACCATAAATTTGTTTTCGGCTTGACGTTGAGGTTCGGGACACCCTGTATATTAAGACTTACATCTCTGTGGTCGGATCAACTTACAATATACGAAGTAGAGAAACATAAAAACCAGATCATGTTATCGTTTGTTCTGGTCCGAGATTGAACCTTTGGCGTCTCGGAACCACCCTGTGCCATGGAGGTCGTCAAAATGGCTGTCCAAGTGCTCATTCTAGAAAGTGGCGCCTGCGCTGGCGCCGCCCGGGGCGTTACGAAGTGAAATCGTCTGACGTGCAGCAAGATCTTGTTTTCGATGATGAATTAGTTTATGCTAATAACTGTTTTTTACGAGGTGTTACATTAGGATGTTGAAAATTTACTGACAGCTTGCTAGAAATATCAACTCTTCTCTTCTGTCTTTCACGCTTAGAATTGCTAAAAAAGTTTTCAATTTCCTTGACTGGAACTTTTCCTGTGGCATATTGGACAAGAGCCTCATTTTTAAGTGGGAAGTAATTCCATGCTCAGCTTTGGTTCCTGACTGTGCCTTCACTATGAAGGTCTGCTATCAATATGTTGTTGTCAATATGTTGAGTTTATTTTCTTGATTTTTCATTCGAATATCTTTGACGCAGTTAGATTGATCAAAACAACTTTTTGCTCAACACCGTAATTTAATTATTTGATTGCTCATATCTTGATTTTATTATTATCATCTTCTGCGTATGTTTTATTCTTGGCTTAATTTTACCTGCTTATTGTAGCCAACCTACTTGTTCCATCTTAATTCAGCAGAGAATATATTTTTTTGTATCGGTTTATTATCATAATTTGAATACTTTATGAAGAACACCAACAAGAGACTTCTTCTTCACGATGAGTCGGTACTTTGATGTACTCAGCGCGGAATAGGTATTTAATACAGGCAAACAAATCAGCAAGCGAGTCATAATTAATGCACACACCAATTAGTCAATAATTATACAAACAATCAAATTAATATTTCATTTTTCGAGGAATACTTTGGTGTTTTTTTGTTTGCTTAAATCCTGAAGATACCGAAGATAATGACATTTTTGAAGATACTTATGGCATCCCTTCTAAGAAATACGGAAATTCGAACATCATCTGTGTCTTTTATCGTATCTAAACCTACGTTAACACCTCCATACCTGGAGCTTGAGCTTTGCTCCGTCTGAGACAACAGTAAACTGGTTTCGTGCAAATATCAACGGTCAATATTATACAACTGATTCGCGTTGTTACCCGCCTATCATTAATATGTTCTATAAGACAGATTTGTTAATAGCCCGGGTTTTAAGATATGAGATCACGCCACTTCTTGCTTGACCAGAGACCGGCCCACCTACAGACTTGTTTTTTCATTCTATGAATGTGCTAGAAGGTATCTAAGGTTTTGAAGAGGAAAAAAATAACATTCCTCAGCCAGTTTTAGATAAATGATAAAAGGTAAAACATTTATAACGGAGGTCGTGAAAGTCGAAAACCTTGTATCTTTCGTAGATCATCTCGGCCTTTCAGATGCTTTCGGTGCGGTATTGCCCCGAAAGTAACCTTTCTGATCCCATGCCAAACTGGAGCCTTACCACATTAATTGTTGTCCCAAACAGAATTCTGCAGTTGGCAGTGAACAAAGGTAGCCATTTTTCTAAAATTTTTAAGTTTGTACCGTGCGATTTTTCCTTTCAAGATCGTCAAAATCAAGGTTGATGGTAAACTCTAGATGCTTTTTTCGCTATTGAATATCCGAACGCGTTACACAGAAAGTTAGAAACGCATACGACAATACAGCGCGGCGTGGAATCAGTGGAATCGGACAAAACCTTATTCCCTATGCCATGTATTTGTCATTCCCAACCACGATTTGAATCTTTGATTTCTGGTAAATAAACGCGCTCTCTCCTCTAGCATGTTAAGACATAGATTAGTGTGTTCCTACAATAGTTACTATGGCTCGTTTCTTTTGAGCATTTTTCAAGTTAAGTAGGTAAGTACAACAGATGCCTCTCCACCGCAGTAACGTAGGGTACTTACCTACGGAATTTAAGTGTGGTATGGTCGGCATTCAAAGTAAATAAAGACTGAACGAAAATGTCTGAAATAACTTAATAAGTAAGGCTTGAGGGCCAGTTTTTATCAGTTCAGCATTCTATTTATCTACAACGGTAGTAGGGTACTATTATAGCTTTAACATAAATTAATCTTTGTTAGATACTTTTGTTCATAAAGTTGTTAACCCTTTAACCGCCAGACTTAATTTCTGTTATCGAGCCCCAAGCCCCTGTGGCCGCCGCCGCCGCCGCTCCGGGCATTGTGTGTGAATCAACCTGACCTTGGCGAAATGGAGACGTAAATATTTGTCGGTTAATACCGACGTTAGCGAGTCGCTGAAATAAAACAGAACATCACTTTCACACATATTATACATACTTACATACTACATACGTATGTTATTCGTATTTCATTTCAAAGAAATTAATACATCTTAGAAAAGTTCGCTATATTGACAAACCAGGCTTGCAGTCTCAAGCAAGCTAATTTTACCTTCATCACTAAGTGTAAATTTAAATCATTTATTTGACACAAATTGATACAATAATCTAAATATATCCAAAGACTAAAGAACTAGTATAGTACCACAATAATATTTACCTACAAGTTTATGAGTTGTAAGTAAAAATAAATCTATCTCATATTGTTCTTTTTACAAGCTACATTCCGTATATTTAAAAACGGCAAAAAAATCATATTTGTAGGGAGCCCCTCTTAAATATTTATTTTCTTTTTAGTATTTGTTATTACAGCGGCAACAGAAATACATAATTAGTGTAAATTTCAACTGTCTAGCTATCACGGTTCTTGTGATACAGCCTGGTGACAAACACGGACGGACAGATGGACAGACTGCGAAATCTTAGTTTGGGTACGGAACCCTAAGAAGCTCTTCATCTTTGTGTGCGTAATCGTGTGTTATTTACAAACAATAGAATATAGCAGTGAAAGTGCGGATCGCTCGTTTCGCTCAGCGACGGGCTATTTTAACGTGGCATGGTTCCAAAGTCAAGGTTTAAAAACACAATCAACCATTCTTTAAGAATTTTCCGGTTTTCTTACCTTCTTGCTAAGTAAAACAGTAAGTATTTAATGTGAAATGACTTGTAAATAATTTTACCAATAAAATGACTATCTGACTATAACAAATCCTGTTTTTCCACTTCAGTTAACTTTTTGGAAATAATTGAAACACTATTCAATGGTTGATACAAGTTACCCCGTGACTTCGTCGGCGAAGAATCAGAATTTTTGAACAAATTTTATGAAAATTTCTATAAATGCTATTGGACTATGTGTTTGTGTTGTGAGGGGTTAAATGATCCTTGTGTATACTACTAACGGTTCCTCAAATACAGAAGAATTAGGTTTGACATTCAACACCCTATTGCGCCACCTTAGGGCGTGATTTTTTTAAGTACTATCCACAACCCCAACGGAACAAACCCCGGAATAAACCCTTGGGGGATTTGTTCCTTGGGTGTAGGTAAGTGGACCTGCGGTTTAGGCTATGCCTTTTCCATCAGTGAGTCAGTTACTCCTATATTGGTATACTAGCGACCCGCCCCAGCTTCGCACGGTTTTATTATATGCAATACGCATAAACCTTCTGCTTGAATCACTTTATCTATTAAAAAAAAACCGCTTCAAAATCCGTTGCGTATTTTTAAAGGTTTAAGCATACAATATGGATATAGGGACATAGGGACAGAGAAAGCGACTTTTTTATACTATGTAGTGATAGTGATGTATGTATATATATGTATGACTATAATATATGTATACATATATCATACAATACAAAATACATAATAGCTGGTGTTTCCATACTTTCCTAAAAGTTGAGATAAGTAGGTAGGTAACATTCAAGAGTGACGAATACTAGTTAGTTGTCCCATTTTCCACGCTTTCTTTGTTTGACCTATAGGTATGACTAGGTTAACTATGTTTCCCCATACAATGTAGAACAGTGATAAATATTAATCGTGGCATTTTATACCTACCTAGCCACGCCACACGTCATCAACTTACATAAAAGCAACATAAATGAATGAATAAACAAACAGGTAAACGTCAGGTTATGTCAGCCTACCTTGAAGATGTAGGCGTGGTCATCGTTACTAAACCAAACCGATTAAAAGATAATAAGCTGTATCCAATTAAGAATAAGGACGAAATTCCTGATCGATGCGTAGGCGCAGTACGCAAGCCGTGTTGTAATTGTGGGCTGAATTAATGTTGCACGGATTGTTGTTTTTCTTGCACATCGTGTAATGTGGTACTTTTGATTCCTTGTTAGACATCGACTACCCCCCACCCCCTCCCTTTCTAGCTAAGTGCTTCTTCATCTTTTGGGATGCCACTCTCGACTCTAATTTAAAATTAAAATAATTAAAGATACCCAGCATCGGATACCTTCTTCTGATTTTTGCCTTTATCTTTTAACTTAATTAGTACTTTAATACTTACCTGTCTGCCGTTAGCTCAACTGTTCCAATTGAAGGTATAAATATAAGGCCTAGTTCTGTCTGTGACATTTTCTGTTTCGGCTAGCAAAATGATTCCGACAAAATCAAAGTCTTCTCTTAAAAAATGCTGTTTTTGGTGAATAAAAGTAATTTTAGAGCATTCATAGCTAATTTCAGTCCGGCTTTGTTATTTATATAATTATCCAATTACTCGTTCGCTTATTTGGCTTCGGTCGCCTCAATGTCAGCTGAATGTTTCCATGCCATTATATTAAGCGGATGCTTCGGTCAAGTTCATGATTGTTTATGGCTCGCGAGTTTTGCCTTCCATCTTTCAATTCAGCTAAAATGACCTTCACTGCTGAACATCAGCTTTCACTAATGGCAACTAACCGACGACGCTGCGATACATATTTACCCTACATATTTAAAATTCCCCTAGCCTTCTTATTTTAAATATATGTACTTTGTAACGTAGTCATGTTATCATTGCCTGTAGTGTAGCACCGTCAGGCTTCTGCATGAAATTTCATGTAACTAGGAACTTACCTAGATATTTTGTGAATTGCGCAATTTTCTAGACGCTTTGCCAAATTCTCGCTTAGTGGCGTGCGTCGTGTGGTGACTAACCAGTAACAAGTTTTTCTCAATTTGCATAATATATCTACCTAACGTCTGATTTCCACAGCGCAACCGGTCTGACTGGTCGTCACCCGTTAAGGACCTTCCAAAGTCATTTCCTAATGCCCCGAATCTAGCTGTGAGGTGTAATTTGAGAAGATCACGCATTGGTGGCCGTCTTATTTGCCAATTTAGGAACTGTCTCATTGCAGTCAGAAAACTATTGTGTTCTGACCGTAAACACTACGACATTTATAGGTACATATCCCGAACATTTTATCGTCATTGTTAAGACAATCCGGTGAAAGCACCGTATCTTTGGAACCATTAAGGAGGTTTTCCATTAGATCCATCAAATCAGTAACATTTTTAACATTATCAACAAGATAATAACCAGTGGCAACAAAGGTGTCCCTAATGATCGATAGTGTGTGGCGTAACGCTAGCCAAATAACCAAAAACTTGTCAAGCGAGTCTGTTGTGAAGTTACCTAATTATATACCTACTGGATGATTGTGATTTGTGGTAAATTACTTCAGCTTTATACTATTAGAGTATTTTAATGTGTCATGTAAATAAATAGAAGTTCCTACTTCTATCGCTATTGTTAGTTACTTACGTGCTTACGACTAAAGATAAGAAAAATCTGAGAAAATTACTCATGTTATCAGCCACGTCAAACTTCAAACTGACGTCGAATCGAACACACGTCAACTTTATACAATTAAAAGCGACACGAATCCTGAAGCTTGTCTAATTTTAACGATCGCTGCAAATTGTTCGGATCTGCGATAAACCCGTCGTACCTAACTGCTTCGGAACCGGTTCATTTTCTCCTCGGTTATAAAACAGCTGCTATAAATAGAAGGTAACCTGCACAGCCTGCATTCATCTGCATTTTATAACTCCCCATAGATGTACATTTACCATAACATGTGCCGTGTCTATGCAAAGCAGTGTATCAGAATTCATGACTGTAAGCAGGTTAACTTAGTTTGTGTTGTCTAGTCTATAAACAGAGTTTCATCCTGAGTTTTGTCTTGAGTTGTAGGACTGCAATTTTTGTTTATCTTCATCCTTTTTTTTCAAACGGATATAATTGCATTACCGAGAACTGTCAATTATCTGCATCCATGACTACAGACCGTTGAATGAAATCTCTAGAAATTTAAGCTATTATAGAACCTAAATTGAAAGCCTAAGTATAGTATAAGCATATTTATGGGTTATTTATCAGATACCAGCTATTCGCTTTATATTTTTACTCTACTATACCCTCTACTAGTTCCAGTTTCTACCTCATGGAACTAGTTTCATAATCAGTTTACTGCGAGTCCTAGAAACGGTATAGGTAACTTACAAAGAATAAAATGGTTTCTAGAAAAATCACTATTACGTTTATACTTTGCTCAGAATTACCGGTAAATTCCAGTACGTATCCAAGAATCTCTAAGTTAATCAACTCCAACTCTTGAAACGTTCGTAGATAATCCAAAAAGTATGTTATTTTACAATACTTACTCATCCTATGCAAGGTGTTCGGATTTATAATAAGATTGCCCACTTACTTCTGCGGCTCACCTTCCGCGGTGATCATAATCAGTTTCATATTTTTTCTCAATGGAAAACTTCGAATCTGTTGTTCAGACTGATAATCAATTGACGTACTGTAAAAGGTATAATTAATTCGCATTATCTACGCTCAGTCACGAATAAGCGGCTCATGTAACCTTAGTCTACTTCTAGTAAGTTCCAAGAACACTCTGTTCAGTGGTTGTTTTAGTAAGAAACGCCTAGGAAATTAACAATTATTTTTATTAGTAGGTATTTGAAAGGTGCAACTGTTTTGGTTATAACCTCCCTCTAAACATACCTTCTTCACATGGTACCAGCACCAAAGATTAAAAACATGAATAAAACTTATAGGTAGAAAGCTAGCAGAAGCTATAAGAAAGCTATAGGTAAGCCTACTAAATTCGAATAGTATGTGTTGAGAGTGAATTAAAAAAGCTGTGTTTACACAAAAGGTCTCATCTCACCACACATCACATGTAAAATAGAGGAAGGAGAAATGGACGATGAGAGAAAATTCACGAGAAATTAATATAAAAAATGAAAAAACTATACAAAGAGAATAGAAGCAAGTAGAAAGTGATTTTTGGTGTATACTTACTATTCGTTTTAGGGAAGAGGGGAAGAATGAAAAGGGCTGGAAGAGACCTATAACTTCAGATACAGGACATGCAAAAAAATCTTAAAATTTTAGACAAAATAATACGATCGTATTATATTTTGCTACTTTAATATAATAAGTATGCAGGTACCTCGGTAAAATACTCAATTCACCTTCAAACATGTCACATGCATCCTCGCCTTATACAGTGATGTGAAAATGCCTTTTAACAGTAATTGGTGGTTAAAACCAAGGTTCCGTTGAGAACCTTGTACTGCAGTTACTAGCCGTTACTAGGTATAGCATTATAGGCATTGCATTGTATATCCTAACTGCCTACACCTGTTGCAACGCGATAATGTTCTAGAAGGTGATTTACAGTTAGATGTGTTAGATTGTAAAAGTAAAACTGTTGACTTCAAGGCATCGGGGCACAGTAGGTTTACTGTTAGCCATAGAAGTATAAACTCAAACACACAAAGCAAGGACAAATTCTGGGAAATCAGAAAACTTAAAAAAACGAAGTTGAAATTTTCATAGAGTCTATGAGAGAGGAAACCTCTATACGTCTTTAGGCTGCTATGAGATATCTGTTTGTTATTTTGGACTTTGGGACGTAAAATAATACAATATCTTTATTTTCTGCTTCTAAACTCTTTTTTGTATAAAGATAACCTTTACCTACATAATTTTATTAATCATAAATTTATTTCTTTAAAAATAAACTGCAAGGTTGGTACAAATGATACTTAACACTAGCTTGAAGGCAGATTTGGTACAGACTTTTTATTTTTTTGCTTATTTATTTAAAAATACCTACTGTATGTCAATGACTATTTTGATTATTATTTGCCCACATTGGATAAAACCTCCCGGTTTGTCCGATCATGATCTTCTCCTGCGATAGCCGCATCCTGTAAGCATTTTAATATCCCTATCCTAATACGATAGGGACTTCTTTGTTAGGGCTTCTTCGACAGGAGTCACTTGAGCCTTCAACCTGCTCTGTTGTGAAAGGTGCCAAGGTCAACCGGAACAGTGACAATAGCTAACACGTATCATAACTGCTCTAGTACCAATTAGCCGCTTGTAGGAAGTGGGGCAGGAAGCTAAGAGGTGATTAGTGAACTGCTCCAGCTAAGTTATTATTAATTAGTAAAGCTATTTATTAGTCATGGATGTTATTCGTCATTTTCTGAGATGTTTGGTGGACACGTCAATCAATATTATACCTATTACTCCAGCATACATAATCCTTTGTCCTCCTTTTATATGACCTATATAAATTCAGCAGCATCGATATCATCAATATCCCTTGTCTATCCACTTGTGGAAATTGGCCATTCTATATTTATGCTAAGCCTTTATATTTCCTCTATTCGAAGCATTTCTGTCTGTGTTCAGTTTTCTATGTTTGTGCGGGATATAAAGTGTATATTATGCCTATGTGATGCTGTCTGGATTGTCCAGCATTATTAATTTATTTATTTGACTTATAGTCGATACATAATTTAATATGTATAATAAAAAATATCTATCTATGTAGTATATTGTATTAAGTATATCAGTCATCTAGTACCCATGACACAAGCTCTGCTTAGCTTGGGGCTAGATGATGTTGTGTGGACTGTCCGGAATTATTATTAATAATAATAATAATTAATGGTATATCCGTCGTCACTGTGCATATGGCCAAGTGTCCTGACCACAAAAATCTAAATAATTCGGCTTTTTTTCTATTTATGTATGTGGTCCAGATCAACCGATGTCAAGTCAACTAAACTCAGCGACAAATTATTTTTCAGTGCATTGAAAAATTATTATTTTGTGTCGACTTTTCCTTACATATTATTAACCTTGCATTACGTTCTCGCTTTGTTTCACCTAGATAAGTAGGTTCATGCTTAGAAACTTCTTTATTCACTTCATGCACTTATTAAGTGCAGTTTCGTGCCTGTACAGAAAATGATGCAACGGTATACCTACACCTCCTTTGTTAGGTAAGATATCTCACCATCTTTCATAATAGCATTGTTGGTGGATCTTTACTTTTGCAATGGGATTTTTGTTGAATTTTCAAAGCAATATGTTTAATCAAATTATGCTTTTTTTTGTTCTACTGAATTTCTAGTATTTGGGATACAAACACGTCCTTCATTATCCCTGTTGTTTAGTAGGTTTTATATTAATAGTTTAGGGGTATTTGATAGAATTCAATTAAATTCTTAGTGCACACTGCCTACAAATCAAACCAAACAGCATCATTAAGCCCCAAGCTAAGCAGAGCTTGTGTTATGGCATGTTATGGGTTCCTACTAGATGACTGATATATTATTGCTCTCATGGCTATCCATAAGAGCATTGTTAAGTTCATATATCAGATAAGTATATCGGTCTATCTTAGATAGGCATTTTTAATGATACATAGAAAACACCCAGACTCTAATAAAAAGAAAAAGGATATCTATTTATGTCTGTCAACAATCACCGTCAGTCAGTTTTAGCTTCTCTCTGACTCAGAACATAGGCTTGCTTATAATGCGTCTTCTCGACAACAATAACTTCATCTCGATTCAAGTCGCGCATCTTTTAATTCAAACACGAGTTTTCGAACAATGAACTTTTTAATAAATAATGCAGAACCGCACTCATCCATATTCAAGTATCCTATAAAGAGATGTCTCGTAGTAAAACAAAACAAGAATCACATAACATTGGCATAGTTTATGGCTTGGCGACTTGATGGCGCACTGATAGCCCAAAGTCGGTACAGAAAATAATCTTAGATTGTACATTTCCATGTGTGATTGGATAACTAGACATACTAGATGCTCGTCATCTATACTTAGTAACCTAGTGCTGTGTAAGTTCTGGGATAGCCCAGCATTTTTAGAAATATAAAAAAAACTGTGGATCATCGGCCGTTAATTTCAAACGGCCTGTGACAAGGGTTGCACATAGAAGAACTTCATGACGATACGCGCCGAGTCCAGGAGAACCGGTTCTTGGGTCTGGCTTCATCCAACTTCCAAGCGCGAATCTCTTCAAGATCTTCTTCTCCAAGATCGAGGCTCTTCGCTAAAACGACTATCGGGACGTTCTCCAAGATCGAGGTTCTTCGCTAAAACGACTGTCGGGACGATGGTCACTGAATCAACATCCCTCTTATTGACAAGCTCGTTAAACAAGTGAAGATTTGTGCTAAGTTCATCTTTCTCAGCTTTAACATCATGTGGTATGGTGACATCAGCAAGCAAGCACCGCCCAACTTTCTAACTAATCTATCAGTACAATATTAGGCTTATTCGCAAAAATAGTCTTATCTGTAAAGTCTGTAATGATTTGATATATACCTATCGGTCCTACCAATAAAGCATGGCATGGCATGGCTTTTTTGAGTGTGTATGTTATGTACTTTCGGTGTGTACTTGTAGTAGGTACGGAACTTAGGATCAGTAAGGCCATATCGTTATTAATATATTAAACTGTCAGAGGCTCAATGTCATAAATTAAACTCTTATCAGTATAAGAACCTAGCGTCCTTGGTAGGTAATTTATTGCCTATACACACTATGGATATAATTTTAATTCAAACTCCATGCAATGCTAGACTTGAATCAGAGGGGTGAGTCTAGTTTACGATATCTAGTTTCGAGACTTGATCGTGACGCCTCCTTTTTCTATACACATCTTCTCTATCGTGTGTACGTCGCGATCACGCCTCGTTATCATTAATCTGACTCGGGACTCTAATCTGAGTCATGTTATTTTTAATTCAATTCAATGCTGTTCATAATTCCTTTGTATTTCTACAAAAACAATAGACAATCGCGAGACTCCGTGCGGAATCGATTCTTTGCATATTTTATATCAAAAGGGTTGAAAAGGCCTTCGGGAAATACTAAGAACTAAACACCCTTGCCTACCGACACGTTTCTGCATCTTTAATGATTGAAAAGTTCCAATGAGGTCGCAACCTAGTTTCATATCGATTAGCTATGCCGGCAAACCATCTATTAAAAAAGGTTTAGATTTCAAAGGTTACAGGCCTTCAAGGTAGTTGGGCTGGGAAAAGGTTAAGCAACTTATAGGAACCAGGCACCTACCCTAAACTGTGTACCTACCTCAGTACCTAACCTATAAAAACAGTCAGTTGTAAATTATTGAACTATTATATTATAGACAATGGATCTAATCAAGAGATATGTGAGAACAAACGAACAATTGTAAATAGAATCGAAACGCATGCCGGATTAAGAACCAATAGTTTAATAAACAAAT
Source organism: Eupithecia centaureata (assembly GCA_944547425.1). Lineage (NCBI taxonomy): Eukaryota > Metazoa > Arthropoda > Insecta > Lepidoptera > Geometridae > Eupithecia > Eupithecia centaureata. The sequence goes on along the minus strand of OX155679.1, from coordinate 14,932,772 downwards.
AAAATAATGTAACATAGCCATTATTCTCTAACTAAACCAAAGTACATAATTTACAATGAGTAGAAACTAGCTGCACCACATACAATTTAAGAAGCGTAAACAGCTTTTTATGACTTAAAATAAGTGGTGAGTCTAATACTTGTTAAGTACAATAACATAAAGATACAACAGTAAGATAACTAAACAATAATAACAAACAACAAGTGCAATTTTTAAATCTACTCTTGCTTATTAAATAAGAAGGTAGCTGAAATTACAGTCTGCTACTGATAAAATATCGCTTCGATGCTCAAAATAGGAATTCATAATCAAAAAATAACAGTCCATTTAGCAATTCTACAGCTGATTTTAGATTGAAGTCAATAAACGTCAGAAACCCCTAGAAAGTAGCAGAATACCAATTCCCTCTACATTTATACTTTTTTTCCGGTGTTCTGGGTGTTTTCTATGTATGCATGTATAGAAAACACCCATAACACATACCTACCTTTAACTACGTACAATAAAATCACGTAGAAAGCACATTTTTAAGTATAAGTACTATTATGTAGCATCTACACAGGTTCTTCTTAGCTTAGGGCTAGGTGATGCAGTGTGTATTATCCAGCATTATTTTTCCCAAATCCAGTGAAAACCACGTTCAAGCAGGTCGCAAGAGGTAGCAACAAATCAATGCCGTCCGATTGCCTTCAATCATGCACTTAACTCCGGTTGCTCTTGATGAGGCACTATTGTTGCCAATGAGGACTGACGCATGTAACTGCGTCATGAAGCAGACTACTTAGACTTTATGAATTAAAGTCTATCTTGGTCATAATTTCACGAAAATACCCAAGGAATCTATGAGGAATATGAATAAATGTGTAAATATGCTAAAGCATTGACTGTCGTCGGTGCCTGTCGGTCGATGTCGGTAATTACTAGGGAATCCGGTTCATCCATCACAGAGATTTTAAGAATCAATCAAAATCTCAATCTCTTAAGCTTGCAGGTCGTCATTCAATCATCAAATGCTTTTTAGGGTTCCGTAGGGTGACAAACCTATGACTCAGCCTCCGCTGTCGTCAGCTAATCCGTCCGTCTTTCTGTCAGCAGGCCGTTCCTCAAAACAAAGCAGACCAGAAGTCAAGTCAAGAAAAAAGTAAATTTATACAGACTTGAAAAAAGGAGGAGGTCCTTAAATCCTATGATTTTTTTTTATATTTGGAACTTTTTTCAACAGAACACGCGTCAACTAATTTTTAATCAGATTATTCTTCTTGAATACTTATCTTAGGGGAGATTAAAGAAATTTTTCACGCACCTGGCATGGGGCCTGTATGAACTACCTTCCTATAGGTAGGTATATTATATTTATGGTGTACTGATAAGAATATGAAGTCTAGAGAAGATATTCTACTCCTACATTTTAAAGTATATATTATTATCTACCTACTTACCAAATCAGTAATGTTTTATTAATCAAAATACGTCGCAAGTACCTACCTATGAATAATTAGTTGCAAAAAAACATCGTCTCGATACAGTCATCCAAGTAGTTGTTAGGTACCTATTGAAGAAACAAATTATCAATGTTTATGAAACATCCTTCTTTGTATTTAAATACATACCTTACTGCAAATAGAATGCACACTGCCGCATATTGCACTTCTTTTTGTAGGTAACATTCAAGTTGACCTTCTCTGATTTTGAAAATGATTTTTCCTGTGAACAATTTTAGGTACCTAAAATGAGTTAAAATCGTCATTGATTTGATTACATTGACGGATCAAACGTTTATTTTGAGTGCCACAATCACAGATTTTTAAAATTCCCAAGATATTCATAAATATCTAATGAATTTCCGTACTTACTGAGGGATATCGCGGGTTCAAGTCCCGCCAAATTCGAAATTTTTGAGATTAAATTTCATTTCATTTTCTACCACGTAGTTTTTCCTTCTAGAAAGAAAACAAAGAATATAAAACGCCTGTTGATTTTACCTGTGACCTGTGACGAATCCAATTCCAAATAATTCATTTAAACGATATTTATCGTGATTGATTTGTTTTGAGATTTCCGATGTTTCGGCACATTTTCATGCGCCATGATCACGAAAGAACTGATTTTTAAATGATTTTAGTGGAAGCGTGCTGGGCCCATAACCTATAATGAAACAGCGGTTAGAGTTTTCACAAGACTGACTTTTATTGACAGATAGATCCAAAAGCATAGAATTATTATCTCCTAGAAGATGCGCACATGCTATCGCATTCACACACGAAAGAGAACAATTATAGGAAAATAGCCTGAGAAGAAAAGAGAAAGAAATACTTGGATTCTCTCTCATGCTGTGTGCTGGTTTTGTCTATTGTTGCGCACTTAGATGTGCGAAACAAATTGACGGAGTGTAGGGTTCGTTTTCAAAGGAGGCTTCAAACTCGATAGTAAGTCGACCTTATTTACGAAATAATCTGTCATTTTTGAATTTGAATAAAGTAGGAAAGAAAACTAGAAAAAGAATGACAGAAAAGAAAACATGAAAAACGGGACTTGACTGAAGACACTGGAAGAAGTTGGTCGATTTGATTTTGTGGAAGGCTAACGATTTGAATACATTGAGATCGTCCTTGAATTTTATAATATCCCGGAGTACAGTTACCGATAATAAAGTGTACACGCAGTGATTTCTCTTCCAGGGGGTTAAAAACTCTGAGGCCACCTCAAGCGGTCCGCTAGAGATCAGCTATCCCTTTTAATGAACTGCGGAATTCTATTTGCCAGTGCCTCCTGATTCGGCGCACAAGAAGTATCCACCGTAACGTACCTATAACTTAAATCTTTTCATTTTTCACATGTCGTGCATACTCCGGGAGCGGGGGTCAACGCTCCCATAACCGTGAGTGACGACGACCGCTGACTGGGTCCTGGCGGAGTGCGGTTCGAACAACCGCTTCGTGCCACAGCAGTCGGGCGGAGCGAAGGAGTGCGGTTCGAACAACCGCTTCGTGCCACAGCAGTCGGGCGGAGCGAAGACGGCGAGGGTTGCTTGAAAACCGCACCGCATTGCGGCGACGCCGACGGAGAAGTAGTGACGGAGTGCGGTTCGAACAACCGCTTCGTGCAGCAGCAGTCGGGCGGAGCGAAGACGGCGCGGTGAACGGATTTCATGAAAACCGCACCGCATTGCGGCGACACCGGCGGTGAAGCAGTGCTGAGGCCATCCCTTTTCGTCTTCGAGGAGGCGGCCTAGAAGACGCAAACTTCCTCAAGCCAACGCGCTCAAGACTTATACTTAAGGTCGTTTTGTTTTCCTTTATTCGCCTTAAACTTAAGGTTTTCTCCATTCCACACGTGCTCTAACAAAAAGAAAAGGGCGCTTGTTTTCTTTTCCTTCTCGTAGGTTTAGGCTCTTTCTAATTCTCACGTTTTTAAAAATACTAGTTAGGAAGTCTTTTTATTTTACCTCGATAGGCTTGAGTAGGCATAGGCATTATTAGGGAGTTATAGGTAGATTGAAAATTCATTCTTTTACTTTAACTCGATAGGCTAGAGTAGGTAGAGGAGTTATTAGGGAGCTATAGCTAGATTGAAAATTAACTTATACAGGTAGCAGTATAGGTAATATTATTGACTGATAATGTCAAGAGAGATTGACGTAGGCATCTTAGTATCTATACCATAGATATTAGGACTGCTCCAAAACGCTCTGTCTATAGGCTAGGGCTCAAATGATAGTTTCTCTCTTAAGGACCGTTATACACGAGTTCCAAAAACTATACCCAAATATACTAGGGTTCTATATTTGTCTCTGGTAACTGATAACAATAGTCAGGTAGTACCTTAAGGTCTGTTTCATACGAGGCCCACTTCTATTCTCTATGGGTAGCTCTATGACAGATTCAAAAGCTTAAGGGTACCTCTCTATTTTAAGAGTCATCCCACGTATGTAGACCAATAGGGATACTCTTAACTTCTTAGGGTTGCTCTACAACCGAGGGGTAATTTGGTAATATCCTTATCCACTCTTTAATTAGGGTACTTTGTAATATCCTTATTCTCACTTTAGTTAGGGTACTCTGTAATATCCTTATTTTCTCTATAGTTAGGATACTCTGTATTATATAAAACGTGGTTGTTTGTAATATACTCTTGTCACAATATACTCTCTCTTTCATTTCGTGACAGGAGTTTGACGCAATTTCGTTTTTTCAAGACCTTAAATCAAGTTTTCATTCAAGAAAATGTGGTAGAGTGACTCAGAAAACATAACTGCACCTCATAGAGATAAAATTCTTATAAAAAAATGGTTCTGAGCGGTGTTATAAAGTGTTAAAGCGACAGTGAAAAAAATCCCTTCTTTCCCGTGGTTCACCTATTTTGTCCACCTGGTGGACCACGGGTAAACATATTCTTCCGTGGTCCACCAGGTGAACTAAGGTGAACCATAGGAAATTATTATTAAACCGTGGTCCACCTTTGAGCACACAATCTTTTTGGTCTTTCGTTGACGTGCTTCACTGTAATTGAATCTTTTCAAGTGCACCTCGAAAGGATTGAACATGGTTACGCAAATACCGTCGTTTTCGAGCATACAACGCAACTTATATACAAATACAAAATCGTTTATTGGGACAAATAACAATAAGAAATAAATCTTTAGGAGTTAAAAAAACTATTTATAGCGATTTTGAAGAAGTGGAAGTTCCCATCAAATTTGCACAATTGGTTTTGGCAAACTATTTTTATGAAGGATCGCGAATCATTGTCTTTTGTTCAAAAAGAGCTAGAGAGATCATTGCTGATGTTACTGAATATTTCGGTGATGCCACTTTTTCTTGTTGTCCGAAACCATTCCAACAATTGTACATATTACATGGAGATATCGGGAGTACTATAACGACTACAAAAGTTGTACCGCTGATATACGTATTGATGCCGAACAAAAAACAGGAATCATATTCGATTGTGTTCGATTTAATTAAATCACAGTTACCAAATTTCAATCCTAAAACAATGCATCTTGATTTCGAGAAAGCCGCAATAAATGCTATTTTATGCGCTTTTCCACATGTAACATTGCGCGGTTGTTTTTATCATTGGAAGAGGGCGATTTGGAAGAAGGCCAAAAAGTTAGGCTTAAAATCGAAAGGAGAATCAACGGATTAATCAACGGATTAATCAACGGAATTAATCAGCGGATCGCTGCATTAATTGCTGCTCTACCTTTGATACCCCATGAAAGCATTAAAGAAGGATTGGAGTATGTTAAATCTGAAAGCAGTGATAGCAAAAAAATGTTACTCTTCTTAAAGTACGTTGAAAGTTTTTGGCTGTCTGATAAATTCAGTGAAATTTTGTGCGTATTTGGTGAAAGACACCGCACCAATAACACTGCAGAGTCTTATCATTCGAAATTGAATAAAGAAGTAAATAAAAGAAATGAAACGGTAATAAATCTATTAAAAGGTTTAACAAAACTAGAAACATCAAGTTTCAAGACAACATCGAAGAGAAGAAAAATATATATAGATAACGACGATGATATTATGGGGATACAATTACAGTTACTAAATGGTGAAATTCCAATCAATTTCGCATTGGAGAAACTACGTTGATAGAGCAATTTTAGTTTTAAGTAATCATCATTTTAATTGAAGTAAATTATTTCAATAAATGAATTTAAAAAAAATGCCATTCGGTGTACTTTTTAATTTGTCGTGATCAATGTTGCATAGATTTAATCTAGCCAATGAAAAGAGGTGGACAATAGGCAATATATTTCAATAAAAATAATTTACGCGATTATCAGGTGGACCACGGAAGAATATGTTTACCCGTGGTCCACCAGGTGGACAAAATAGGTGAACCACGGGAAAGAAGGGAAAAAAATGAGCCAGATTTGTCATTCCACTCGTAGGTACAAGTTCTTTTGACTATAACAAGGTTTAAAATTAACGGCTTCTTAGATTCACACGGAGACAATGCTCTAAACTTGGGTTTTTTAGTAAATTTTAATAATTATAACCTAAACTTACGAAAGTTTAGGGTTGCCTGCAATCGATAATAAAATTCCCAAAAGTACGCATTAACGTAGGTATATTATTAATACCTAATTTACAAACACACTTTTTATTTTGTTACAGATTTCCTCTTTAACAATTATTTGCCTCTGGTTTGGATGAAAGTCAAGAACAATAAAGATTAAGAACCTAAAATCTTTTTATGGATATATGGCCAACGTTTTGTCGCGATGCAAAATTAGCAGGCGAATTTCCTCATCTCTCATGCAGTTTCAAATAAGATTTATGATTCAAATTTATCGCTCATTTTAATAAAATTCACTTTTATGCATACAATGCATACAGCATCATCCAACCCCAAGCTAAGCAGAGCTCGTGATATGGGTACTATATCACTGATATACTTAATACAATACATTACATAAATAGTTCATTATTATTATTATACATAGAAACACCCAGTATACCCTAGAACAAAAATTTGTTGATCGTGCAAAACTTGTTCCAAGGCGGGCATCGTACCCGCAACCTCCTGCGTCGCAAGCAGATCTTCGCCCACCGCGGTTCATCGGTCATCATATATTGATAATTGTGATACCTTAAGTGTTGTTTTATTTCTTACATTACCTAACCTTATTTAAAAGTTTGCTTATTATCATAATATAGGTAATCATAAATATACTATCATGTCGTAAGTATTCAAACTAGGATATAACTAGGTATTCGCTACGGGACCGAGGTATTAATTTATATTTAGGTATGAATATTTCATTATAGTGCATCGCCTTTAAAAGAAACTTTTTTCATGGTGATCACTTATTTGTGTTATGATAAAACTAATCAGATTCATTTTTGGTAAATGATGTCCATTTAACAGACCTTGAGACTGAAATGAGAAAATTAGTCTGGGTAAAAAATTTGCACGGCAACACCTCCCCTCGTATCAGTCTATCTCACAGGCGGCCACGCTATGTAGTCATCTATATTCTATTATACATCTATGTCCAAAAGCATAGGTAACATAAGTAGGTTTACTATTATACCAATAGATGGCGCAAGCAGTTATAAAAACGTATTATTTTGTTATCTAGAACAGTTAGTAACCATGATCGTTTTTAAAGATTTCTTACCACATACATAGACTTAAATCCCATCTTCCTCTTTCCAGGAATCCCTATCAGACTGGGAGCGCGGGTTCAGTGACCTCCTGCCCGCAGCGTCTGCCCGCAAGTGGAGCGCGCGCGCAGCCACGCACGCGCAGGACACCGCATCCGACCAGGCTGCGCCAGTCAACAATAGTACTGATGCCTGCAAGTTGCTCATTGTAAGTCTTATCACTATCTATAACATTCAGAGCGCGTTTTCAATGAAGTCCTGCCCGCAGACACATCACCAGAAATATCATCCGAGCAGGCTGCGCCTGTCAACAATAGTACAGATGCCTGCAAGTTGCTCATTGTAAGTCTTCTCGCTTTCTTTAAGATTAGGAATGCCAGTTCAATGACCTCCTGCTCGCAGACATCACCAGAGTTATACGAACAGGCTGCGCCAAAGGCTACGTTCAGTCATCAACAGTAATTATGCCTGCTAGTATTGTAAGTTTTCTATTGCAAATGATATTTATTTTCATTATTATTGGTTAAGTCGTTAAATAATTTGAATGAACGTAATGGCCATAGCAGTAGGTAAATAAAGCAAATTCCATCAGGTGGATTTACTAAGGCTACAATCCACAGGTTTGAGCCAAAAAACTATTCCGTATGATTCTGGTCAGGTTAGTAATTACTTACCTGACCAGAAAGTTTTTTGGCAAATTAAATTTAAAATTTCATTTAAAATTGGCGTAATTAAATAAAACATACTTTTTTGGCAATGAAAACTAGGTAGAATTAAAGAATAGTACCTAACCATTGAAATAGATGAGCTAACTCTATACCAAGAAGTAGCTAGTTTAGGTAGAAAGAAAGGCTTATCCTAATTATACCTCTGACAAATAAATTTCCCTTTTTAAAATTCCACTTTTTCCAATACGGGATTCTGAAGACGCTGGAAAAAGACGTTCGTAAATCTTTGGAAACCATGGTTGGACATGGCTGGAAACACTTGTTTCATGGGTTAATGGCGTGTTTTATCTATCTCGGTTTATCTATGTAGTCTGTGCAATAAAACTATATAATATGTAGGTATACGTTACTTGGTGGAAATCATTGTGGAAAATCATTGAAGTCGATACGCGCGAATAGATAGGCACTGTGATGTGAACAGACAACGTTGAGTTATTATGAGTCAGATGAAACTGACCTAACCATATAGGTCATACCTACGGTTGTCCAAGCTACGAATATATGTACCTACCTTATAGAGAAATGCCCTCCGAGCGGCTGGGATGACGATCTGCGAAAGACTGTTGCTGGCAGATGCTGGATGCGGCAAGCTGAAGACGGGTTGCCATGGTGCTCATTGGGGGGGAGGCCTATCCAGCAGTGGATGATTTAGTTTGATGATGATGCTAATGATGATAGAGAAATGGGAAATGATACCTTTGGATCAGCCAATTTTAGACTTAAAATAACACGAGTGGATGATACGTTATTTGTAACGATCACATGGAAGTTGGTACCTACAAAATATCTATCAAGAGGTATATGAATTATGCTGGAAAATTATGCTAAAATTTGTTTATCTTACCTAAATCCTTCATCGGTCACCGCTCTCATACTTGTGTAGAAGCAAATCACAAACGACACTTATTTCAAACCTATTAAGAAAACTTTAAAAACTCTTATATCTTTCAACAATCCAGAAACAAGTAAATATATTAGTCTTTGGCAAACTGCCCGGTAAAAGTAAATAGCAATTAGCGTAAACAAGATATTCAACAATGAGAGGAATGACCAAGCGTCCTTGACATTGTAATACTTGGTTTATTCACCGTGTTTACTAATCTTGACCTGGGATAATATCTTCCAGACTTTATAAATATAGGGTTGCTCGACTATTGGATTGCCTAGCAACACGTACACTGAAATTCCACTCTAAACGAGTGGAGTTTCGCCATACATACGCAGCTTGGCAAGAGGATTGGCGATCACATTTGAGGTGTTAAAATTACATAGAAGGAAACTGCTTCAAACGGAGTTGAAGCTTATTATAGAAGCGCACACAATTGCCCATAAATGATTTTCCTACCTTTCGTATTCTAAATGATGGGATATGCGCAGGACCTTCGCTCCAGCATCGTGTGCCAATGGGTGATGCTGTAACCAGTGTCATCACTATGTCTCAATGACCAATAGGATTGCGTTGGCACTGATTTCTATTTTGTTTCTTTTCATCCGACTTCAAAAAAGAAGTTCTCAATTGTATTGTTTCTTTATGTGTTTGACACATATTTTTTTCCGATTTTGACGTTTCTTTTTTATTAAATGCTAGTGCTCTTTGGTCCTATATATAAATTTAATCAAGATATGACCAGTAAGTAGGTAGTTTTAAAGTTATCCTTAAAAGTATAAAATTTTAAAACCGTTGTAGGTTTTGAAAAATAGAACACCAAATTATTTGTATTTTTATTTTTCTGTGTCATATTTGTGATACTACTAGGTATTGATGTTATGTCTGTCTGTAATCAATCAGAAATAACTTTGTTTCTTTAGGCTTACAAAATAATCACGTAGACAAGTAAAATTTTAAGCTATAAATAATTATCAAAAAAATATAGGTACCTACCTACCTAACCTACCTAGCTACCTAAAGAAACAAGATGTTAATTGATTTCGTCTTCTCAATGGCCATGTCTTACAATTATTATTTTCCCTCCATTCCAGTACCTAGCTGACGAGAAGAAGCCAACATGGCGTATCTCACTCTGCGGCGGGAACGCCGCCGCAGTGGCCGCTAGGGCGGGCACCAGGCTGCTTCCGCCCAAAGTGAGGATCGTGTGGAATCCGCCCACGTCTCCCTTCCAGCACACGGAGAAACTGCGGCTGGTGGTGACTGCGGTTAATAGTGGTAAGTGGTACCGCTAGTAATGTTATTATAATAAGTAGGTATAGTATCTAGTACCCATAACACAAGCTCTACTTAGCTTGGGGCTAGATGATGCAGTGTGGATAGTCCAATTTGTCCAGTATTTATTTATTGCTATTATTTAAGTATACTTAAGAACGATACACCAATTTTGTTTTTTTTTGCTGTGTATGTTACTGTATTATCAGAACAAAGTTAAGATATTATTTTTTTATACATAGAGAAGACTATCGTTTTGGGGGAGGCCTATGTTCAGCAGTGGACGTTTGTGATGAGGATGATAGGAACAGATCGTACAAAATTTGTCCTGGGAATCGAAGCCCTAAAATCCGGCGCTTCGCCACACAGTTAGCTTTAGCTTACCGCGATAAATGCCTCGCTCACTCCAGATAATTCCAACAGGTTCAATCTGTACCGAAGACACCCAATTCGTCTGCGGAGTCACCAGCCTCTGTATCTCGTCGTACCTGGTGTGCGACGGCGTCCGGCACTGCCCGGGGGGAGAAGACGAGGAGTCGTCAGCCTGCGCGCACAGGCGCGACCCGCCGCTCCTCGAGCTGCTGCGGAGGTTCGCAGCCAGGAACCAGGAGCTGCTGGGCTTGGATCAACCTGATGCGATCACCAAGCCTTCTGTTATAAGTGAGTTGTTCTAGAGTGAGACAGTTGCCTCATACATCATAGTCTGAGTGAGACAGTTGCCTCATTCATCATAGTTTGAGTGAGACAGTTGCCTCATATATCATAGTCTGAGTGAGACAGTTGCCTCATACATCATAGACTGAGTGAGACAGTTGTCTCGTACATCAGTAAGAATCTGTCACACCCTCTGTATCTCGTCGTACCTGGAGTGCGATGGAGTCCCGCACTGATGCGATCACCAAGCCTTCTGTTAAAAGTGAGTTGCTCTAGTCTGAGTGAGACAGTTGCCTCATACATCATTTAGAATCTGTCATATTATCTAGTATTATGGTAGTTTATGATCGGGATGAATTTTGAATAGGCGTAGTTTTGACGTGAAGAAGTAACAAACATCCATCCATGTTGTGATAAAGGTTATCACACAGGTTATGATACAGATATCACATATAATATTAAATGCGAAAGTTTGCAAGTTGGTGTTCACCAAACGGGCAATTAGGCTCCATCGTTGGTTTACTTTGCATTATTGCTTGAAAACTTGTGTCAGAAACGTTGAAATCTGTTTAAAATTTAACCTTATTTTAGTAAACTTTGGGGACGCTTCCGACTGGTATTGACATGGATCAATTGAGCTATCTTTAGACTTGCAACCGTCTTCAGTTAGCTCAATGGTTTCAATTGTATTTACTAGTTGTAATTTTTTATATTCCTTGATTGTAATTTTTGTTGTTAATAAAGAACCTATTTGTCAATAAGAAAACTCGTATCAAGGTTCTATTTCAACACTTTCTTCCAGTGAAAATCAGCGAGGGAGAGAAGCCGTCCAACGCGTTCATGGAATTCGCGGCCGCGCTGAAGCCCTACGGCCCGTGGAGCTACCTCGTGGTGGGCATGCTCGTCTGCGCAGTCATACTCATGTTCTGTCTGGCTTGGGGTAAGCAAACATATTAATAAATAAAGAATGCTGGACAACCCACACAACATCTTCTAGCTACAAGCTAAGCAGAGCTTATGTTACGACGGCATAGAAAGGTACATAGATTAATAGATTGGTGTGTACCTACACAGATAAGATAGGTACCTTTTTTTTTAAACAAATTCATTGATTCTAAATAATTCAGTAAACTTAAATTCTGTAAACCGAGTATGAATAAATAAATAGGTTAAAAACTTCTAATAAATGAATCATCATAATCGGTTACATATCTTAGAAAAAAGTTTCGAGGTCACTCACATAATAAAAACAATACATTCGAATTGAGAATCTCCACCTTTTTTAATATCGATTGAATTACAAAAAAAAACCCAACAAGGTCCTCTATAACCTACAATATCCACCAAAATATTAATTACAAGTATCTTTCCAGAATGCTGCTGCAAAACCTCGAAGCCGTCAGATACTCCGCTGAACATTCCACCGGCGTGCATCGATCTCTCTCCCACCACCGTCTCGGTCACGGCTGCATCTGCACTCTTCACTCCCCTACCAGCTAACCCGCCGGAGTATGAACCTCCGCCTTCGTATTCTTCTTTATTCCCTAGGTAAATATGTAACGAACTTCAAATAATTTATAGTTTTAAAAAGAGTGTGTTACCTGATTTCTAAAAATGTAACAACGAACCGAATTGCACGTCCCCGAACGCTTACGAATTCGAATCGTGTTATATTTTTCGAAGCAAGGTAACACAATCTTTGAAAAAAACTGACTTCGAATTCGATCGATCTCTTCGGTCCCTTGACCTCGTAGCGCAATTGGCAATGCATTCCCGTACTCCCTGAACAAATAGGCAATCTGCAAATTGTTCATATTTTTGTGTAAGATCTACCATATTGTGAACGAAATAAAAACATTTGATTTTATTTGTCTAGAGCAACCGCGCAACCTGATGGGTCGCAGGCGGACTTTCGGCCGCTGCGTCACAAAAATCGTCAAAATATATGTGTCATTTCAACAAAACTTAATTCTTATATATTCCTACTTAAAATGGGGACGAGAAATACTTGGGAAAACATCCCAATTTTTCTTTTGAAATCTATACTTATAATAAAACTGTAACAGGTCCAATTCTGTACATTGAAGATATTTTGAAAATTTTTTTTGGAGGGCACTCTATTATCGATACTCAAGCCAAAACTGTAATTTTTTTCATTCATGTCTGTCTGTCTGTCTGTATCGTAAACGCGCATCACGCTGAAACTACTTGATGGATTGAAATGAAACTCGGCATGATTGTAGGTCATACTACGAGGAAGGACATAGGATACTTTTTATCCCGGAATTCAGTAAGGTTCTCATGGGAGAGGGTATGAAAGTAAAATTCCTTTACCGCGCATCACGCCGAAACTGCTGAATGAGTTGGAATGAAACTCGGGACGATTTGAGTTCATAGTACAAGGAAGGACATGGGATACTTTTTATCCCGGAATTCGGTAAGGTTCCCCTGGGAGAGAGGGTGAAATAAAAATTCTTTAACCACGCATCACGACGGAATTGAATGAATTCGAATGGAACTCGGGACGATTGGACATGGGATACATTCTATCCGGGAATTCAATTTGGTTCCCCTGGGCTATACGGGTTTCCAAAAATTTCTCACAGCATCTGAACGACGCGTGTGTACGCACACACGCGTCGTTCAGATGCTGTGAGAAATTTTTGGAAACCCGTATAGCCCAGGGGAACCAAACTGAATTGAATTGATAAACGCGAAAGTTTGTAAGTATGAATGGATAGATGGATGGATGTTTGTTACTCTTTCACGCAAAAACTGCTGAACGGATCTGGATGAAATTTGGCACAGAGATAGATTATAAGCTGGAATAAGAAATAGGCTTTATTTTATCCCGAAAATCACACGGGAAAGGGAATTACGCAGTAAAATCGCGAGTACTCCAAATACTAATCATGCGCATACGAAGTAGCGGGCACCAGCTAGTATAAAATATAAATAATTTGTGTTTATTATTTCAGATACTTCAAGTCATCTCCAACACCAGTACCTCACTGCTCCCACCAAGAACCACCAGATTGAGGAGAAGGATCTTAGTTAGAGTTTTCCAATTTAGTCTTTAACTCGTATAGATATGGAATAATTTACTTTGTTTGCCAATCAATGGTTGATAGATTTGCCTCCAATACATGAAGAGACAAAGATTTCATGTTTTGAGGAGCAAAACATAACCACATTATATTAATACCTCTCAATATATTAATCTGTTATTGTTAACACTTAAGAGGGCACGTTACAGTCATTTTTGCGTACAGGAATAAGATATCGAGTATAGAAGTCTTTTGGAAGGCATAAGCGCAAAAATTCAAATAATTGATGACAAGATAACTAATTTAGTTTTAGGAGGAACTAGATTAGTAATAAATAACCTACGAATGAAAACATAAGTAATTTCAATAAACAGCAGTGTTTATGAGATTTCGACACTTTCATGATTTTTTTTTATCTCATTCTTTTTTATCTCAGTTTTTTCATGTTACAAGACCCAAAAAAGTTATTTTGAATTTTATGCAATTTTTGATTTTTTTTCATCATTGAGGTCCCATAATTACTGAGATCTAGCCTATTTTAATTAAGAAATCGGCTATTACGCCCTCTTAAGTTTTAACGTAACAGATTGTTTTCGTTAAAAGTCCTATTCACCATTTAGGGGGTAATCAGTTATTCCATAGCTAACAGCGTTTATAATGAAATTATGAGTCAAAAATGAGTCCAGAAAGCATTAAACCATCTCTCTCTGTAAATAATTTAATGATATTTCTATAAAGATTGCAATTTTTCAGCTTTTAGTTGAATAAAGTGATTATTGATTCTGCGAACATAGAATGTGTTAGTACAAAGTACTTACATTTCAAAGTAGGTAGATAGAACAGCTATATTTTGTACCTAAGCAATATAATTACTGTAGATTTCAATAAAAAATATAAGGAACTACCAGGCTATTGTTCACCAAAATATAATCGGACAATTAGAAAGCTTTGTCTGCTAACTTTGACGTTTAATGTATGGAAGTTGTATCAAAAACGTCCAAACAACTGTTTAATTTACCCAACTGTTGGTAAACTCGGGTCTCAGATGTGAATCAGTTTTTAAATAGACAATTATCAGCAATTATTGACACGTTAATAAGTGTAATAATCTATCTTATTCGTGATAAAGTTTATTTGAATTATTTCGACGTCTTCGAAGTGATAGCTGTATAGGATACCTAGTGTCTCATTGAAACTCACTGTCTCATTGATACTAACTGTCTCATCGATACTCACCATGTTAGTTTCGAAGCTATATAGCATACCTGTCCTAACCTTATCAATGCTACCTATTTTTGTTCTACGACAATTATTACAAACTAGCGTCTCGCGGTTTCACCCGCCTAATTCCAGTTCCCGTGGGAATTCCGGGATAAAATGTGTTATTCCAGACTATTATTTATCTCCGTGTCAAATTTCTGTTTGTTTTTGCGTGAAAGATTAACAAAAATCTATCCACATATCCATCCATACTTATGTACAAACTTTCGCGTTTTTAATATTAGTAGGATGTACCTAGTAGGTAAAAAAGACAAGTGAAGGATGGTTACTTACGTAACTTTTTCTTTATACCTTCTTGAATCTGTGTTATGTAGTATACCTACCTAGCTATCGCTGACGTCTATTATTGTACATTATTATAACAAATTAGAGGAAGTAAATAGTAGGAATGTATTACTTGGTAAATTCAAAAAAAGAAATAGGTATATTTGCTAAACTAAGTTAATCAATCAAATTCAGATGATGTGCCTTTAATAATTAGGTACTGATTAAGGAAATAATTTGTATATACCTACCCGAAGAATCACGTAAGAACAGATCTGAGTGCGTAGTCTTAAAATTCTCCACACGCTGAAGCCGGAGGCGGAGCGGAGGCGAAGGCGTGGCGGTTTTTCCTATGGCACCGCGCCGCCGCCACCGCCTGCGGTGTGTGTGTAGGCTTTTATAGGAGTCCATAGAATACAACTCGCACGCCTTCGCCTCCGCTCCGCCTCCGGCTTCATGTGTGGAGACCTTAAATGTGTCCATAAAAAAATAGTTTATTGTAGGTAGGTACATATTATAATTATAGTAGGAATATTCTTTTTTTTAATTAAACTTCCTACTTAATAAACTATCTGTAAAATTTGTTTCTTTAAATTCTGACTAAGTATTTTGTTAATCAGTGGATCTTTTAGAATAAAATATGAGATTGTGTCTGAAAATGTGATGTGATTGATAGAGTGATAATAATAGTTATATTGACATGAATAAAAGAAATTGACATAATACATACTACGCTTGTTTTATTAAAATTGAATCTTAATTTATAATTAGTTTTGGAAGAATATGACCCGCAGGTACCTACATTATATTAGGTAGATATATATTCCATTTAAATAAAACTAAGTTTTTAATGTACATAATAGCGAGGTACCAATGTATGGCCGAGATCTCAGACTTAGTATGTTCTATGGTCAGAGGCCGAGATGTCCATAAGTCCATTTTCGTAGGTTTCAGAAATGGCGCCGGTAAATTTTAATTTATCTTTGAAACAACACCAAAACACTTTAACATGAATCACGGTCAAAACGTATAACTTGGGCGTTGAATTTGAGCATTGTAAAATATAGATTCAATTAGAAATGAAGTAAACTAGAGCAATAAAAATTGTTTGGCCCAGAAGTCTACTCTATGCGACTTCGGGTGGATTATTCGAAACGAAAATGTTATCATCATATTAGGTAAGTACTTATATTCATCGAAAAAAAATCTTCTACGAACTTTTACTTCTTCTCACAAATGTAAGTAAGTACCCTACCTACCTATCTTTTTCACCTGTATTCCCAAAGTTTTGGTGAAAAATAATATGTGTAAAAAAGACCGGTTTAGTTTTCTAAGCGTCAGTCGAACATTCTAGACCTTTCGAGGAATGTGCAGAAAGCTCTGGAAAGTGCTAGAATATAGGTACGAGATCATTCGAGAACATTGTTAAAACTTCACCTCAAGGTCTCCACACACTGAAGCCGGAGGCGGAGCGGGGCGAAGGCGTGCGAGTTGTATTCTATTGAATCATATGAAAGCCTACACACACCGCAGGCGGTGGTGGCGGCGCAGTGTCATAGGAAAAACCGGCACGCCTTCGCCTCCGCTCCGCCTCCGGCTTTAGTGTGTGGAGTCCTTTACGAAGTTTCAATGTTACAAAAATAAAAAATACTCACAGGCGCACAACAGAAACAGCAGAGAGTGTTTAAGCCGCGTACAGATTGCTGTAACGTAACATGCAATGTATCACGCAATGAAAGAATTTGCCGTCCACACTGTCGCAATGTAACATAAATCACACAGTGTGGACGCCTCGCGCGCACGAACCGCGCACACTACGCGGACGAACAGAGCATTTCAACTCGTGCGCGCCGCGATCCGCCATTTGTCGGTTTTTTCGCCGAACACAAAGGGGCGCGCAGTGTGCGCGGAGCGCCAGTGTGGACGGGTTGTTTACTCGAACGCGCGCGAACGTTGGAAGAATGGAAGAAAACACAGCTACAGCAGAGCCGTTTACGTTACGTTTTTGTTCACATGATTGATGATAATCATTGAAGCATCGACAATCATCGTAGCCAGTAATAATTGTATAATAAATTCTCTCCGCGTGTTCTCGGCAGCCTGCGCTATGTTCGCCGCGCCCATGCCGGAAAAGATGCGAACACGTAAGTGCTCTGATCGTGCGCGCGCTGCGTCCACACTTATGAAATGCTCCTTTCATGTTACATTGCATGTTACGTTACAGCAATCTGTACGCAGCTTTATGTTCCTTGGAAACAGCCTACAAGTCAAGAAGTTGAAGTGGTTAAGTAAATTTATTGCTTTCGCCTGTCCTAAATGGACGAATATATTTAAAAAAAAAAGTAAATTTATTGCTAATTATTTACGTACCTATTGTTTGTTTTCAATACTTATCAAACATAAACTTATTAATTTTAAATTGATTACTTGCAATGGAAGATAGCAAAAAACATACTTCTATTTGCAGAGTTTGTTTGAGTTACGACTTTGAAACGGAAGATAGCAAAGGTGTAACATTGTTTGAAGAATATAATGATTGTGTTATCTTGGACAAAATCAATGCTCTTGCCAACGTCTCCATCAAAGAAGGCGATGGTTTGCCCGATAGGATATGTCCAGAATGCCTTCTTGAGCTCGAGAATGCATTCAACTTCAAATTGAAATGTGAAAGAACCAATGAAGTCCTACTCTCTGCAGTGAACGAGGCTCTTTCACATGAAGGCAAAGAAGGCGACCTCATTGATGATGTTCTGAATATAAAAGAGGAATATGTTGATCAAGATGATACCACGTATGAAGAACTGGATGATAATCTCACTGCTGACTTAGAGACTTTGAGATCTAGCTCTTTGGAAACAGAACCGCCAGTAGCAGCTCCACCTAAACCCAGTAGAGCAATTGATTTGAAACTAATATGTGACGACTGTGGTGGATCCTTCAAGAGCAAGTGCAAGCTCAGAGTGCACTGGAAGAAAGTGCATTTCATGTTAGGCTTGAAATGTGAAAAGTGCTTTAGAACATTCAAATCATATGCAGCCTACAAGTCACATAAAAATCAAAACTTGAAAAGCTGTCTCACTGCCACCAAAGTACGCATTGAAGGCGAAGGTAAGAGCCGTATCTTCTACTGCAAGGAATGTGACTATCAAAGTAAGGTAATTGAATATTTGAAGCAGCACATAGCCATTCACTCCGGTGAGCGACAATTCCAATGTGACCTGTGTCTGAAGAGCTTCACTCAACTCGGCAGTCTGTATATTCACAAAGAGACTGTGCATAAACTGTATAAATTTGAAGGCACATGTGACCACTGTGGAAAACATTTACAAAGTCGTACAAAATTGTACAAACATATTCAGAGCCACAATACAAGAAGATATCCCTGCAAGTTCAAGTTTTGCAATGTTGTCCATAAAAGTAAATACAGTTTGACACAGCATATGAAAAAACATTCTGGTGTCAAGTCCTACTCTTGTGAAATTTGCTCTGCCTCATTCTATGATTCATCTGGACTTTGGTCCCATAGAGAGAAAGTCCACATTAAATCAAGAAAACACTCTTGTGATATATGCAAGTACGAGACTTTTTCAGGCTGTAAGTTAAAGAAGCACAAAGGGAAGCATACAGCTTCAAATGTAGGCTGTAATGTTTGTGGAATTATGGTTGAGAATGAGTATCAACTAGAGCTACATCAGAAAAGACATACTGAGAGGAACTTCCCCTGCCCCCATTGTGATAAGATTTACTATTCTAAAAATAGCCTGTCGGCACATGTTCGTGGCAAGCATAAGTTTGTTATGTTGAATGAACCTCCAGCTACTAATAATAGACCAGCGCGTAGCAAAAATGGGAAGAGTAAATATTCTACTAAACGTTGAAATAAGCTTCCAAACATTGGTAAATGGTGTGGCTCTGTTAGAAATCAGATAGTTATCAATAACTTTATTTCTTTAGGCTTACAAAATGAACACAAGTCAAATTTTAAACTATAAATGACTTTCAAATTATATGTAAGAAGTAAAGTGTTTATTCTGAGGTTTTTATTGAAACAATAACAAAGACTTATTACAGCTAGTACATATTTGCAATTATAACAAACTCCTAAAAATATATTATTTAATAGTTAGATTAATTTAGTAGGTAATATACATAAAGTGTTTATTGATTATTTTTAATAATTATCACTTTTATTTTTGTTGTCCACTTGTGAAAGAAGAAAGAGAGAGTTATATAATAAATGGGAGTCTGTGTAAAAGGTTTGTTTTATTAAGTAATCTTTGTAACTACTTAAGTTATTTAAATGATATTTGGTATGTAGATAGTTTAGAACCTAGAATAGGACATAGGCTATTAAAATTTTGAAATTTTAACCTCTGAGGGGGTTAAATAGGGTGGTAAAGTTTGTATGGAAAAAAAATCATTGGGTCGATTCACTCAAAACTCGGTAGAAATAAATTATGAAATAAATAATTAAACACTTATTTTTTATTTTTACAATATACCTAACCCCTAGGGGTTGTGCAATAAATTTCTGAAATTTGTATGAAAAGAAAACTCTGGTTCGCGGGCGAAGCCGCGGGGCGCATCTAGTAAGTTATAATTTGGTTATATTCTCACCCATAAAATAATAATTGGTAGGTACTGAACACAGATTGATATATTTTTTTAAATATTTTTATTTATCATGCCTAGTTTTTAGGTAAGTACCTACAAGTCTAATTAGGCATGCTCCCTAACTTAGGGCTCAAACACAAAACTGCGAGCTCGCATCGCATCGTAAATATCTGCGAGCTCGCACGATAACGTCAGATCTCATTTGCATCGCGTATTCCTGTCATATTACGTCATACTTGGTGACCCCCCTTTTAGTCCGCTCTGAGACAACTTTAGCGAAAGAGCGCGGCGCCTGAGCCGCCTTCTGTGTGTTTCGTACTTTAAGAAAAATAAATAAATAAAATAAAATAAGTACAGGGCCAGCAGATCTAATATTAGATACCAGATGATTGCATTGATTAATTTAAGAAACCGAAGGGAAGCTGCAATAATAGACGATGTAGATGGTTTATGTGATGAACCTTATTCTGATTTGGACGAGGAGTAGGGCCAATTTTGTTTGTTTTGTCTTTTAAAACACAAAAATGATTACTAATTTTTAACACACTTTGAATCATTTTTGCATTTTAATTTTTGCACCCTACATAGCTCTTTCCATACAAAATTAATTTTGTAATAATGATCCAGGCGCAAGTTTTCCCAATTATCTACTAAACTATTACAATTTATTCTTTATATTATTTATAGCAAAAAAGTTGAGTTTACATAGCATTAAATTAAATTAAAATAACAACATTTTGTATTACAAAGCTAGAGAAATACCGCCACAAACTTAAATATCGATTATCTCGAAATGAGGTTTGTGTGGGTTGGATCATTTTTGCTTAAATCGGTTCAATTATCTTTTTGGGATCCATCTTACGCTTCCTAAAAACACGTCCAATACGGCGGACTAAACTTGAAGATATGGTTACCCTACAAAACGGTTCGCCGCACAAATTCGCATCGCAGAAATTCGCAAATCAAGTTCGTGTGACATCGCATCAAATCGCATCAAATCGCATCGCATCGCACCAAATCGCAGTTTTGTGTGGGAGCCCTTAGTGGTGAACCAAACCGACATTCTAGTCTTGAATGAAAAGTTCACGTTCAATATTTTATATTAGACTAGCGACCCGCCCCGGCTTCGATCGGTTTTATTATACGTATAAACCTTCCTCTTGAATCACTATCTTTTGAAAAAACCGCATCAAAATCCGTTGCGTAGGTCACCACACACTGAAGCCGGAGAGTGGAGGCGAAGGCATGCGATTTGTATTCTATTGAATCATACGAAAGCCTACACACACCGCAGGCGGTGGCAGCGCGGTGTCATAGGAAAAACCGGCACGCCTATGGCATCGCGTCGCCACGGCCAGCGATGTGTGTGTAGGCTTTCATAGGATTCCATAGAATACAACTCGCACGCCTTCGCCTCCGCTCCACCTCCGGCTTCTGTGTGTTTCGAGCGAACGAGTTAGGGTTAGGGCCCTGAATAACGTGTAGTGTAATACCGCTTTTATACTTCTTTGAGACCTTCGCGATATTAGCTAGAAGCGGTAGGTGCATACAATTCGAACACAGAATGGTAGTGCCTGAATAGGTATATCGTCATGTCATGCATGATGATGATGATGAGCGATATTGTGACGATTCGTAAAAGTAATACTAGGTAAAGGTAGCCTTCCGTTCCGAGCAACCGCGACCGGGTCGCGCGACCTACTGCTTAGTATGTTTTTATATTGAGCACTAAACACAAGCCGCGACCGCGTCGCGCGACCGGTGAGCGTGACCAGCGACGGTCGCGTCGGAGTCAGTGCCGTCGCGCGACGCAGGTGAGAAGCAAACTGGCGCCGTTTTCATCACACGACGAGAATTTTTTTTCGGAGGCATAGATAATAACATACTTATTAAGCATATTATTTTCTTCCTCATCCTCCAATAGCTGCTGAATAACTCTCTTTTTATCTACAGATATTGTCCGACATAACGTACCTACTACAGTAAAACACAACCGTCACTTTTAAAAACTGCAGGAAGAGTGGCGGGCGGGACTGACGGGCGACACGTCCGGGTCGCTGACATCGGTAAGTTATGCCCATTTTCACTAGGGGAAATATGTTTTGCGACTCTTGTCACTCGACACGAAATTCACATGTCCCGCGCGATGTCGCCCGACGTCGCCGCGTCGTCGCTTGGGACATTTATTATACATATTTATCTCTAGTCGATGCTCTGCGAGCTTCGTGTCCCTCGACAACTACGTGAATTTCGGGCGATTTGGTCCTGCGACATGTCCCCTAGTGAAAATGGGGCTTTAGTGGTCGCGGCGCGACAGGCGACCAAGGTCACGCCCGGTCGCGGTCGCTAGGAACGGAACGGACCTTTAGGCTGAGTGCTTAGCAACCTCATTGGTTGATATTGAAAACTTCAATTACCCAGATCAATTTCAGATTTTGGTGAACTCCAGAGTCATTTTGATAAGATTAAAGAAAATGAAAAATACTTGTTTGTTTCATTATTACTTTTTTACTTTTACTTTGAATCTACAACTGACATGTCCACTCTGAGACGATACCTATTAACATAGAATAAATAATAGGAGGTACCTACAGGCTCTTAAGAAGGTATACTTAGGCTTGATGCTTTAAGTAATTATGGTCAGATGCTTTAACAACATGTTCAAGAAAGAATAACCAAAGCTATAATAATCAACACGACAATATAAACTGACTGTGCGATTTAAAACAAAAAATCTCACAGTCAGGATCCTTTTTTGAAAAAAACATCTCACAATTTTGACTAATGAAAGACTGGAGGTATCTAATAATAATATAAATTTTTAAATCAGAAATAAAGTAAAGTAATGGCTTAAAGTTCAACTTTTAGCGGATATTTTGTGTTGAAGTTGATGGGTACTTTTCACACTTTTGCTGGGTGCTGGTCTATTATTGATAGTAGGAGGTTCATTCAACATAACAAATCTATGCTTGACACGAACATGTTTAGACAGGCTATCACTGGAGTAGTAAATCTTATCACATTGAGAGCAGGGGAAGTTCCTCTCAGTATGTCTCCTCTGATGTAGCTCTAGTTGATACTCATTCTCAACCATAATTCCACAAACATTACAGCCTATGTTTGAAGCTGTATGCTTCCCTTTGTGCTTCTTTATCTGACAGCTCGATAAAGTCTCATACTTGCATATATCACAAGAGTATTTTCTTGATTTGATGTGGACATTCTGTTTATGGCACCAAAGTCCAGATGCCTCATAGAATGCGGCAGAGCAAATTTCACAAGAGTAGGACTTGACACCAGAATGTCTTTTCATATGGATATTCAAACTTTTTTTAGTTTTTAGCAACCTTTTGCAAATTTTACACAGATAACTACTTTTATCATGGATTTTCATATGTGTACGTAAACTTGCACGACCTTTGAAATGTTTTCCACAGATATCACATGTGCCTTCAAATTTATAGAGTTTGTGCACATTTTCTTTGTGGCTGAGCACAGCTGAGTGTTGTGTGAAGTACTTCAGACACAGGTCACATTGGAATGGTCGCTCACCGGAGTGAATGGGTATGTGCTGCTTTATATATGAAATATGCTTACTTTGATAGTCACATTCCTTGCAGTAGAAGATACGGCTCTTACCTTCGCCTTCAATGCGTACTTTGGTGGCAGTGAGACAGCTTTTCAAGTTTTGCTTTTTATGTGACTTGTAGGCTGCATATGATTTGAATGTTCTAAAGCAGTTTTCACATTTCAAGCCTAATATGAAATGCACTTTCTTCCAGTGTACTCTGAGCTTGCACTTGCTTTTAAAAGATTCACCACAGTCGTGGCAGATGAGTTTCAAATCAACTGCTCTACTGGGTTTAGGTGGAGCTGCTACTGGCAGTTCTGTTTCCAAAGAGCCAGACCTTAAAGTCTCTAAGTCAGCAGTGAGATTATCATCCAGTTCTTCATACTCAGTTTCTTCTTGATCAACATATTCCTCTTTTATATTCAGAACATCATCAATGAGGTCGGCTTCTTTGCCTTCATGTGAAAGAGCCTCGTTCACGGCAGAGAGTAGGACTTCATTGGTTCTTTCACACTTCAATTTGAAGTTGAATGCATTCTCGAGCTCAAGAAGGCATTCTGGACATATCCTATCGGGCAAACCATCGCCTTCTTTGATGCAGACGTTAGCAAGAGCATTGATTTTGTCCGAGATAATACTATCATTGTGTTCTTCAAACAATGATACACCTTTGCCATCTTCCCTTTGAAATTCATAATCCAAACAAACTCTGCAAATTGCAGTACTTTTCTTGTCCTCCTCATTCATTGCAGAAGAAGGTAATAAATTTGTCATCAACCAAAACGTAGTTTAGTTACGTTCGTTCCTAGTGAAGCTTAAGTTGCTAATGATTTTATTTAGTTTCATACACAATACACGCGTATTCATGAATACTAAATAGAAAAAGGGAAGTGTTTTCATACTTAATTTCTTCGTAAACTTTTTACTATATTATCCATATTTTCGTAAATTCCCTCATAGACATAGATGAGTAAGTAGCTAAGTAATGTTGAGCTACCTCTAGTCTGTTTAAACCGTCTGCAGTTATGTAGCTTATTTGTATGTAATGTTAGTTTCAATTCCTTATTTGTAATGTTATAACGTTGCTTTGTTTTTGTTTGTAATCATTCAATTCAATTCTTGGTGTAATGGCTCTGCGTCTTAGCGAATCATCACAGATGCTAACCATTACCAGACACATGTTGATGGCAACATGTGTCTGGTATTACACTTTTCTGCCAGTGTCCGGGTCATAGCTACTTTTCTTTTCATCCACTAGGGCTGGTGCGGCGGCAGATCTGGCCGAGGATCTCAAGAGGCGCAAATATGCAGGTCTCGACAGAACCTACGCATTTGCTCCCCTTGGATTCGAGACCCTAGGTCCGTGGGGTACCGAGGCTCTCCGGGTTTTTAAAAAATTATCTGAGCGTCTGGTCGATGCGACGCGTGACCCGAGAGCTGG
Organism: Eupithecia centaureata; assembly: GCA_944547425.1. NCBI lineage: Eukaryota > Metazoa > Arthropoda > Insecta > Lepidoptera > Geometridae > Eupithecia > Eupithecia centaureata. The sequence continues at coordinate 14,907,893 of OX155679.1, read as the reverse complement.
TGAATATCTGGCTCAGCGCATCAGCATTGCCATACAGCGTGGTAATGCAGCCAGTGTCTTGGGGACGCTTCCGACTGGTATTGACATGGATCAATTGAGCTACCTTTAGACTGTTTGCAACCGTCTGCAGTTAGCTCAATGGTTTCAATTGTAAATACTAGTTGTAATTTTTCTATTCCTTTGCTTGTAATTTTCGTTGTTAATAAAGAGCTTTATAATCTTTTCTTTATAGCGGTATTCCACTTCACGATATTCAGGGCCCGGAAGTTAGGGCGATTAGGGTCAAGGCTTAGAATAAAAGTACCTACTTTGTGCCACTATTGTAATCATAAAAAGTTTATCTTCACTTTCTTGGTTAATGGCTGGAGGGCACCTAAAATATAGTCAAAGATTCTTTATAGCATTACTACGTTCCGTAGGGTAGATGGAACATAATGTTTTTTGAAAATAATGAACAAATTGTTGTCATCCCCTCTTGTTTTTTCTTACGACAATCATGTAGATTTGATGTTATATTAAGGTCAATTTTCCATATTCATGTTATTGAATTTACCGCTCTGATGATATTATGTTATCATATCTATTTTACAAACAAATTATTAGTTTATAAAAAGTGAACCTATTCAATATTTACTCTTTACAACTCAGAAAATCAAAAGAAAACATTTTGGTGATATTCAGCCCATAATCCCCAAGTCTACATTCCACAACTAGGAAATTTCCATGGTTACTGGCAGAAAAGTGTAGGTACAACCAGGCACAAGTTGCCATCAACTAAGAAGTTAGTCAAGTCAAAAAAAGAAAGAACAACAACAATAATGTTAAACAATGATTTTCAAAGAATGTCCACTTTAAATACTAGCCTTAATTTCTAAAAACCTTGTGATGCTATCCAAAAACGGTCATTGGCAAAATTGCGCCAAACCAGACGCAGAGCCATAATCAAGAAGTTGAAGTTGATTTTTAATAATGGAAGATAGCAAGAAAAGTACTTCTAATTTTGCAGAGTTTGTTTGAGTTACGACGGTTACGACTTTGAAACGGAAGATAGCAAAGGTGTATCTTTGTTTGAAGTACACAATAATTGTGTTATATTGGACAAAATCAATGCTCTTGCCAACGTCTGCATCAAAGAAGGCGATGGTTTGCCCGATAGGATATGTCCAGAATGCCTCCTTGAGCTTGAGAATGCATTCAACTTCAAATTGAAGTGTGAAAGAACCAATGAAGTCCTACTCTCAGCAGTGAACGAGGCTCTTTCACATGAAGGCAAAGAAGCCGACCTCATTGATGATGTTCTGAATATAAAAGAGGAATTTGTTGATCAAGATGAAACTGAGTATGAAGAACTGGATGATAAACTTAATACTGAGACCTCGACGTCTTTGGATACGGAACCCCCTGTAGCAGCTCCACCTAAACCCAGTAAAGCAGTTGATTTGAAACTCATCTGCCACGACTGTGGTGGATCTTTCAAGAGCAAGTTCAAGCTCACAGTGCACTGGAAGAAAGTGCATTTCATATTAGGCTTGAAATGTGAAAAGTGCTTAAGAACATTCAAATCATATGCAGCCTACAAGTCACATAAAAAGCAAAACTTGAAAAGCTGTCTCACTGCCACCAAAGTACGCATTGAAGGCGAAGGTAAGAACCGTATCTTCTACTGCAAGGAATGTGACTATCAAAGTAAGAATATTGACTCTTTGAAGAATCATTCATCTGTTCATTCCGGTGAGCGACCATTCCAATGTGACCTGTGTCTGAAGAGCTTCACTCAACTCGGCAGTCTGTATATTCACAAAGAGACTGTGCATAAACTGTATAAATTTGAAGGCACATGTGACCACTGTGGAAAATATTTACAAGGTCGTTCAAAAATGTACCAACATATTCAGAGCCACAGTACCAACAGATATCCCTGTAAGATTTGCAATGCGGTGCTTAAAAGTAAATCTATTTTGAAAAACCATTCTGGTGTTAAGTCATACTCTTGTGAAATTTGCTCTGCCTCATTCTGTGATGCCTCTGGACTTTGGTGCCATAAAGAGAAAGTCCACATTAAATCAAGAAAATACTCTTGTGATATATGCAAGTACGAGACTTTATCGAGCTGTAGTTTAAAGAAGCACAAAGGGAAACATACAGCTTCAAACATAGGCTGTAATGTTTGTGGAATTATGGTTGAGAATGAGTATCAACTAGAGCTACATAAGAAGAGACATTCCGAGAGGAACTTCCCCTGCTCTCAATGTGATAAGGCTTACTATTCTAGTAAGAACCTTTCAGCACATGTTCGAAGCAAGCATAAGTTTGTTATGTTGAATAATCCTCCAGCTACTAATAATAGACCAGCACCTAGCAAAAATAGGAAGAGTAAATATTCTACTAAACATTGAAATAAGCTTCCAAAGATTGGTGTGGCTCTGTTAGAAATCAGATACCTTGATTTCTGATAACTTGATTTCTTTAGGCTTACAAAATGAGCACTTAAACAAGTCAAATTTTAAACTTTAAATAACTTATATGTAAGAAGTAAAGTGCTTATTGAAACCATAACATAAGACTAATTACAGCTAGTATTTACAATTATAACAAATTCCTAAAAATCTATTATTTACTATAGTATTAGGACTAGTATTATTTACTACTATTTATTTTACTAGTTTGATTATTAAGTAGGTAATATTATATACAGTGTTAATTTTTTTTTTTTATTTTTGTTGATTATTTTTATTAATTACCTATCACTTGTATTTTTTTCCACTTGTCAAAGAACAGAGAGAGAGAAGTATATAATATGTTATAATTTAGTATTATTCTCAAATAATAATTGGTATCTACTGACCACTGATTGATAAAAAATGTTTTTCATTAAAGGGGTATTCCATCTTCCTAAATATCGGAGACTAAATTCAGAGTCCGTTTTAGGACACTAAATTCAGTCGCCGAAGCTCCCGATTACACGTTCACTGATTCAGAGCTCTAATTCAGTCGCTAAGGACGAGCGACAAGGGACGGACGTATCGATCGACCGATGTGGCGCGGTGGGCGAAGGTCCGCCTGCTACGTTGCCGGTTCGATTCCGGCCTCGGAACAAAATTTTGCACGATCTGCAGATTTTTTTTCGGTGTTTAATTTGTATAGTAAAAAAATATCTATCTATGTATACATTTAATGTATTAAAAATATCAGTTATCTAGTACCCATAACACAAGCTTTGAGTAGCTTACTTTGGGGCTAGATGATGCTGTGTGGATTGTTCAGCATTATTGATTATTATTATTTATTTATTCCAGACTATAATCTATCTCTGTGCCAAATTTCATCCAAATCCGTTCAGTAGTTTTTGCGTGAAAGAGTAACAAACATAAGTACATCTACATACATAATTTTTTTTTGTTTTATAATATTAGTAGGTAGGTAGGAAGTAGGTAGGTAGGAAGTAGGTAGGTAGGAAGTAGGTAGGACTGTAGGTAGGTAGGAGTTCCTACCCGCGGTAGTTCCCGTTTCCGTGGGAATTCCAGGATAAAATATCCAAATAGTCTATGCGTTATTCCAGACTATAATCTATCTCTGTGCCAAATTTCATCCAGATCCGTTCAGCCGTTCTGGCGTGATTCAGGAACAAACATCCATCTATCAATCCATCCATCTTTACTTTCGCATTTATAATACTTACTAGTGGCCCGCCCCGGCTTCGCACGAGTAGATCAGTAGGTATAAGTAGCCTATGTGCTATTCCTGACGATAATCTATCTCAGTTCCAAATTTCATCCCGATCCGTTCAGCCGTTCTGGCGTGATTGAGTAACAAACATCCATCCATCCAAACTTTCACATTTATACCAAACTAGCAGCGCCCCTCGGTTTCACCCGCGTAATTCCCGTTCTTGTGGGAATTCCGGGATAAAATATTCAAATAACCTATGCGTTATTCCAGACTACAATCTATCTCTGTGCCATTTTTCATCCATGTCCGTTCAGTAGTTTTTGCGTGAAAGAGTAACAAACATCCATCCATACCTACAAACTTTCACGTTTATAATATTAGTAGGATATTTGTCGAATAAGTGTGATCGATCAACAATCCTTACCGATATTTTGCGTATGCATACAAACAAAGAAAAACGTGCGCTCGCGACGGTGGGCGAGCGGCGACTGAGCTTCCTAAATGGGCATTTTCGTAGAAATTTGTCCCGGTTACAAAATGGAGTGAAAAAAATAAAGATCATTTTAGGAATATCTTACTTATTTAAAATGATTCGCCTTTCCTTAGAGATTTATGTGATAGCAGCAAAATAACAAACAAATAGCATTTTCAAAGGATATTTAACTTTTAAGAGATCAGGAGGTACTCCAGATTTCCATTTGGTTACTTTTTTTAAAATCAAATAAAATAATACCACAATAATCCTCAATGAATTTAATATGTTTAATTGCTTTAAAAACATGATATTGAATAGAAAATAAAACCTTACGGTGAAGAAAAGCATTAGTTATTTTTATTTAAGCCAGAACATATCCACTTTGTTACTTTTGGGAAACTTTGCAATGAAAACATTGTGTTTTAAGCATGGTAAAGCAGTCCCAGGGACCGCATTTTTTTTCATCGAATAGCTCTTGTAATACTACAACAAAAATAAAAAAAGTATCAGCGAGTGCCCTTTAAAAAAATTGAGAAAAAAATTATTTTCCCAATTAAAAATATGAGACAGTTACAAAATGTAAAGGAGCAGTTACGTAATGGAAAACGTAAGGTGGCTTTACAATGTTCGAAATTTTTCTCCTGAAAATCTATTATTCTTGTAGTTTTACTTTTTTCGGTATTTATTATTCCTAACACATTAATCAGAGAAATGTTGTGGCGTGGTTTATTTGTCGTGGGTTCTTCATCTTTATCAAGTGCTTCATCACCACAAAATCGTAATTTAAACATCAATAAAACTTCTAGATTTAAATTTAAATTAAGTTTTTTTCATTTTTTTTTTAGCATATAAACGATTTCATTTTTGAAACCTCTTTTAATCAAAAATTTTATATATAATATCTTTGGATTTAATACGCTAGAACTCTTTGATGCTTTGTCAACAATTACTGGGTGAACTTGCCTTTATATTTCCATTTCGTAACTTTATCATTCCACATATACGTAACCAAACAAAATGGAAGTAACGTTTCTACGTCACCTGATCTAAAATTGCGTCTATTTTTATTTTCAAACAGTTGAGACCTTTGGAGACTCAATAATTCATTTAACACATTATACAGTAATCATTTCGTTACTTTTATTTTACAAAAACTCAAGCCTTATCAGTCTAAATCGCAGTTACAAAACTGGAAGAAAAAAACGCCACGGTAACGCTCTGCAAGTTCAGACACGAATAATGACAGAACGCTCTTTGACAACCAATTTTAAACTGGTGGTATCGATGAGTCATGTTACCAGGAATAATAAATTCTGTGATTACAGTAGTTTTTTCAAAATAATACGGAGATATTGCAGTTACAAAATGGAATTTCCACTTATGTCCAAAATCATGGGACACAATTTAATTGATAAAAAGTTATTATTTTTGTATGAAAAGTCCCGCATTTTACGTTTAAATATGATGGTCTTCATATATTTAAACATAAATAATCCAGTTTTAGCCTTCATCCAAACCGAGTTAAAAAATAATCTAGAGTCAAAAGTCGGTCCACCGCTGTAGGACAACCATTTTTAAGGGGTCTCGGAAGCTATTTTACTCTTATTTTACAATTTTTTGTATTAAAAAAGTTCTAATAATATGTTTTTTTATCGCAAATAAAACTGTAAAACATAAAATAAGGATTTTTATATCTAGCAATGGACTAGTTTTTATGAAAAGTATTAATGAACTTGTAGGACACCTAAAAAAACGCAGGGACGTTTTTTAAAAAAAATGCCCAAATGTGATTACACTCTTCCTAATTAGGCGCCGATGTAGATTTAGAGCGTCGGAAGCCGTTCTTCTTCCTAATTAGTTTCCTAAATAGGAAGCTACCTTCCTAAATGCTATTAAACTATCCTGAATTTAGGAAAGACTAAATTTAGTGTCCGATATTTAGGAAGATGGAATACCCCTTTTACTCATACTCGGAAAGTAGGTCTGAACATGCCTGAAGAGCGGGTTGAAAGTGATACTTTTCCGCCTCACTCATTGGTCTTCAACATTTCGTTCGTAAATCGAAATGCAGGTAAGAATCGAACTAAAGTTCTTTCTTCTGGCTTCAACGTCGAGAGAAACATCACCCGAGTCTTGTGATTTCGCTTTGAGAGTCCAGCGGGCTACTCAAAGGCTGTTCAGTTGCCGATTGGCTGTGATGGTCTTCTTCGTGAGGAGGAGCTTCAAATGGAGGTTCCAGCAGTTCCCGGGGGAGTGGTCGCCATGAAGACTTCCGCCTTATGGAGAATCGTTTTCAACTGACAGCTATCACGTTATTATTGAACCGGAACGTAGGTACTTGATCTTAGATTGAACCATGATAGGGGCAGAATAAATGCTGAAGATAAAAAAAACGCCTTCGCGACAATTCACTGAATTCAAAAAATACCAAAGACAAGGCAGTATGGCTTTATGGCTTTTGCCTGTTCTGATGGACTTATATTAAAAAAAAGAAATTAGCGGCAATTCGATTCGAGTTTAATTTTGTTTTCTCATGTTTTTATTTATATTTCCTTGTATTCGTAATGAAAAGCGCAGTTTTTACCTCGGGTGAAAGTAACTTTATTTAGTCCCTCGAACTATTGGCGCCCGAGTGTAGTCTCGGGACTAAATAAGTTACTTTCAACCCTTGGGTAACAATGTACTATTTTAAATAATAACAATAGGTTATCTACTTTTAATGTACTAGCTGCGCCCCGCGTCTTCGCCCGCATGGAAATTGTCAAATTTTGGAAATTTATTGCACATCTCATGAGGGTAGTTAAGTAAAAAAAAAATAGTACGTGTTTAATTATTTACTCTACAGTTTGTTTATACCTTTGTTTTATACTATTTAGTGATACTTAGTATAAGATAGTAAGATAATTGTATGTCATAATAATAGATAAAGAATAAGTTTGATTATTTAGTACCTACCTAGTTAATATACATAATTCAACATAACTTGGCTTTATTTAGCAGATATTACATACTTACTTAGTTCAATAGGTACAGGATGTTAGTGTAAATATTTCTACTACTTCACAGCTCACATGCAATTTCATATTCTTCATCCCCTTTTTTACTATTTGTTTTTGACATAAAGATACTAATCATCTAAATAATTATTGTAAATTGTTTTTTTTGTGTCCAAATTGCCGCCGTCGCGTCGTAGCCTACCCCTATTTTGGCGCAGGGTCATGAATGCAGGAGCCACCATTTATTTTTAAATTTGATGCTATATGTTTTTGTTGGTCAATTTTATACCGCTTTTTAATGTACCTGTGTCCAAATAAATGTTTATTTTATTCTACAAGTATGTACTTCCTACTTTTTTATTCCATCTTAAAAAAGAAAATTCGTAGTTTTTTCCTTGCAGCATGCTGAAAATATTAAAAACTGTATAAATATTTGAATTTCGCGCAAAAACTGTGTCAGAATCCGAGTCGGCAGCGGAGATTCTGAATAGCCCTGAAGCCCCTGAAGGTTTTTACCTCGTGCCTGGGGCGCAGAGTTGTAGGATGTAGGTATGCTTGGAGTTTTGAAAATACGCATCATATTGATTTCAAAATGATATATGTACTTAGATACCTAATGTACCTTTAGGGTTGAAATGGAAACAAAAATTCTGCGTATTTCAGCAACCGTCGAATTTATTTCACACCTGCGTAGTTTCACGGCACGGCACGAATGTGGAGGAATATACCAACCTGGCCAAGAGGAGGATCCAGCTAGGCTGGGCAGCATTTGGGAAACTACGTCAAGTCTTCTCGTCATCCATACCGCAATGTTTGAAAACCAAAGTTTTCAATCAGTGCGTCCTACCCGTAATGACCTACGGAGCTGAGACGTGGACACTCACGGTAGGGCTGGACCACCAGTTCAAAGTCGCCCAGCGAGCTATGGAAAGAGCTATGCTCGGAGTCTCTCTGAAGGATAGAATTCGTAACGAATACATCCGACAGAGAACCAAAGGTTATCGACATCGCTCAAAGAATTAGCAAGCTGAAGTGGCAATGGGCCGGCCATATCTCGCGAAGAACCGACAACCGTTGGGGTAAACGTGTTCTTGAGTGGAGACCGCGACTCGGTAAACGTAGCGTAGAACGCCCTCCGGCCAGGTGGGATGACGATCTGCGAAAGACTGCTGGCAGATGCTGGATGCGTCAAGCTGAAGACAGGGCGCTATGGCGCTCATTGTGGGAGGCCTGTCCAGCAGTGGACTAATATAGGTTGATGATGATGATGATGATACCTACCTAGGTCGTAGGTTCCCCTTCTTAGGG
>OX155679.1:14702157-14899245 GCA_944547425.1 Eupithecia centaureata | reverse complement strand
CCAGGTAGACACGGTGTACTTTGACTTTCGCAAAGCATTCGATACTGTGGATATTGACGTTTTAGGTACTGACCAAACTAGCTTCGATGGGATTTACTGTAGACCTCCTAAAAATTTTTGCTAGCTACATGACACTGCTACACTACTGCACAGCTACAAGGCAGAATGCAATACCTACGTGCTGTGCGTAATACTTGTTAGCAGAGTAACTTGCTAGGGTGCGTGTTGGCCAGGTGGATTGAAATAAAATACACTCACATTTTATATCTTCGTTTATATTAACATTATTTATGCAGATATATCGGTATCACATCCTAGGATTCATTGTCTATATGTGGATTAATTATTACAGAGTTATGAGGACATTGCCTCGTCATAATGTAGGAGGACAGAAGGAAGTTACATGAACGACAGCGGAAGTAGAAACTGTCATTAAAGACAAGATGATATTCACATGACAGCTGTCACTGTTTGACAGTAAAGAATACATTATTCTAACACTTCCCCTTATTCTTTACAATGTCATAACATACAGACTAAAACAAGTGACCTCATAATACATAATTTCCATCTAAAGCACTATCTAACCAACATGCTTATAATATTACATTTGCTTTACATTATGCAAACAAGTCATAAATTCTACATTGTCACATCTATATGTCTATAACATTACATTTATTTTGCTCTATGTTAAACAAACTAGTCAATAAGTTAAAATAACAAGGTATCAATTCAGATTCAAATCATTCATAAAATTATTATGCTTTGCTGAACAAAGTGGTTTAGTGAATATATCGGCTATCATATTATTAGTTGGCATGTATCTGACATTAAAGTTATATTTCTGAATTAAATCTTTAACAAAATGATATCTTAGATCTATATGTTTTGTACGTTTATGAGAGTACTCCTTAGCCAATAACAATTTTTGTGCGCTTTGATTATCATTGAATATGATAATATTAATGTGTTTACAGATAATTTCATACATGAAATTCCTAATAAAGCACAACTCTTTTGCGACATCACAAATGGCCAAGTATTCAGCCTCTGTACTGGATAAGGCAACGCAACGCTGTTTTCTGGATTCCCAGCTGATAACGTCCTTGCCCAGTTTAACAACAAAACCTGTATAAGATTTCCTATCTTCCATATCATTAGCCCAGTCAGCATCAGCATAAGCTACAATATTTAATGCTGTATTTTTATAAAAACAAAGACCATGATCAATAGTGCCTGCTAAATATCTGAGAACTCTTTTAGCAGCAACCCAATGGCTTTTATCAAAATTTGTTAAGTATTGACTCAACTGACTGCAGCTAAATGTTATGTCAGGCCTAGTACAAACTGATAGATACATTAAACAGCCGATCAATTGTCTTAATTGATAAACATCATCATCTAACTCTGAATTTAATTTTGATTTACATAATTTTTCATTAACAATCATAGGCGTAGAAACACTCTTACAATCAAGCATATTAAATCGTTTTAACAATCGCTTAATATATTCACTTTGGTCCAATTTTAAAATATTCTTATCTCTAGTAATTCTCATTCCTAGACAACTTCTAAGTGGACCCAAATGTTTCACAGAAAAATTATCTTTTAGTAATTGATACAAATCATTAGTATTATTGTTACTCATAATATAAAAATCATCAACATAAAGAGCAATAATTGTCAAATTGTTATTAATATTTTTTACATAAACACATGGCTCACATTTATTTTGTATATAATCATTTTCAGTCAATAATTTATGTACTTTCAAATTCCACATACGACTCGCTTGTTTTAACCCATAAATACATTTTGATAACAAACAAACCTTACTTTCATCTGAGGCAAAACCTTGTGGTTGTTCCATATAAATAGTTTCATTTAAGTCACCATGCAAAAATGCTGTTGTTACATCAATATGTTCTATTTTCATATCATAGTGGTGTGCAAGAGAAAACAAAACACGCATTGTTGAATGACGTACAACAGGAGAAAAAGTATCATAAAAATCAATTCCTTCTTTTTGACTAAAGCCGCGAGCAACTAAGCGAGCTTTATATCTATCGAGTTTCCCTGATGTATCATGCTTTATCTTATACACCCACTTACATTTGACAATATTTATATTTATAGGTCTGTCTACTAATTGCCAAACATTATTTTTCAAAAGCGACTCATACTCCAACCTCATAGCATTCACCCATTCATTGCTATCAGAAGATGTTAGTGCCTCACTGTAAGTTTGTGGTTCATCAAACAGAGTACTAGCATACATACTTAGTTCATAATCATCATACCTTAATGGTGGCTTACCACGATTATTACGCACGGGGCGACTGCCTACAGTCATAGGTAATTCTACCGTATTAGTGGCGTCTTCCCCTCCTTCTGTAGTCTCTCCGGAGAAAACCGGCTGTGCCTCCAGCATCTCCGCCGAGAGATGATCATTTATATCACTGCCGCCGCCTGATTCAGCGTCTGTAAATTCATAAGAAAAATCATAAGTCTGATTTGTTTCATTTATTGAATTATTATCACTACTTTCATTTGGAATATCCTCAGCAGTCTCATTATTAATGAATAAATTATTATGACTAGGAATAATATCCTGACTAGATTGTTTTGAATTTAATTCATTATGATTTTCAATTAAAGTGATCAATTCATTATTAAAATTTACATTGTCAATGTCATTGCATTTAAAATTCTTATAAAATTTATCCTCCATAAAATCCACATTTCTAGACAAAATAACCCTTTTTGGATTGGATGGCTCTACCAGTCGGTATCCTTTGGTAGTTTCGGAATAACCGACAAAAATACACATTTTAGCCCTAGCGTTCAACTTACTTGTACGAGTCGGCTCCTCAACCAGAGCATAAGCTATGCAACCAAATACACGAAGATGGTCCAAAGTCACACTGTGACCAGACCACATCTCCTCAGGCAACTGTCCTGCTAAAGCCGTCGTGGGGCTACGATTCTTCAAATAAATGGCAGACATCACTGCCTCACCCCAAAAACGCTTGCAGAGACCTGCCTGCAAAAGAATGCACCTAGCTTTCTCCATAATTACCCGATTAAGACGTTCAGCCACGCCATTTTGAGGAGCACAATACGGTACCGTCAATTGGTGAAGTATTCCTTCATTCTGTAAGAAGGACTTAAATTCTTTATTACAATACTCACCACCATTGTCAGAACGCAGGCCTTTCACACGAAGTCCAGTCTGCTTTTCTACAAAGTTCTTAAAAATGACAAAATAAGAAAATACCTCAGATTTCTTCTTAAGTAAATATCCAAAGGTCTTTCGTGTATAGTCATCCGTAAAGGTTAGTAGGTATTTAGCACCTCCCCAGCTGTCATCACTCAACGGGCCCAGGACATCAGAATGGATTAGTTCAAGTTTCTCACCAGCACGCCTTGCCTGTCCAATAGGATAAGCCTTGGCCACAGGCTTACCCTCAAGACAAGCAGTACATTGCTGAAGCTCTTCTTTCTGAAAGCGAACACTGCGAGAAATGTGATCATTAAGAACATTCATTCCATTCAAACTCAGATGTCCTAACCTCCTATGCCACAATTCGGCATCATTTGATGCAGCAACCTTTGCAGTCTGTGTTCCCTGCACCTGATGTAGGGTAGCCATCGACTGCTCCTGTATGCATGTACCTTTCATCCTATACACACCTTTATCTAACTCAGCAGACATAATGTGACTTCCATCAATGGAACATCCATCTTCATATATAAAACAGCCATCCTTTTTAAAAACAACCAAATAACCTTTCTCACACATTTTACTTACCGACAACAAGTTTTCTGATAAATGCGGAACATACAAAACATCTTTCATAATTTTATCACTATCATTGATTTTTATGTTGATACTTCCTATTCCAGAACATTTCAATTTTGATTTCTTATCAGCACAGTTTATCATAATATTGTTTTTCTTTAAATCCACAAACATGATTTCATTGTTACACATGTGTGATGTGGAACCACTGTCCACAATAAAATCTGTAGTCGCTGAAGTGAAAAATGTTGAAGCTGTCATTGTTTGATGTTGTTGTTGCTCTCTAGTCGATCCATCTTCTTTCTTCATCCGCTTCAACTTGTAGCATTTTGACTTTATGTGTCCAGGCTTCTTACAATAATTACAAATAACTTTTGATCTGGAAGTAACATTCCCTCTTGCTGCATAAGCATTGTTCAAGCCGCTTGTTTCAGAATAAGTTTTACGATATTCTTCTTGTATAAGCCTTGCACGAACCAGTTCTGAGGACAGTATATTAGTGATAGATGCCGTCTCCAAGGCTGACACCAATGTATCAAAATCCTGAGGGAGTCCACTCAAAAGAATTTCCGCAATTTCAGCATCTTCTATTACTTTACCAATATCGGCCAACTGCTGTACCAATGTAAATACATTATCTATATAAGCAGTCATATTTGGAAAGGTCGTGAAATCTACTCTGTGCAGCTGCCGAAGCAAGCTCACCCTTCGAAATAATCCTTTGTCTTCATAAACTTTTGACAGTTTTTCCCACGCCTGTTTGGCCGAAGTGACATCATACAGTAATTGATATAATGAGGGCTTCACACATAAAGAAATTCTTGCCAAAGCCCTTTGTGATTTACAATAGTCCGAATCTTCGCCAGTAACACTGTTCCATAGGCCTTCAAGGATCAAAGAATTTTTCATTGAAAATTTCCATGTCTGGAAATTAGACACGCCGTCCAATTTCTCAAAGCCAACGTATGTAGAAGATGGGCCCATTGGCATTCCACCCGGCACGGCATTCCCGCCCGCCATAATGTTGTCGATAGTTCGTGAGACTTGATGTAACCGATTCTGATTCTATATGTTCTCCGTAAGTGTAAACTCACCTTCTTGGCTTTCTAAGTCACAGGGCACAGGTCTGTGCTTACATCAGTATTCAATCCACACTGGCTGATCTTGATAAATCTATTCTGGGCCAGATAACCTGTTAGCAGAGTAACTTGCTAGGGTGCGTGTTGGCCAGGTGGATTGAAATAAAATACACTCACATTTTATATCTTCGTTTATATTAACATTATTTATGCAGATATATCGGTATCACATCCTAGGATTCATTGTCTATATGTGGATTAATTATTACAGAGTTATGAGGACATTGCCTCGTCATAATGTAGGAGGACAGAAGGAAGTTACATGAACGACAGCGGAAGTAGAAACTGTCATTAAAGACAAGATGATATTCACATGACAGCTGTCACTGTTTGACAGTAAAGAATACATTATTCTAACAATACTGTGGGTGCCTTTCGGAACCTTTTACACAAACTCAGACGTGCGTGAGTCAAGGTAGCAACTTATGTCCCCTTGAGTTTTTAATAATGATAAACGACCTGCCTAGTGTCGTAAAAGATTCCGTATGTCTTTTGTTTGCCGATGACCTAAAGCTAGTAATGCGGGTAGAGCTGGTCTCGGACTGCGAGCGATTGCAACTCGACATAAGTAGACCGGGTTTCCCAGTGGAGTCATGATAACAAGCTCTTTTTTAATGCATCCAAGTGCTCTACTATTACCTACGGCCATGCTAAATATCCTGTTGTTCATGACTATACACTGGGTCCAGATCGTCTGGATCGAGTGCATTCCGTCCGTGACCTCGGCATTCAAATGGACACGGAATTGAATTTCCGAAACCATATAGTCGACATTTGTAAAAAAGCTTTCAGAAATCTCGGGTTTATATTGCCTCAATCTGGCGACTTTAACAATATCGGCACTAGGGAATGGACACCGGTATTCGGTATTACCGAAAAACCGGTAATACCGAGTTATTTAAGGCACTTCGGAATACCGGTATTGAAATGGCTAATACCGGTAATTCGGTATTTTGAATTAAACGTAAAAATAAATGAAAAATCCCATAAGGCGGCTCTGGAATTCTGGATTACACAAGCAACTTATTTTAAATTTATAATGATTGTAAAATTGATGGACACAAAAGTTTTATAAATAGAATTTTTTAAACTGTTAATTAGTCAATGTGTACGAGTGAGCAGATAGACGGACGATTAGACGGACACCTAGCTAATAGCGAGCATAGCATGTACAGGCTGGAATGCGGAGTGAGGCAGGGGGGGGTCTCTTCTCCCAGTCTTTTCAACCTGTACATGAACAGTTTGATTGGGGAGCTCAGCAACGCCAAAGTCGGCTGTCATATAGACGGGGTCTGTATCAACAATATTAGTTACGCCGACGATATGGTGCTGCTGAGCCCTTCGATTGGAGCTCTACGTAAGCTATTGAAAACATGTGAGTCTTATGCTAAGGTCCATGGGCTCAGATATAATGCGAAAAAGAGTGAGTTCATGGTGTTTCGAGCAGGCACCAAGACCTTTTATAATGTACCACCGATCGCCTTAGACGGAACTCCTCTTAAACGCGTGTCAAAATTTAAATATCTGGGCCACTGGGTCAACGAGAACCTAGATGATAATGATGACATAGAGAGAGAGCGCAGGGCGTTGGCTGTCCGATGTAACATGGTGGCTCGTAGGTTTGCTCGCAGTTCCAGAGAGGTGAAGGTGACGCTCTTCAGAGCCTACTGTCAGTCACTGTACACTGGCAGCCTGTGGGTTACCTATACGCAGAAGGCATACAACGCTCTGCGCGTGCAATACAACAATGGGTTTAGAGTGCTGATGGGGTTGCCACGTTTCTGCAGTGCGTCAGGTATGTTCAGTGAGGCGCACACTGATGGCTTTCACGCCATCATAAGGAAGCGTTGTGCGTCGTTCTTGAAACGCCTGCGTGGCAGCCCCAACACCATTCTAAGCACATTGGTGGATAGGTGGGACTCTCCGTTTATGGGACACTGGATGAACCTGCATTCAACCCTTTTTAAGGGGCGATGCCCCGGTCACTGATGATGGTCCCCCGTGTCAGCATATTTGTCTGCCCGTCGGTTGTATTATTAATTTTATTTATTGTGTACCTATTTTAATTTTCTTTGATTTTAATCCATTATTTTCCATTGACTTTTATATTATTATTATTATTGTGTGTTCGAAATGTAATTTTTATGAGTCACGTACTTGAAATAAACAATTTTTATTTTTTATTTTTATTTATAGCGTCAGGGAAATTATTTCTGCACGCAGAAAGCTCAAAACTGACTGGCCAAATTAACGACGAATGCACGTGAAAGTGCAAAAAAAGTATTGTACCTGTAATTTCTTGGAAAAAAACCGTCAGACCCGTGCGTCTTTCTTTGTCAGGCACATTTTCAATTGCAAATTGCATAGTGAGCTCTCGCTCGGTAGGCGTTATCTATCAATTGTTATTGTTACTACGCACGAGCACAAGGTTCAAACGGTAATCAGTGTATCGTAGCATTTTGTCGTGACAAGAAGTTCAAAAACAGTTTGTGTTGTTGGTTTTGGTTTGGAGACGAAAAACAATCACCGAAAGGATAAACGGTAAGTAATATTTCATATCATTTATTAATTTCTCAAACAATTTACCGTATCCGAAGTTTCATATTGCACGTCTTATTGTCTAGAGCAAATAAATAACTAATAGTGAACTAGTACTGAATTACTGATGGATGTCAATAGGCATAATATGAGTGAATTTAAAACAGAAAGGTTTTTCAACCGATGACCGACCGAAATGTAGGTGGATCTCAATTCTACTGTATTTATTTTAGTTTTTTTGTATGTTACCCCCGATTTTTTCTCTAGGTGAAACGCCTTTGATGATTCTTTCTTTATTTAAAATGTATTGCTTAACTTGTGGTCTTGTGGATTACTTTCCTATTTAAAAGTCTTCAATATAAAATAGAATAGAGATTATTAGAGATAGACTTTCTAAAATACCCTTCCTATTTTCAGTTCCATCCAACCATGAAGTAAGAGAAATATAAAAAGAGCACCACCAATCTCTCGCTCCACGCCTTAGGACTTCTCCCACTGTGGAGGACGGCATTGAAGAGGTGTTGTAGCTCCTGTATAACGAAGGCTCCTCCTGCCTTCAGAAGCTCAGAAGTAATACCGTCCTCACCGGGGGCTTTTCCATTTTTAAGCTGCCTCAAAGCTAACACGATTTCGTCTTGACTTGACTGATGTCTGGCAGTTCGTCGGTATAGTGGTTAATTTAAATAGGTAATTATGTAAAAAAAATCTTTGGACTTCTTAATGTTGATTAACTTATTTCAAATCTTTATTAATAAAAAATAAAAAAAAATATTTCAAGCAGTAGGTACAGCTCATATAAGGAAAAATTTACAGACAAGACCTTAATAACGAGAGGGAGTGCTGGAAAGGTGGCGTTCACAGCAGTGCCTGGTGTACGGGCAGTCCACCCTCCCAGCTATCATTGTCAGGACAGTGTTAGAGCTGGCCCGCAACCTGCGCACCAGGGAGGCGGCACACTTGCGCATAGTGGTGTGAAAACAGTCCACCCGCGCCGCCGCAAACATCTCTGATGCGCTGCAGTAGCGGGGCAGCCCCAACACCGCTCTGAGTGCATTATTGTACTGGACGCAAATGACGCTGTACGTCGCGAGCGTATACTTCGCCCACAGGCTGCACGTATACAGGGAGGTGCAGTATGCTCTAAAGAGTTAGCTTCACCTTCTCTGAGCTACGCGCAAACCTGCGGGCAACCATATTCGCCCGCACCGACAGCGCCCTCCGCTCCCGTTCGATGTCGTCATCGTGTTTGAGGTCGGTAGTGAGTATGTGGCCTAAGTACTTGAATAAGTACACCCTCTCCAAGTTTACTCCGTGCAATCTAACGGGCGGGATGTCTTTCGGCCGCTTTCTACCGGCCTCAGAGACCATGAACTGACTCTTTTTTGGGTTATACACCAGTCCGTGACCACAGACGTATTCCTCACATATTTTATCAGATCTCTAAATCCGCAGACCGAGGCGCTCAGCGCCACATTAAGCGCTCGCGCGCTTAATGTATTATTAGGGATGTTTAGAGTACTAATTTTTTTATTATCTGTTTGATTTCATCGTGATTATTTTGTTTCATTTAATTGAGTTTGTAGTTGTTTTTTCTTGTGATAAATATTTGACTGTTATGTATGTTTAAGTTAAAGAAAGACTGTATAGAAGTACCTAAGTACCAAAAATTCCCAATTAAAGTTCAAGTTGATTTAAAAAGTATTGCTTTTTTTTAAGAACCCTTTTTTATTACAATTTAGATATACTTATTCAGTCTAAAACCATAAAACACACAGAAGAAAATATTTTTTTCAACTATTTTAATATTTATAGTAAAATACCGAAAATTACCGAAATACCGGGATTCCGGTTTTAAAAATATTAATACCGAAAAATTACCGGTATTTCAAAACGTCCAATACCGCTATTCCCTAATCGGCACCATTAAGGTACTGTATAATGCGTTAGTTAGAAGTAGGTTGGAGTGTGGAGCCATGATATGGAACCCTCATGAAAGAAAGTACAGTACTATGGTAGAAAAACTGCAGAATAAGTTCTTAAGATTTCTGTATTTAAAGTTATATGGAGTGTATCAATTTTTCCCACTTTATTCGTTCTAGGTATGGTGGGATATTTTAAACTTGAAATAAGAAGGGAAATGATGCTAATAACCTATATTTTTAGTGTCATCAGAGGCTTGATACACAACCCTCTGGTTTTGATGAACATAGGACTGCATGTACCTACCTAATAATGTGTACGCGCGCCGAAGACCTAAGGTACCTACTTGCGATTCCGCGGGCAAGAATTATTCTCCTGAGCAAGTCCCCGTTCACACGGGCACTCCGTGCTATCAACGACGACGCGGCGACACGGCGACGTGTGTGCAGATGTGTACCTATGTTGATTTATTTTATACGTCCTTGCCAAAAGAGATGCGGTTTTAAAATTTTTGGATAGGAAACACAGGGAAATGTAGTTAGATATTATATTATTAAGTTATATTACCTAGCAGCTAGTTAGTCGTAGTATTTTATGTTTTTTATCATGTTTAGTTAGTAAGTGTATTTTTTTTGTATCATTTTATATTTCATTGTCGCCTTGGTCTTAACTGTAATGGCAATGTAAATAAATAAATAAAACATTATCGCGTTCTCTGTTTCTTTCTGCACACAGGTACCTAGGTAGTACCTACCTACTTAATATTTTTATTAGGTACCTTCTTACCTATACCCTAAATAAGCCACGTACCTACCTACTATAAGCCCGTAGGTACCTGTGCATTGGCATATCTAGGTTTACTCTCCAGAGGCGGCCCTCTAGGTACCCACTCCTGGGTTCACTCCATTAGCGTAGGTACTATAAGTATAGGTGGGGGGTGTCAAGTGGTCCGTTCCCACCCTAGAATGGTCTAGGTGCCCATCACACGGTGAAGAAATTTCGATTTTTAGGAGGCTGCCTCTATACCCCTAATAGTACTTGCAGCTGTATAGTACACCAGTTGGCGAACCTTTTTTAGGCAAATCTCAGGAGGGCCTGGCGCCCTCTGGCAAGTAAACCCTAGATACGCCAATGCTTACGCTGTTGTGCACCAAAAGATATTCAGACTGTTAGCAGCTTCATCAGTTAAATTAATCTTTTAGGTGAGTTCCAGTGTTATTATGACAAGAATAAAGCGAATGGCAGATACTTATTTTTGTTTTATTATTTACTTTGAATCTACATCTGACATATACACTCTGAGACTATACCTTTTAGTACTTACCTACCTACAGGCTATTAGGAAAGTATACCTTAATGTTATAGGTAATTAACTATAATGATGATTAATCATGTTCAAGAAAGAATAATCAAACTTATAATAATCAACATGACGGTATAATAATACTTCCTTTTTTTAACAATTTTCTCTCACGATCAGTAAATCAATACCTATATTTCTTTAGACTTACAAAATAAGCACTTAGACAAGTCAAATTTAATACTATAGGTACATAATTTTCAAAATAATACAAGAAATATAAGAATCAATCAGGTTCCTTTAAAAAACATCTCACAAGTTTGTCTAACTCAATTGAAAGACTTGAGGTAGTATCTAATAATAATATAAGCTTTTAACTCTGTTAAGTAATGGAAGCTTAAAGTTCAACTATTGGCAGAGAGTTTGCGTTGAAGTTGATGGGCGTTTTTCACACTTTTGGTGGGTGCTGGTCTATTATTGGTAGCAGGAGGTTCATTCAACATAAAAAACCTATGCTTGCCACGGACATGTGAAGCTAGGGTATCACTGGAGTAATAAGTCTTATCACATTGAGAGCAGGGGAAGTTCCTCTCAGTATGTCTCTTCTTATGTAGCTCTAGTTGAAACTCATTCTCAACCAAAAGTCCACAAACATTACAGCCTATGTTTGAAGCTGTATGGTTCCCTTTGTGCTTCTTTATCCGACCGCTCGAAAAAGTCTCATACTTGCATATATCACAAGAGTATTTTCTTGATTTAATGTGGACTTTCTGCTTATGGGCCCAAAGTCCAGATGAATCATAGAATGCGGCAGAGCAAATTTCACAAGAGTAGGACTTAACACCAGAATGTTTTTTCATATGGGTATTCAAACTGTCTTTAGTTTTAAGCAACCTTTTGCAAATTTTACATGGATAACTACTTTTTTCATGGATTTTCATATGTCTGCGTAATCTTCCACGAATTTGGAAATGTTTTCCACAGATGTCACATGTACCTTCAAATTTATAGAGTTTGTGCACATTTTCTTTGTGGCTGACCATAGCTGAGTGTTGTGTGAAGTACTTCAGACACAGGTCACATTGGAATGGTCGCTCACCGGAGTGAATAACAGAATGGGAATCCACATCATTGATACGCTTTGGTTAAGCTACGGGGGTCATCGGGTGCGTCTTCAATGATTCGAATTTATTGAAACTTGGTAAAAAACGTATATTCTTAAATCTATACAAGAGATGTGTGTTTGCACAGCGACGAACGAGTACAGAGTAGGAAGAAAAAAATGACGGTTGTGCCGACTGTTATGACCGACACGACGAGAAGCCCGCTCACTCCGCCGACGTACCTAGGTACGATCCGATGTATGTTCAGTAATGGCCCTATCCCACGACGAGCTTCTTGCGTCCGCCAGTAGATGGCGTTCTTCCAGGGTTCTTGACGTGATGATGATAAGCAGCGCGAACATACCGCCCGCCTTGGAAGCACCGGCTTCCAACAATGGGATTGTCATAGTACATCACTGGCTGCTGCTGTCTGCTGGCTCCAGTGGCAGAGGGCAGATTTTGGAGAACGCCCTTCGTATCATTCCAGTTGCCGTTCGTATCTCGGCAACTCGTGAGACACCGTCCGTGCCCGGGAACACCTTCGTGACGCGGCCTAAGCGCCATTTCAGTGGAGGCAGGTTGTCTTCTTTTATTAGGACAAGGCTTTCTAGGCGAATGTCCTTCTGGTTCGACTTCCATTTTGTTCTCTGCTGAAGCTCCGAGATGTATTCTTTTGACCACCGCTGCCAGAAGTGCTGACGTAGTTGCTCGATCCGATGATACCGGTTCAGACGTGACATCGGGACATCTGTGAGGTCATCGTGCGCAGCTGGAGCAGTCAACGGTCGGCCAATGAGGAAGTGACCAGGAGTCAATGGAGTGAAGTCGTTAGGATCTGGAGACAGAGGGGACATAGGGCGGGAATTGAGGACAGATTCAATTTGTGCTAAAACTGTGCTCAATTCCTCATAAGTAAGTTTCGCGTTACCTACTACACGACGCAAATGATATTTACAAGACCTTATGCCACTCTCCCACAGGCCTCCAAAATGGGGTGAATATGGTGGAATAAAATTGAATTGAATTCCATCGTTAGATGTGTAATCTATTATTTGTTTACAATTTGAATTTAAAAAAGTATAGAACTCTTTTTCAGCTCCTACAAAATTTGTTCCGTTATCTGAATAAATAGAATCAGGTTTACCTCTTCTACTAATGAAACGTTTTAATGCTAAAATAAAGTCATCAGTGGATAGACTGGAAACAAGTTCTAGATGTACCGCACGAGTTAGGAAACAGACGAACAGACATACATACGTTTAGCTTAGACGTGCTCCTCTGCCCTTTTTGTTAAGGACATAAAACACTCCGCCTAGATCCATCCCTGTACGACCAAAAGGAAATCCAGAATCCAATCGCGTAGAAGGTAAATTGCCCATTATAGGCTGTAAAGTTTTACCTTTGACTCGCGCACAAGTAACACATTCACGCACAGTTTTCCGAACTAAGTTTCTAGCGCCCAGCGGCCACCAAGACTCACGTAAGCTGGATAAAAGTAGCTGCGGTCCGCTATGAAGTAAACGTCTATGTTCATATTGTACTAATAGCACTGTTAAAGAATGTTTACTGCACAATAATATGGGATGTTTCTTTTCGTAGGAAAACTCAGATGAGTTTCCTAGTCTACCACCGACTCTAATTAATTTATTTTCGTCTAAAAATACATTCAGACCTGATATACAATTATTAGATTTACTATTTGTTTTTATTGGAATGTTATTTAGCAAACTTTTATAAGCGTCAGGAAATGAATGCATTTGCGATAGCCTAACAAGCATCATTTGCGACGCATCGAGCTCGGTCACTGATAAGAAACCGGTTTCACGCTCCTCGCGTCTCAGGCGCAGATTATGAATAAATCGTAGTACGTACGCACCTATACGTTTAAGCTTTATGAATGATGAATATTTATTGAATTGAATAATTTCACTTGGATTAGAATTACATATTAAATTAAATGATTGCGATTTTAATTCGGGTAGCTCGTTTAAATTAATGGATTCGTTTGATTTATTTGTTGAGAAAAAATGATTATTATTCTGTAAATAGGATGGGCCATTCCACCACAACGTACTATCGATCAATGAATCGAGCGGCATACCTCTGGACAATAAATCGGCCGGGTTGTCTGTGCTACGAACATGTAGCCAATCCGCATCATTTGTTAACTCGTTAATTTCGACAACACGATTTTGTACAAATGTTTTTAACAAATGTGGAGACATGCGTAGCCAACCAATGACAATAGTTGAGTCTGTCCAGAAATATACACGACTAAATATTAAGCGTAATGAGTCGATTATCTTTTTATAAAGCCTCGCTCCCACTAAAGCACCGGAAAGTTCTAATTTCGGGATACTCAAAGATTTGAGAGGGGAAACTTTGCTTTTTGCACACAACAACCTAACGGTAACCTGAGAATCATCGCTATACGATCGTATGTATGCGCAGCCCCCGTATGCGTTTTGAGATGCGTCCGTAAATATATGAAGCTCCGTGAATTGAGCTGTATCGCTTATTGCATGACGAGGTATACGTAATTTATGTAAACAATCCAACGTACTAATAAAGTTGTTCCAAGTCGACGCGAGATCTTCCGAAACGGCAGAATCCCATCCTATCTTGTCGAGCCATAATTTTTGAATTAAAATCTTTGCTATTATGACTGAAGGCGAAAGTAGGCCTAGCGGATCGTAAATTTGCGAAATTACTGATAGCATAATTCGTTTTGTCAATTTAACACCTTTTTTATTGCTATCTAATTTGGTAGTGAAATGCAATTCGTCTTGAACATTTTGCCAGCCTATACCAAGCGTTTTGTTTTGTGTGTGTTCACTAACAAAGGTATGAGCGCAAGATTCGTTTGTTATGTCAGCGTTGAATGTCCATTTACGCAGTGGGAAACACCCCGACTGTAGGACTTTCGACGTCTTATCGCATATAGCTAACAGCTGGTGATAGTCATCGTGACCTGTAACAAGATCGTCAACGAAAAAATCCTCACTAATTACTCTAGCTATGACGTCATCGCTACATTCTAACGCTAACTGACGTATACAACGAATAGCAAGGCACGGCGCAGACGCAGTGCCGTAGCTTACTGTGTTCAATGACCAGGTACCTAAGGGTTCTGCTGGCGAATCTCTCCACAGTAAGAGCTGGAGTGATCTTTGATCTGCTTGTACTAAAACTTGCCTAAACATTTTCTCAACATCAGCGCAAGCTACGTACCTATACTGTCGAAAGCGTAATAGTATTGAAAATATATCATTTTGTAGGGCTGGACCTGGATACTGTATATCGTTAAGTGATTTATTCGAAGTGGTCACAGCACTACCATCGAAAACAACGCGTAATTTAGTAGTAGAACTACTTTCCCTAAATACACCGTGATGTGGTAGGAAATAATTAGGTTCATCGACTTTATCGATCCGACTCATATGGCCTAAGGCCTTGTACTCACTCATGAATTCTGAATACATACGTTTATATTCGGGTAAACGCTCGAGTTTGCGTTCTAACGACAAAAATCTATTCTTAGCCGAATTATATGAATCGCCCAATGCTTCCGGTGATTCTTTCAGCGGGATTCGGACTGAGAATCTACCCCCTGATACGCGTTTAGTTGTAGTGGTAAATAATTCTTCACAAAATTGTTCATCTTTTGAAAGGACTTTATCTACCTGAGGGACATTCTCTAACTCCCAAAAACGTTTAAGTTGCTCATCTAAACCTAAGTCTAAGGTTTGATTGAAATTGCAGTGAACTTTAGAATGGCTATCTAAGTTCTTAGAATCGTATAAAGGACCCGAAAGTAACCATCCTAACTTCGAATTCTGAAGGAATGGTCCGTTTACCAATCGGATTCTAGTCCCGTCAAGTAATTCCCAGAACAAATCTGCACCTATCAATAAATCGATTTCCGAAGGAATATTGAAGGTGGGATCGGCTAGGTATACATTGTCCGGTATTCGTATAAGCTCGGGATCAATGCTTGTCGAGGGTAAACTGCTTGTTATACGCTGCAAGACAAAGCATTTAACCTTTGCACTGTAATCGTTTATTTTAGAACGCATTAATAATTCGCATGAATGATTTGATTAGGGAATGGACACCGGTATTCGGTATTACCGAAAAACCGGTAATACCGAGTTATTTAAGGCACTTCGGAATACCGGTATTGAAATTGCTAATACCGGTAATTCGGTATTTTGAATTAAACGTAAAAATAAATGAAAAAACTCATAAGGCGGCTCTGGATTACACAAACAACTTATTTTAAATTTATAATGATTGTAAAATTGATGGTAGCCCTACCAGCGTTCCTATCTTCCGTCTACAGCACTAGTTCTTTAGTTGAAAAAATTTTAAACACGTCTGATTTGGTCCGATCCCAAATTTCTTTTAAAATTTCATATTTAGACGAAGCTAGGACGGCTTGGCATAGTGCTTGCCCCGATGCTGCTCCTCCAAAATCTCTTTCGTCCCAACGGCAATGGGACGGGCCTTTGTGTGAGTTGACACGGAAATGTTTGTTACAAACGTGCTCCAGCTCGGCAGATCGTGCCCGTCTCCTAGCCGTTTCTAAATGGGAGTCAGGACATTGGCTGCAAGCACTTCCTTCTTATAACACTGGCACATGTATTCGGTTGGGTGCAAGGTGTTGTGCGCCTCATCAATGCCAGTGCGGTACTGTAGTCGAACAGCTAGGTCATCACGGATTATCGTGTACTAGGGCCGCTGGTCGGATATCTCGTCACGCCAGCCTTAATGACATCATCCGGCGGGTCTTTGTCAGCGCTAACGTACCAGCTATTCTCGAACCGAATGGTCTGTTCCGTGACGATGGCAAGAGGCCCGACGGTATGACACTAGTGCCATGGGAGTTGGGGAGGCCCATTGTGTGGGACGCTACATGCGTCGACACACTTGCACCTTCCCATCTTTCAAGGACATCCACTAGGGCTGGTGCGGCGGCAGATCTGGCCGAGTATCTCAAGAGGCGCAAATATGCAGGTCTCGACAGAACCTACGACGCATTTGCTCCCCTTGGATTCGAGACCCTAGGTCCGTGGGGTACCGAGGCTCTCCGGGTTTTTAAAAAATTATCTGAGCGTCTGGTCGATGCGTCGCGTGACCCGAGAGCTGGTGAATATCTGGCACAGCGCATCAGCATTGCACTACAGCGTGGTAATGCAGCCAGTGTCTTGGGGACGCTTCCGACTTGTATTGACATGGATCAATTGAGCTACCTTTAGACTGTTTGCAACCGTCTGCAGTTCATCATCATCATCATCATCAGCCTACATTAGTCCACTGCTGGACATAGGCCTCCCCTAATGAGCGCCATAGCGCCCTGTCTTCAGCTTGACGCATCCAGCATCTGCCAGCAGTCTTTCGCAGATCGTCATCCCACCTAGCCGGAGGGCGTCCCACACTACGTTTGCCAAGTCGCGGTCTCCACTCAAGAACACGTTTACCCCAACGGTGGTCGGTTCTTCGCGAAATATGGCCGGCCCACTGCCACTTCAGCTTGCTAATTCTTTGAGCTATGTCGATAACTTTGGTTCTCTGTCGGATGTATTCATTACGAATCCTATCCTTCAGAGAAACTCCGAGCATAGCTCTTTCCATAGCTCGCTGAGCGACTTTGAACTGGTGGACCAGCCCTACCGTGAGTGTCCACGTCTCAGCTCCGTAGGTCATTACGGGAGGACGCACTGATTGAAAACTTTCGTTTTCAAACATTGTGGTATGGATGACGAGAAGACTCGACGTAGTTTTCCAAACGCTGCCCAGCCCAGCTGGATCCTTCTCTTGGCCTCCTTCTCGAAATTGTTTTTACCTAACTGCATAATCTGCCCAAGGTAAGTGTACTCGGAAACAATTTCGAGAAGGTGGCCTTCTACGACTACCGGTCCCGGATCAATTTGGCAATTGGTCATGACTTTGGTTTTTTCCAAATTCATGCCAAGACCGATGCGTCGCGAGGCTGAAACTAGGCCGTCCAGCATGTGGGTCAGCTCCTCTAGCGACTCCGCCATTAAAACTATGTCATCAGCGAATCGTAGGTGTGAGATGTAATTGCCGTTTATGTTTATGCCCTTACCTTTCCAGTCCAGAGTCTTAAACATATCTTCCAATGCGCTCGTGAACAGTTTCGGGGATATGACATCCCCCTGTCTCACTCCTCTGCGCAATTGGATGGGTTTAGACTGCTGGTCCTGTACTTGGACACTCATAGTAGCGGCATCGTAGAGACATCTCAGCACCTCGATATAACGATAGTCTACTTGGCATCGCTGTAAGGATTCCAGAACAGCCCAGGTTTCGACAGAGTCAAAGGCTTTCTCATAGTCCACAAAAGCGAGACACAGGGGCTGATTATACTCTTCGGACTTCTGTATAATCTGCCGCACTGTGTGTATGTGGTCTATGGTGCCATATCCTCCGCGGAACCCGGCCTGTTCCGGTGGCTGAAACTCGTCGAGTCTCCTGGCGAGACGATTCGTGACCACTCGCGAGAACAGCTTATAGACGTGGCTCAGGAGTGTGATGGGTCTATAGTTTTTAAGCAGGGTTTTATCGCCCTTCTTAAAAAAGAGCACCACCAAACCCCCGCTCCACGCCTTAGGAGTTCTCCCACTGTGAAGGACGGTATTAAAGAGGCTCTGTAGCTCCTGTATAACGGGGGCTCCTCCTGCCTTCAGAAGCTCTGAAGTAATACCGTCCTCACCCGGGGCTTTTCCATTTTTAAGCTGCCTCAGAGCTAACACGATTTCATCTTGACTGATATCTGGCAGTTCGTCGGTATAGTGGCGTGTCAGGGTGGCTCTAGAATCATGGTCATCTCGCCGGGAACGAGGGGCATTTGCAGTGTACAAACGGCCATAGAAATCCTCTATCTCGGCCAAGATCTCCGGCTTCGACAAAGCGGTCCTCCCATCATGCGTTTTAAGCTTCGTCAGGTGGCTCCTGCCAAGCTGCTGAGTGAATACTTTGGACCCTCGGTTGCGCTCTATCGCCTCTTCAATGAGGCGTGTGTTGGAGCTCCGAAGGTCACGCCGTACCATCTTCGCGATTCGCTTGTTCAGGTCTGACCTCTCTAACGAAGACATTTGGGTGGTTTCCCGTCTTTTTGTCATCAGATCCAGAGTCTCATCCGAGAGTTTGGACTTCCTGCCAGTACCTAGCTTGCTGCAGAACTTAGTGCCCTCGTCCCTCAACGTTTCGACCAGATTGTGTAGGGTCTCGTCAGCGTCATCAGTGGGTTCCAATGCAGCGAATCTATCCCCGAGAAGCTGCTGAAACTTCTCGGTGCCCGCCATGATTTGGATTGGATTAGGTCGGAGCGTGGACTTCATCAGACGGTTTCTTTCAAGCTTTAAGTTGATATTCAGAGTGCCTCGGAGCATTCGGTGATCAGATCCGGTATTGAACCTGTTGATCACTGAGACATCTCTGAATATGTGCTTGCTATCCGTCATGATAAAGTCGATCTCATTTTTTGTCACAGTGTCGGGGCTTTGCCATGTCCACTTCCGCTGGGGCTGTTTCTTAAAGAAGGAGTTCATTAAGAACAGCCCCTCTTTCTCAAGGAAGTTGACAAGCATTTGCCCCCTGTGATTCCTAACTCCATAACCATGCGGGCCTATTCGGGATTCGTTGCCAGTCTGGATTCCCACCTTGCCGTTAAAGTCCCCCATAACAACGTTGAAGTGAGCCTTAGTGGTGTTGTGTAAGGCTTTGGATATGTCTTCGTACATATCCTCCACTTCATCATCCGGGTGTGCCGAGGTCGGTGCGTAGACCTGAATTACCTTCATGCTATACCGCTTGGATAGCCGAAGGATCAGGTACGCTACCCTGGTCGACACACTGGAGATTTCTTGAACGTTGTTAGAGAGGGCCTTATTGACGAGGAAACCTACGCCACCCTGGGATGTTTTATCACCCTCGCGAAAGTAGAGAAGATGGCCCGAGTCTAGGGTTACGGTGTCCTCCCCCTCTCTACGGACTTCACACAACCCTAGAACATGCCATTTAATGTTCTCTAACTCCACTTCCAACTGCGCTAGATGATTGTCAAGCCTCAGAGTGCGTCCGTTGTACGTTGCCAGGGTCAGTTTCGATATTGTGTGGTAGCCTGCCGGCCGGTGATTCTTAGCACCCCCTGCCCCGCCGTTACCATGGCCGCTACCATAGCCAGGAATAGCGAGGCGGCCGGGTACTGGGGGCCATTTTTTGGCTTGTGTCTTCATTTTGGGGGTAATGCCCATAATCCCCACGCTGGGCATGCGGGTTGGGGATCGCAGTTTGGTGAAGGAGTTGTTCTGCGGGGGCGCTGCTGCCCACCCCCGGTGTGTCCCTTAGTCGCCTCTTACGACACCCACGGGAAGAGTTGGGGTGGTGCAATTCTAAGCCGGCACCACACGGCACGTCTGCAGTTAGCTCAATGGTTTCAATTGTAAATACTAGTTGTAATTTTTCTATTCCTTGCTTGTAATTTTCGTTGTTAATAAAGATTGTTTAATATAAAAAAAATAATTGATGGACAGTCTACGTTTTCGCTTCACCACGTCTTCACGTGGTCACACTTCAGTTTTAAACTGTAACTGTAAATTACTCAATGTGTACGTGCAATCAGATAGACGGACGCGGGTGCCTTTGAGCAAGCCACCTAGCTAATAGCGAGCATAGCGTGTGGGACATTATTTCTGCATGCATAAAGCTCAAAACTGACTGGCGAAATTAACAACGAATGCACGTGCAAGTGCAAAAAAAGTATTGGACCTGTAATTTCTTACGCACGAGCACAAGGTTCAAACGGTAATCAGTGTATCGTAGCATTTCGCAGTGACAAGTTCAAAAACAGTTTGTGTTGTTGGTTTGGTTTTGGAGACGAAAAACAATCACCGAAAGGATAAACGGTAAGTAATATTTCATATCATTCCATTTATTAATTTCTCAAATAATTTACCGTATCGGAAGTTTCATATTGCACGTCTTATTGTCTAGAGCAAATAAATAACTATTATACTGAATTACTGATTGATGTCAATAGGCAAAATATGAGTGAATTCAAAACAGAAAGGTTTTTCAACCGAAGACCGACCGAAATGTAGGTGGATCTCAATTCTACTGTATTTATTTTAGTTTTTTTGTGTGTTAACTCCGAATTTTTCTCTAGGTGAAACGCCCTTGATGAATCTTTCTTTATTTGAAAGTTATTGCTCATCTTGTGGTCTTGTAGATTACTTTCCTATTTTAAAGTCTTCAATATAAAATAGAATAGAGATTATAAGAGATAGATTTTCTTAAATACCTTTCCTATTTTCAGTTCCATCCAACCAATAAGTACGAGAAATTTAAAAAAGAGCACCACCAAAGTCCTGCTCCACGCCTTAGGAGTTCTCCCACTGTGGATGACGACATTCAAGAGGTGTTGTCTCTCCTGTATAACGGAGGCTCCTCCTGCCTTCAGAAGCTCTGAAGTAATACCGTCCTCACCGGGGGCTTTTCTATTTTTTAGCTGCGTCAAAGCTAACACGATTTTGTCTTGACTGATGTCTGGCAGTTCGTCGGTATAGTGGTTAATTTAAATAGGTAATTATAATTGTGTCAGAAAAGATCTTTGGAGTTCTGAATGTTGACTATTTCGAATCTTTTTATCTGTTTGATTTCATCGTGATAATTTTGTTTCATTGGTGTGTGAAAACCTTCGAGTTATAAATGTTTAATTAAGTTTGTAGTTGTTTTTTGTTTTGATCTAATTTGATTGTTATGTATATTTAAGTTAAAGAAAGACTGTATAGTAGTACCTAAGTACCAAAAATTACCAATTAAAGTTCAAGTTGATTTAAAAGTATTCCTTTTTTTAAGAAACCTTTTTTTATTACAATTTAGATATACTTATTCAGTCCAAAACCATAAAAAACACAGAAGAAAAATTTTTTTTCAACTATTTTAATGTTTATAGTAAAATTACCGAAATACCGGGATCCCGGTTTTAAAAATATTAATACCGAAAAATTACCGGTATTGTCAAAACGTCCAATACCGCTATTCCCTAGATTTGATTGTGTCACTGTCTGTGACACACCTGATATTTGAATTGTGGACTGTAATAAAGGCGCATTGATTCGTTTTCGTAATTTATCTGAAATGAAGCAGTGTTGGGAACCACTGTCCAGAAGGGCTCTGGCTGTATGGTAATGGTTCTCACTGTCTGCCACCTCAACTAAAGCCGTGCATAACAATACCGGTTGCGGTACGTTACATGGTGTGAAACTATCGCCGCTGTTGCGAGCGCATTCGTTCACACTGCCGTGGTAAGTACCTACACTACCTACTGATAAGGAGTGCAACGCGGTTGATGGAGCCGTCTGAGACGAACTCTCAGCTGCTAACTCCTCGTTACCCGACTTGAGGTGTAAAAGTGAGTTATGTTTACTCTGACATTGTTTGCATGGACCGAAAATGCAATCATGAATAGAATGACCTGCACGTAAACAATTTCGGCATAACTTCTTATTATCAACCCATTTTAATCTATCTTGGATTGACATATTTAGAAATTTAAAACACGTATAAATCGCGTGATCACCGTTACATAAACTACAATTAAAGCTTCTACGTTTATGCTTATTTTTTGCTCCCGCCGACTCGCTTGTTGACACATAGCTATTCGTATGTGCAGACGCATTGTTCTTTTGTGAGTTTGATTGGTTTTGCGACTTTTGTTGAATTTTATTTTGATTTGAACTAATTGAGTCTAACATGTCCGCTTTTTTCTTAAGAAACGAAAGAATATCGTCCAATTTTAGTCTACGATCAGAACTAGCATGAATAGAACCCTTTTCTATTTCCCACTCTCGCTCAGTAGACGTATCTAACTTCGACTGTACTAGGTAGATTATCATCGTATCCCAATAATTAGTGGGTTCGCCTAGCGAAGTAAGTGAGCGAATGTTTCGCATGACGGTATCTATCAGCTTTCTAATCTGTGAAGATGATTCCTGTTTCAAAGACGACATTTGGAACAAAGCTTTCATATGATTCTGAACTAAAAGCCTAGTATTGTGAAAACTATTTTCCAATAACTCCCATGCGTGAAGGTAGTTCCTAGGCGTGAACTCAAAAGAACTTATAACTTCTAAGGCGGTACCGGAAAGTGAAGAACGCAAGTAATGAAACTTCTGGATTTCATCCAGATCAGGACAGTTATGGATCATGGTAACGTATGCATGTTTGTACTCAAGCCAATCATCAAATTTTCCACTGAACGTAGGTAGTTTAATTTCAGGTAATGAACGGAAACTGCTAGTTTTTGTAACATTCGTATTGTTGTTTCCAGTTTCTACACTTTCGACTAAACTTTCAGCTATTGCTAAGGCTAGAAAATATGAAGATTCGAACGTTTGAACATATTCATTGTTAGAATCGGCATCTGACTCTGAACTTAAAAAATCTACTTTACTTTGAATTTCATTAAATTGTTTGAAATGATCTTGACAAGCCTGCATTCTAAACTTTATTTCTTTGATTTGTAGTTTAGATGGGCAAGTATCTTTAAAGAGATCTAGATAATTTTGAAACTGGGTCAACCTACATTTGAGGTTACCCCGTTGACGTCTGAGAATTAAAAGTTCATCGTCAGAACGCTTTTTAGACGGAGAAACTTGAGGCGTTTTATTGCTAGGAATACCTAATTTATCTTCACTACCCATTATGAAGGCCTATGTAAAGAATAAGATAAGGTACTCACGGTTTTTCAAAAGCGCGGGAACTGTACGTAACGGTGACGCGGCACTCTGTATCTTTCTGGAATGCACAAACGACACAATTTTAGCACAAATGGGAACGGAAGGAAGGATTAGACGGGATCAATGACCTGACCGTTGTCTTGGGTGCTGGTTGGTTTTCCACAGCTTGCGAAGTGCTTCGATGACTTGCGACTTCTCACGAGCAGGCTGAAGATTGATTCTTCTCCCAGCATACGCAGCAAAATCCGGTTCGTAGGGCCAATGGTTAAGCTACGGGGGTCATCGGGTGCGTCTTCAATGATTCGAATTTATTGAAACTTGGTAAAAAACGTATATTCTTAAATCTATACAAGAGATGTGTGTTTGCACAGCGACGAACGAGTACAGAGTAGGAAGAAAAAAATGACGGTTGTGCCGACTGTTATGACCGACACGACGAGAAGCCCGCTCACTCCGCCGACGTACCTAGGTACGATCCGATGTATGTTCAGTAATGGCCCTATCCCACGACGAGCTTCTTGCGTCCGCCAGTAGATGGCGTTCTTCCAGGGTTCTTGACGTGATGATGATAAGCAGCGCGAACACGCTTACTGTGATAGTCACATTCCTTGCAGTAGAAGATACGGTTCCTACCTTCACCTTCAATGCGAACTTTGCTTGCAGTCGCACAACTCTTCAAGTTTCGCTTTTTATGTGAGTTTAAGGCTGCAAATGATTTGAATAATCTGAGGCAATTCTCACATTTCAGGTTTTCTGTCAAATGCACTTTCTTCCAGTGCACTCTGAGCTTGCACTTGCTCTTGAAAGATCCACCACAGTCGTCACATATTAGTTTCAAATCAATTGCTCTACTGGGTTTAGGTGGAGCTGCTACTGGCGGTTCTGTTTCCAAAGAGCTAGACCTTAAAGTCTCTAAGTCAGCAGTGAGATTATCATCCAGTTCTTCATACGTGGTATCATCTTGATCATGGTTTTCCTCTTTTATATTCAGAACATCATCAACGAGGTTGGCTTTGCCTTCCAATGCCTCGTTCACTGCAGAGAGTAGGACTTCATTGGTTCTTTCACACTTCAATTTGAAGTTGAATGCATTCTCGAGCTCAAGGAGGCATTCTGGACATATCCTATCGGGCAAACCATCGCCTTCTTTGATGCAGACGTTAGCAAGAGCATTGATTTTGTCCAAGATAACACAATTATTGTGTTCTTCAAACAATGATACACCTTTGCCATCTTCCCTTTGAAATTCATAATCCAAACAAACTCTGCAAATAGCAGTCTTTTTCTTGTCCTCCTCATTCATTGCAGTGAAGGAAGGAATTCATTCCAGGGAAGGCTCAGACTATCTTCGATAGTTCTATAGTCTGAGGTGGAAGGTAATAAATTTGTCATCAACCAATACTTACTAAACGTAGTTACTTACGTTAGTTTCAAACTTTATCTACAAAGACATGGGGCACTGGCTGAAGGCGCGGATGGAGGAGTGGGTTTGTTTCTACTCCCAGGTTGTAGAGGACTCGCTGACCTGCGTCCTACAGGTTCGTTATATCTACAAAGACATGGAGCACAGGATGAATGTTTTTAATTAGATTTTAACTTCATACAAGAGTTTTCATGAATAAAATAAATAGAAAAAGGGAAGGTTTTTCATGCCTATTGCTTATATTCGATAACGATTTAAAGTTTATTACCTACTTAAATAAAATACCTAATGAAAATAAAATCTTATTGTATTATTTTTTTTTTTTCTTCTTCTTGGTCTCGCTAATCTTAGCATTTGCCATTTTCATGTTTTGGTTTTTTTTTTGGTGTTGTTTTTTTTTTTTAATTAAAAAATTTGGGAAACTTAATTATGTACAAAGCCTACTGCGTCCCCAAAAATGAACAGGATCAGGAGAGTTAGGAAATAATACAATAGGAAGGGAACTATCTAATATTTTATAAAAATTAAGGTTATAAATACACAAAAATTAACTAATCTATATATTGATATTATTTGTACAAATAAATGATGATACAGATTGATATATACAGGGGTCTAAGGAGGAAAGGAGGGAAGCAATATTAATAGGTAGAGGAATACGGAGGGAGATGAGCTCATCATAGAAGGCACTGTGATCATATTTGCTACAAGAAAAAAATATATGATTTTCGTCACCAAATTCATCACCGCATTCGCAAGAAGGGTTACTGACAATTTTCATCCGTGCCAAATGGGCTGGGGTGCACGTGTGACCAAGCCGCATCCGAATTATAACTGTAGTGGCACGTTTATTCAGTTTTATTTTAAAAAACCAAGGTTTGAGTGGAATTTCAGTTTGAATAAATCTGTAGTGTTTTGCCTTGTTACCCACGTTGCCCGCCCAAGACTCATCCCAAGCATTCCTGAGATAAATCCTAGGTAGAGCAAGAAGATCTTGAGAAAAGTTTTTGTAGGGGAAAAGGTCCCCACACTCCACAGCTTCATTAGCAAGAATATCTGCCCGTTCGTTGCCCCCTATACCACAATGGCTTGGGATCCATGCGAAGTGTACTGAATATCCATAGTCATTGCATTGCAAAAGTTTAGTTCTCGAGTCCATTATAATATGATAGTAAGTTTTGGATCGAAATGGATATTTAATGAGTGACTGTAATGAACTCATTGAGTCACTAAAAATAACGGTATTTTGAAGTTTCATCAGTAATATGTACTCCAGTGCTTTCAAAATCCCGTAGCATTCTCCGGTAAATACTGATGTTTCTGGAGGAAATTTAACTTTTTGTACAATATTATACTGTTTGTGATAAATACCAACGCCAACTTTTCCTATTTCAGAATGCTTGGAGGCATCAGTATAAATCTGATGCCAGCCACACCAGCGATCATCAACGGCAGTTTTGAAATATACATTAGCATTTCTATCATCACGGTCTATATTGAGGTCAAAGTGAACGGTAGGAGAAAGTGTTAGAGCTTTATAGCTACAGTTGAATAAGGGAAGAAGAGTAGATTGATGAGTTGGGGCTGTTAACGATTTATATTTTTTAAAGCTATAAATTAAATATGGAAGCCGTTTATGTTTCCAATATGAAGAAGTTGTTATGAGGTGAGAAAGATGTTGTATTTTTGAATGAAGCTGATGATTTGATATCTGAGAGGTACGGAAAAAGAATCTATCAGACAGATACTGACGTCTTAAATGTAGTGAAGATTCACCACATTCTCCCTGTAGTGCAATAATGGGACTAGATTTCATCGCCCCCAAAATGATTCGCATTGCTCTAGACTGAATGCCATCCAAAGATTTGAAAGCAGCTGCTCTACCAGGTTATAATAAGAAAGTACCATAGTCTAGCGTACTTCTTATGAGAGCATTGTACAAAAGTTTCAAAGAAAAAGGGTGAGCACCCCACCAAACACCAGAAAGAGCTCTTATTAAATTCAAATATTTTTCACATTTCGTAACAACATATTCACAATGTGGGTGGCCTGTAAGTTTTGAATCTAATATTACACCTAAAAATTTTGCATAACTACTTACAGGAATAAGGACATTATCATAATATATTTTAGCAGGTATCGGATTAAATTGGCGCGTAAATGTAACTGCCCTGCTTTTGGACACTGAAAGTTCTAAACCATGCTTATCCAACCATAGCTTAAGAAATTTAAGTGAAATAGTTAAGTCAGAAGATCCTGTATCAATAGAGCTGCAAGGGGTGTATACCAGTAAGTCATCTGCATACTGTAGAATACTAACCATATCATTAACAGAAGCTTCTAAATCATACGTATAAATACTGTAAAGGAGCGGACTCAAAACAGAACCCTGTGGTAGACCCTTCCACGCTACTCTTGTAAGCTCAGAAGAATTTAATTTAATCACTCGACCAGCTAGCATGTTTTGAACAAAGTTGGATAAGATAGGAGGGATTTTTAAACAATTTAGTTTTTTTATCAACACTTCAATTAAAACATTATCATAGGCAGATTTTATATCCAAAAAAGTAGCTACGACCGACTTATTCAGTGAAAGGGTCGTTATCGCCTTTCGTTCAGATTTGTCGATTTGGCGATAATGTTTTTTTTTTTTTCTTTTCGTTGTTAGATTACATTTATAGATCTAGAAACGTATCCAGATATAAATATATGAAAGGCACCTTCCTAAGTCAAACTCGTTTTTACTAAGGCGATGGAAAGTAATGAACGTGTAGAGGGTAATGAAAATGGCCTGGAGAGTAATGAAAACGTATGGAGGGCGATGAAATTATCAAAAATATTGTAACCAAGCCATTTGGGTAAACTATTGCTTATAACAAATAAATGGTTTAGTGGTTCAGTAAAAGCCAAAAATATATAGGAATCAGTCTTTTGATAATTTTAACCAACATTTTAATATGTTACTTTAAAAGGACACGATGAGCCTCCTGACCTTCTTAGTTCAGATCTTACAGCTGATAAAATTAAATGCTTCAGTACAAAACAAAGACATATTATATAAAATTAGTCATTAACAAATATACAACTTTTCAACGCTTAAGAACAATGTAGATACTTAAATTTCAAAATAGATCATCATCATCAGCCCATATTAGTCCACTGCTGGACATAGGCCTCCCCTAATGAGCGCCATAGCGCCCTGTCTTTAGCTTGACGTATCCAGCATCTGCCAGCAGTCTTTCGCAGATCAGGTGGGTCATCCCGCCTGGCCAGAGGGCGTCCTACACTACCTTTATCAAGTCGCGATCTCCACTCAAGAACACGTTTACCCCAACGGTTATCGGTTCTTCGCGAGATATGGCCGGCCCACTGCCACTTCAGCCCAAGTTTCGACGGAGTCAAAGGCCTTCTCATAGTCCACAAAAGCAAGACACAGGGGCTGATTATACTCTTCGGACTTCTTTATAATCTGCCGCACTGGGTGAATGTGGTCTATAGTGCCATATCCTCCGGGGAACCCGGCCTGTTCTGGTGGCTGAAACTCGTCGAGTCTCCTGGCGAGACGATTCGTGACCACTCGCGAGAACAGCTTATAGACGGGGCTCAGGAGTGTGATGGGTCTATAGTTTTAAAGGAGGGTTTTATCACCCTTCTAAAAAATAGCACCACCAAACTCCCGCTCCATGCCTTAGGAGTTCTCCCACTGTGAAAGACGGCATTAAAGAGGTTCTGTAGCTCCTGTATAACGGGGCTCCTTCCGTCTTCAGAAGCTCTGAAGTAATACCGTTCTCACCGGGGGCTTTTCCATTTATAAGCTGCCTCAGAGCTAACACGATTTCTTCTTGACTGAAATCTGGCAGTTCGTCGGTATAGTGGCGTATCAGAGTGGCTCTAGAATCATGGTCATCTCGTCGGGAATGAGGGGCATGTGCAGTGTAAAAACGGCCATAGAAATCTTCTATCTCGGCTGAGATCTCTGGCTTCGACCAAACGGTCCTCCCGTCGTGCGTTTTAAGTTTCATCAGGTGGCTCGTGCCAAGCTGCTGAGTGAATACTTTGGATCCTCGGCTTCACTCTATCGCTTCTTCAATGAGGCGTGTGTTGGAGCTCCGAAGGTCGCGCCGTACCATTTTCGCGATTCGCTTGTTCAGGTCTGACCTCTGACAAAGACACTTGGGTGGTTTCCCGTCTTTTTGTCATCAGATCCAGAGTCACATCCGAGAGTTTGGACTTCCTGCCAGAAACTTGCTTACTGCAGAACTTAATGCCCTCGTCCCTCAAAGTTTTGATCAGATTGCATAGGCTCTCGTCAGCTGCTGAAACTTTTCGGTACCCGCCATGATTTGGATTGGATTAGGCCGGAGCGTGGACTTCATCAGATGGTTTCTTTCAAGCTTTAAGTTGATATTCAGAGTGCCTTGGAGGATTCGGTGATCAGATCCGGTATTGAACCTGTTGATCACTGAGACATCTCTGAATATGTGCTTGCTATCCGTCATGATGAAGTCGATCTAATTTTTTGTCACAGTGTTGGGGCTTTGCCATGTCCACTTCCGCTGGGGCTATTTCTTAAAGAAGGAGTTTATTAAGAAAAGCCTCTCTTTTGCTGGTATACACAGCTTTTGAATTTTAATTTCAGTTTCGCCTTCTGCATTTTTAATATTATGAACCTTTCTATAATTCGCTGGTGGTTGGTAAAATTTGTAATCTTGTTTTTTATGTCCTTGCTTTCCATAGTTGTAACACTCGAAACTGAATGTATGGTAATTCTTAAACATCTTGGTTTTTCTAATTTTATTTTCTAATGATGATAGACAGCTAGAGTCAATCAAGTACAAAGTTACCTATTTTATTCTACCTATTTTATTCTATCTTTTAAAAATGCATGCAGGTTCTATTTTCAACATCGATAACATTTCATATTTCTCCACGTACTTTCATTATCATCTAGTGATATTTTAAAACAAATCATTCCTATCCAAACGCTTTCATTACCATCCACTATATTTTTCTTAAAAATGGAGAGTAATGAATTGGAGAGGAATGAGTATTTGCCCTTTATCCTAAGATTATTTTAATTATGCGCCTTCCAAAAATCTATTAAATATAACATAAAACAGTACAATGACAAAGATCAAAATTAGATATCAAAGAAACAAACACAAATAAAACTTTCCTTGAAAATCACTGGACGGTGATGATGTTTAATCGTGACAAAGTACTCTCCATGATACGATATTCTAATTTATTTCTTAACAGCATGACATATCTTGCTGCACCAAGGTGTGGCGACGAATGATTGATGGCGGGATACGCGGGACAGTACCTAGTCACTGTACACGGCCGAACTCGGGAAAAATTTTGATTTCCGACAGCTCGGATGGAAATGACGTTTTTTTTTTGACAAAAATAAAACTTCGATTATCGCGGGGTTCCAACCGCTTTAAAAACAAACAAGCTTTTTAAAATGATTCTTTGATTATTTTTTTATGTAAAAAGAAGAATGTTTTTGAAGTTTTATGAACATAAAGTGGAAAAAAAATGTATTTTATTTACTGATGGGGCATTTGGAAAGGGAGAGGAATGAGATTTCAGCATGTTTTTTCTCAGCAATTTCTTTATACAACCATATAGCCCTTTGGTGTTCAGTACCATTAATGCTTGATTAGGCTTTAATATTTCCTTATACTTAGTTTTTAAATAAACTCTAAAGACATACGAGTTATGGCCTTGGAAACGTAATTTGAACGAAACGCGATAACGACCCGAAAACGCTATTCTAATATCTGTCATAAAGACACTAATACTGTCCATCGAACTTCTACCTTTCCTAAAGCCATATTGGCCCTGAGGCAAAAGGTTCTGACTTTCAATAAACCACTCAATTCTATTTTTAACTAGGTGTTCTACAATTTTTAAAATAACTGGAGATAAAGCTATGGGTCGATAAGAAGCGGAATCTAATGAATTTTTTGTTGGTTTTAAAAATGGCAATACTATTTGAATTTTCCATTCCGAGGGAATGTCACCTGTCAACATGACGGAATTAATAATTGTTAGTAAATAATGCAAAGAATCTTCACCAAGATGAGCAAAGAAAGAATATGGAATGCCATCGTTGCCAGGAGCCGTATCGCGGGTCACTGACAAAATGCCTTTCAGCTCGTGAATAGAAAAGGGTGCATCCAGGCCATTCGAACACACAGGATTTTGTGGTAGTGTTCGGGTTATAAATAATTCCTTTGGTGGTACTGTCGCTGAAGCCAAACGGTCTATGAAGCTATCTCTCAGGAAAGTAGGCATTGTAGCAGAAGTAGATTCATTAACCCCAGATCTATAACGTCTTATATTAGCCCAGACTGTTGATGGCTTTGTTTTGGGTGAAATAGTTGAGCAAAAACTTTGCCATCCTTGCTTTTTCTTATCTTTCAATGTTTTTTTGGTTTTAGCTATAACATCAATTAATTTATTGAAATTGTCTTCTGACATGTCTTGATTATAAATTAGCTCTGCCTCTTTTCTTTGAGTAACAGCTAGGCTACATTCGGAATCCCACCAAGGTGGGGATGATAACTTTCCTGAAGCACTATTTTTAAGAGGAAATGTTGCATTAGCTGTTTCTATCAATTTATTTACAAAAGCATTAGAACATGTAGATATACCCTGGGATATAGGAGGCAAAGTATTTATCTTATCTTCCATGTAAGCATTAAAATCACACCATTTATCAGGGATAATTTTGTATCTCATTCTGGGTGGAGCTTTAGGAACATGATTAACTTTAAATTTAGTAAATTGTAAAATGATGGGATAATGATCACTTCCATGTGTAAATGGTTGTGTTTTCCATGTAATGTCTAAGGCCAGGCTAGGAGAGGTAATTGATAAGTCAACAGCACTAATATTTTCTGAAGGTTTTGTTCGCCGAGTTTGAGTGCCATCATTTAAAAGACACAAAATCTGCCTATCTATTAAGTCAAGCAGGTCTTTACCATGAGTATTGGTTAAAGAGCTACCCCAAGTTCTATGATGAGCATTGAAATCTCCCATGATAACACATGGTTTGGGTAATGAAGAAAACAGAGTTTCAATTTCATAAAAAACTTGTGAGGATGGATGTGGTACGTAAATAGAGACAAAACAGATGTTATTAATAATGCAAGCTATAGCAGTAAAATTATTTATGTTATGTGAAGGTAAAATAAACTGTGAAAAGGAACAGGAATTTTTAATAAGGAGAGCGGCTCCACCCCATCCGTCAGGTCTATCTTCCCTGAGGCAGGAGAAACCGCTCAATTTGAACACAGAGCCTGGCTTAAGCCAGGTCTCTGTGAG
The DNA here is from genome assembly GCA_944547425.1 of Eupithecia centaureata. Classification (NCBI taxonomy): domain Eukaryota; kingdom Metazoa; phylum Arthropoda; class Insecta; order Lepidoptera; family Geometridae; genus Eupithecia; species Eupithecia centaureata. The sequence continues at coordinate 14,866,917 of OX155679.1, read as the reverse complement.
TGCAAGTATAAAAGGATTAAATTTATTAATTAAATATATAATTTCAGACTTTTTGCTGACTACACTCCTGCAGTTCCACTGAACTGCGGATCTGGTGTGATCCATTATGGGTGTTTAAAATACTAATTGTGTCAATTATTTTAGCAGCGTTGGACGGTTCTATTATATTAGACTGTAATAAGGTGGTAAGAAGGGCTATTACATCATTAATATTCAATTGTTTTTTGTTGTTGTCCTCTTTAAGAGCACAACCATTAGACTGTGTTGACAAAGGCTGACTAGTCAGATCACGGTGGACCCTTTGGTCATAACCCTTGTGCAGTTTTGGTGGCAGGCGAGGTTTTAAAAATACAGTCTTTCTAGAAGAGGATGGGACTTGGTTTGTTGTTGGAGAAGAAAAAGTTTGGACTTTATTTGCTGTTAAAATTGCAGCATAAGAATGTGTCATAGGTGGGTGTATTCTTGATGCTTCCGCATAAGAGATACACTTATCTGCCATGGACTGTTTAATTTTGGTTTGTCTAGTGTATTCTGGACAAGATTTACTAATGGCATTATGCGCACCACCACAGGAACAGCAGGAAATATAGTCTTCATCAATGTCACAAGAATCACCTGAGTGTTCTTGGCCGCACTTGAAGCAACGTGGTTTGGACCGACACTGCAATTTGGTATGACCAAACCGACAGCAGTTGTAACATTGTATGGTTGGATATGTGTACAGTTGAACTTGTAAGGCAGTATAACACATGAAAATACGGTTAGGTAGCACTTGCCCATCAAATGTTACAACTACCGTCTGTGTTGGCTTCCAAACTGGAGCGCCATTAATAATTTCTTTGAAATTGATTCGTCTTACTTTAAGGATTTTCCCACAGCCACTAGGTACTGTAGTGCACTCCATGATCTCCTCTGGAGATATGTCTGTAGGCACTCCGCGAATAACACCCATACGAGACACATTATAGGTTGGGATAAAAGCCTTTAAATTATTTTTATTTAAGCTGTCATGACCAACAAAAGCATTAGCATCAATATAATTATTAAAAGCTATGGATACTCTGTTCCTGCCAATTCTTTTCACACTACCATTCACAATATTATTGAAAGAGTTGCGTTTCAAGAATTTTCCAAAAATAATTGGGTGGAGGGTGGAACCATCATTTGGTGACTCAGTAATACGTTGCACATGTACAATAAAAGGAGCACTATCTGTGGAGTCGTACTGCATTCGGGTAACCACTACTGGAGCCTGCGAAGATGAATTTGGTGACGATATGTTTTGTATTGGGGTTGCGGCAATAGGGGTTGCCACAACAGGGTTCGGGACAAAATCTCGGCTTACAACTGTTGTATCGCTATCACTTGTAAAAGGTTGTTTCTTATCACAATGACATCCTTTTGATGCATTGGATCCATTTTTCCGCTTCTTTTTATTACAATGTTTGCACGTTTCATGTTTAAGCTTTCGTTTTTTTGAAAAGGATGTATCCGTATCTATATCGGATTCATTAGATGGTAGTTTCTCAAAGCTATTGCAGATTGTTATATTGCTACCGACCTGAGGGACCGTGTCCCCAGGATCCGGCGGCTCCTCAAAGTCCATCAGAAAAAACTTTAAAAGACTTACCAGATGCTATAATATTTACACTACTCTACTTTATATACAAAAATTATTGAGTAAAATACTAAAATCTAACTCAACTGATCAATATTTACAAGAAAATTTAAAATTAAAATTTCGGAAGGAAAAAAAACGCGACCGCCCTGTTTGAAGCTTCCCGCCTTTTTTTCATTGTATTATTTATTTATTTGTAATCAATCACAGAATTCACAGATGTAGGTAGCGTACCAGTGGAAGGAAAGTAGGATTTACAAAAAATATATATATATATATGGCGACCGATGCAATTCTGAACCAATACACAGAAACCAATGTTCCCATCCCACTTAGCAAAAATGCCAAATTTGTTAGAATTTTTTTACCACTTTGATATAAAATATTTGTATATATTTTGAGACTAAAAAACATAAGTTAAAGATTTATTCTATTCCATTAGTAAAGATAGATTATAAGATTTATTTTTATCGATAAAGTTGTTTGATTATAAATTTTTAGAGTAGGTATTATTGTGTCAGCTTAGTAGAAACTTAACGTAGGCACTCAATTGTATTTATTTTTTATAAGTAGGTATTTCTCAGACCAATCTACACTAATATTATAAAGATGAATAATTTGAACGTTTGAAACAAATTAACTATTTAAAACAATCATATTAATCTTTCACCATTAGAATGCAACACTATCCCTGAGTAACAAGTTTGTTTCAATGAAAATATTTTTTTTTTTTTTTTTTTTTTTTTTGTTTTGTTTAGCTTCTACAGACACGCTGGTTACTTTTTTGGATAGAAGTAGTCAATTGCTATAAATACTAGAAAACTCAACTTGAAAATGTTATTTATACTTAGATGCAGTTTGTAAGTAATATTTATTTTCTTTCCAGAAAATAGACCAATTGACGTATCAGCTCCTGCACTTATTCAAATACAATCCAGGGCTGTTAAAAGGCCATTTACACACGAGGAGGGTAAGTAAAATCTTAAAATCTTTTTGATTTTAATCTTTTTGTGTTTTGTTTATTCTATGTCACTTCGATTGGGAGTGACGTAGAATAAAATTAAAATAAAAAAACAGTTATGTGGAGAAGGACAAATAATTTTGCAAAAAGGGTACTCTCCCACGGATGTATTATATGTCACCGGAAAAAAACAAATTCCGTAAGTTTACCAAGATATTCACACTCCACTCTCTGTCACAGAGTCGCCGCGAGCCCGCACCGCTTCCCACACTACGCGGGGCAGGGTGCGGGCTTCGCTAGGTTTTCCGCAATAGAGGTAGCGGGACCCCGCTGGCATGTCGCCATAAGAACTTGTTATTTTCCGGTGACATAAACATCACGTCATGTCTACTTAGTGTATTGGAATAAATTGATTCTTTATCTTTTGTTTCAGAACTCTCACCTCGCAAGAAGAGATTAAAGGAGAGATAAGTTAAATAAAAAAAACTTGAAGTCCCTTAAAACAAGTACTATTTTAATTGAAAAAATACAGTTTCCAGTTTTAAAGGAATTTGTTGTGAACAAACTCGTGCAAAAATGAAAATAGGAAACCTAAAGGCAGAAGGTGGATGTTGAACAGTTTAGGAAGAGATACGAAGTTGCCTTTGGTGGCCACCAAACTCTGTTTTCGTATCTCTTCATAAAATAGTCAAAATGAAACTACTACAGATGCTTTAAAAATAGCTTATGATAGGTTTAACAAACTGTACCTACCTACGGTAGAATTTTGAAAATTCCTTTGTGTAACGGAATTATAAGATAAAATAAGTGGGGGCGCCACTTTAGATGCTGTTTGCTCCTTAAAATATTAAGTATTGAAAATTTTATTGTTCCTAGTTCTAGTAAATACAAATAAGTTGTCCCTATTTTACCGCATGAGTTATTATTTTTAGGAATTCGGTGACAGCTGGCTGCTCACAACTTCAATTCGTAATATTTTATGTCCCGTAAAACCGATAATTATGATTTAAACTTTATGTATTTTCCAAAATGTTTTAGAAAAAAAAACATTAATAAGCTTTGTTCCTATAGTATACATATAGTATATAGAATATATAATATATATAGTAGAAATATGCGAAATGCTCGATAGGTACTTTAATAGCACTGATATGATCATGCACGGTGGCGACGACAGTCTGATGACCGAAAAGTAGTGCTGTTTATTTTCACAAACCCTGTTTGTGTTATTTTTTAAACTTGTACAGCTTGGCAAAAAAGTCTTGAAACGGAACTAATTTTTTTGTTTAATGGCAACATTCTTAAAACAATGACGTTTGATATAAAATTGTAAACAAAGATTACGAATTCTCGGATTTTTTACTTGGATCGGTCAAGCGGTGGTGATAAAGTGACGAAAAGTGAAAAATAATGAATAAAACAGTTAGAAGTGCTGCCAGGGAGGTTATTTATAAGGTATACAGGCGATGTCTGGTAGAATTTGAGGCCAGAACTATTCTTTCAGATCTCAACAATGTTTTTCAAAGAACCGCTGATATGACAGGTTTGTGAGAGTTTGTTTTGTAATTTTAAGTTGAATCAAAGGTAACTTGATGTTCCTAAAGCAGGATTAAATTAAAGTTCCACGGAACAAGTGAACTATTCAACAATAAACATTGGGCAGTTAGGTTATGTTTACGTTTGTTCTGCGTACTCTGCTATAGCGCGAGCATAGAATTTGATACTTGAGCTAGACTAGCTAATATGTAAATCTATTTCTACATAATTTATATGTTGTGTTATTTCTTTGTAATAAAGTTACTATAGCGTTTGTATTTTGAATGGTCTAGAAATTAGGTGCCTAAATAATAAACTGAAAAAGGTAAGATAAAGGTATCATAAAAAGTTTCTTCTTTATAGGAAGCAGCTGAGCGTGCTAAAACGGAACGGTTCCAAGCTATTACGGAGGAGGATTGGAAGAATTCGTGCCAGCACGTAATAAAAATAGAAAAGGAATACTGTGAGAGAGAACTTACAATGTATTAATAACAATGTATTAAATTTTAATTTACTTTATATTTTTTTCTTTATATACTTACATAACGAGAACCTTGCTCAATTAAACAATATTTACTGATACTAGTATAGGTACTATGTGTGGATATAAATGTAAGTATAACAGAAATATACACCTCAAGACTAGCTTGGTGCGCTATAGGTGTTGCCATAAGGACCTACAGTGGCGCCCCCATTATTTTCTACTCTTTTTTGCCAAGCTATAATCGGTGTTAGAAACACGACAATATTTTACTACCTGATAAAAGTAGTATGTGAGCGTATGATAAAGTATTAGGTTAAATATTCTTATTTTGTCATAAAATAGACATTTTTATTTTATGTGTAATTAAATTACACGCTTTAGTTTATATCTGATAGATTAGTAATTCTCTTGTACGTATCTTGTTCCTATGTATTCCTATTGGTAGTTTAAGCGTTATTTGTATCTTTTTGTGTTTGAGTATGTAAAGTATATAATATATTCTTAACAGCACTGGATATTGTTAATTAATAAAATATAATATAATAACAATAAACCTACATCGAAATATTTTATTTCTTGTTTTATTTACTTACTAGCAACCCACCCCGGCTTCGCACGGTTGTGTTATAAATATATAAACCTTCCTCTTGAATCACTCTATCTATTAAAAAAACCGCATCAAAATCCGTTGCGTAGTTTTAAAGATTTAAGCATTCAAAGGACATAAAGACATAGGGACAGAAAAAGCGACTTTGTTTTATACTAAGTAGTTATAGCTTAAGTTTTAATACCAGGTCTACCTACTTGCTTACATTATGTAATTTTTGAAATGTAGTAAGTCAAACAAATGTGACGTATTATTCTAGAAATTAATGAAATAAATGATTATTAATAAATTAACTTATCCTAAAAACGAGGATACTGCGCAACATTTATCGACATCGATATTTTGTTATTCACCTCACTATAAATATCTCGATATCTATACTATTTCTACCATTTGTCTTCTCACTACTCGCTGTCATTTTATTTTGACAGTTCAGTTTTTTATGTCAGTCATTTGGCAATTGTAAGCGACAAAACCTTGTTCGCACATACGTCTTTTAGCGTACTAGTATTTATAATCTCTTTGGATGTAGGTACCTAATAGGGTTGCTAGCATGTTGCTAGCTAGCGACTTTTATAATCATAAAAAGTTTATCTTCAACTTCTTGATTAATGGCTGGAGGACACCTATATTAAGGTCTCCACACACTGAAGCCGGAGGCGGAACGGAGGCGAAGACGTGCGAGTTGTATTCTATTGAATCATATGAAAGCCACGTAACAAATTTTGCTGTTATCTTACAAAGCTAAAGTTTAGTTCCTATAACTTATCTTGCCATGCTTAGGGCACATTTAATGTACAAAATGCTCACAATAAAACATGCGTAGGCTTTGTCAAGAACTGCATATCTTCGCCTCTTGAGATCCTCAACCAAATCTACCACCACACCAGCATAACGTTACGTTATTAACGTAGGTCGTTAGTCTACGTTGATGATGAAGCCTATGTAGGTACTTACCTACTCATAGGTTTCAAAATCAACCTATATCAGTAGGTAGGTACACTGCTGGACATAATATTAGGGGAGGGAGGCCTAATGAGTGCCATAGCGCCCTGCCTGTCTTCAGATTTCTGCATACAGCATCAGCAGTACCTAGCAGTACTTTCGCAGATCGTCATTCGTCATCCCACACCTGGCCCAAGGTTATACTACACTACGTTTATCTATAATTTTTTTTTTGCGTATAAAGGATGACGAGAATGCAGAAATATAAATCGATATCTGGAAATACTCGAGCGCGTCTTAATAGGTACTTACTACCTACAAACGAAACCTGTTGCTACCTTCGTTTAACATTAGGTACATAAAATAGTCACACTACCTAATCTACAGAAAACATCAATTAAATCATAAAATAAACACAAGTAGTTAAATATAATTTATAACAATTATTTAGAAATGTCAAATTTTATATTATTACTAGCGACCCGCCGTGGCTTCGCACGGTTTTATTATAAGTATATAAACCTTCCTCTTGAATCATTATTTCTATTTAAAAAAAGCGCATCAAAATCCGTTGCGTAGTTTTAAAGATTTAAGCATTCAAAGGGACATAAGGACATAGGGACAGAAAAAGCGACTTAATTTTTTTTTTATTTTATACTATGTAGTGATAGTGATTATTAGTAAAGGCATGCGTCCTCAAAGAGTGATACACATAGATGCAGTCAAACATATTAGTGAATACGCTGAGGATGCTGTTGGAGCTGGCCCGGACCCTGCGCACCAGAGATACTCCTCGCTTGCGCATGGTGCTGAAGAAACAGGCTACGCGCGCCTCGGCGAACATCCCTGACGCGCTGCAAAACCGGGGCGGCCCCATCAGCACCCTGAACGCATTATTATACTGCACACGTAGGACGCTGTACTGTTTTTGCGTATGATTCACCCACAGGCTGCATGTGTAAAAACTAGACTTACTAAAAAAAACTAGACTTGGCTTTAAAAAGCGTTGTTTTTACCTTTTTTCTCTAGAGCAGCGACCGAACCTGCGGGCTATCATGCTCTTACAGACAGCGCCCTCCGTTCTCTCTCAATATCTGCATCGTCTTTCAAGTCAGACGTAAGGAAATGTCCCAAGTATTTAAATTCTGTAACTCTGTTTAGTGGAGTTCCATATAACTTTATGGGCGGTATGTTAGATACGGGACAGCTTCCTCTGGCCTGAAACACCATATTTAGTATTAGATTTTAGTTAAACGTTAAAGTATTTTTAGGTAGGTTAAATAATCTATTTCAAATGGTTTTCTATTCCACAAGTAACGGTAGCCTACAAATTATCTAGTAAGATAAGATGTTAGTTAGACCCAATCCTAGACGTAGGTACCTAAAATATTTTTACCTACGTCCATATATTGTAGTATCGGGATTCGGGAAAGTGCGGTGCGAGATAGTGAGAGATTGCTACTACTTAGTCATGTGGGAATTGGCAGATTATAGTAGTATTTTCATATTTGGAACCTTAAATGATTTCCTTCAAAATATAAAAAAGAAATAACCTGGCTCAAGAATCCTCATCTGACTTTTTTTGCAACTTTTTGACTCTCCTACACACTCCCTATTTCGTTGTCACGAGGAAATTGTCAGATTATTGAAATGTACAATATGTGAAATGTACCTACACTTCTCTGCGTATAATTAGCCTTAGGTAAACCTTGTGTTAACTCCTAAACATGTCCTTAAACTGTCGAGGAGCCGCCGCCGCCGCCGCCCGCCTGCTAAGAATTGCATGGAAAATGCCTTGGCTGGCAACGAGCCGCTGCCGGCGGCTCCTCTCACCTTGTACACCGTTTTTTCATCTTTTTACAGTCTATGTTTGTTTGAACAACTTGTGAGTGAGTCAAAGAATAAAATCTGACGCGCTCGATTTTTATAACGATCTAAATTTTCTACTATTCTGATCAGCAACACTAGAGGCACGTCCCTATAAATATAGTTACCTTTAGAGGTCTTCAATTTGGTGGAGGGACTCAACAGGGTGTAAGAAATTTCCCGTATGTTAATCTGACGCGCTCGAGTAAATCCCGAAATCCCCTGTTTGGCTCCCATAACATGGCATGTTGATTAAGCTTAGTAAAAGATTCAAAGTATGATAGTCTATCATATTTATTAAATGGCTTCCAATGTTAATAATAAAACATTTCATCATCAATTATAGAACATTAATAACTTAAGTACTTACTTATGAAATGAGATTATACTAAGTAGGTTACTACAGACTGCAAATTCAGATATCTTACTATTTAAATAAATGGGAAAGTCTGTGTGAATTTTGTTATAAGTAATCTCAGTAATTACTTAAGTTATTTAGATGAAATTTGGTACGTAGATAGTTTAGGACCTAGAATAAGACATAGGCTAATAAAATTTTGAAATTTTAACCTGTGAGGGGGTTAAATTTGTATGTAAAATAAATTTTCCTTGGTTCGATTTACTCAAAACTCGGTAATAATAAAGTATGAAATAAATAATTAAACACATTTTTTTTATTATTACAAACCCCTAGGGGATGTGTAGCATATTTATGAAATTAGTATAAAAAAAAACTCTGGTTCGCGGGCGAAGCCACGGGGCACATCTAGTAATAAATAATGTACAGCCAAAAACCTTTAAAAGGAATTAACAGTTAGTTAAATTCAAGAAGGAAATGAAACATACTTTAAATTTTAGCACTGTGTTCATCCTTTACATGTTTGCTAACTGGAAGTCTATTCAACATCATAAATTTATGCTTGCTTCGAATATGGGCTAACAGGTTCTTCTTAGCGTAGTAATTCTTATCACAATAGCGGCAGTGGTAGTTCCTCTCGGTATGTCTCTTCTGGTGAAGCTCTAGTTGATACTCATTCTCAAAAATCATACCACAAACATTACAGCCAAAGTTCGAAGCAGTATGCTTCAACATATGCTTCTTTATATAATACTTAGAGATATTTGTGTACTTACATACATCACATGAGTATCTTTTTGATTTAATGTGAACATTCTGCCTATGACCCCAAAGTTCGCTAGCACCATAAAAAGAGGCAGAACAAATTTCACAGGAGAAAGCCTTTATACCGGAATGTCTTTTTAAATGGGCCCTTAAACTATTTGTATTTTTCAGCACTGCTTTACAAATTTTACAGGGATAGCCATCAGGAAAACTGCTTTTTCTGTGGGTTCGTAAGTGTTTGTATAATTTTGAACGACCTTTAAAATGTTTCCCACAGTGCTGACATGTACCCTCAGATTTATACAGTTTATGTGCATTCTCTTTGTGTGCATTCACAGAACTAAGTTGTTTAAAATACTTCAGGCAGAGATCACATTGGAATGGTCGCTCACCAGAGTGAGTAACAGAATGGGAATCCACATCTTTAATGCGCTTACTGTGATAGTCACATTCCTTGCAGTAGAAGATACGGTTCCTACCTTCACCTTCAATGCGAACTTTGCTTGCAGTCGCACAGCTCTTCAAGTTTCGCTTTTTATGTGAGTTTAAGGCTGCAAATGATTTGAATACTCTGAGGCAGTTTTCACATTTCAGGTTTTCTGTCAAATGCACTTTCTTCCAGTGTACTCTGAGCTTGCACTTGCTCTTGAAAGATCCACCGCAGTTGTCACATATTAGTTTCAAATCAATTGCTCTACTGGGTTTAGGTGGAGCTTCTACTGGCAGTTCTGTTTCCAAAGAGCTTGACTGAGAGGTCTTGATTTCAGGTAATGTAATATTATCATCCAGTTCTATATCATCAGCATCAACATCATGAGCATCAACAACATCATCATCATCAAGGTATTCTTCTTTCATATTGAGAAGGAATTCATCATCATTGCTTGTGAAGGTAGTAGAGTTTACGGCAGAGAGTAAGATTTCATTAGTTCTTTCACACTTCAATTTGAAGTTGAATGCGTTGTCGAGCTCAAGGAGGCATTCTGGACATATCCTATCGGGCAAACCATCGCCTTCTTTAATGCAGACGTTGGCAAGAGCATTGATTTTGTCCGAGATAACACAGTCGTTGTTTTCTTCAAACAACGATATACCTTTGACATCTTCCCTTTGAAATTCATAATCCAAACAAATTCTGCAAATAGCAGTACTTTTCTTGTCCTCCCCCATTACAGCAGCATTTTTTTATGTGGAAACTAGTGTATATATTTCACTTAAAACAAACAAGTTTCTTTACAATTAACTCATTCATTTCGTTCAACTTCTTGCAGGTTTAGAAAATCAAGGAAGGAAGAAAGAAAAATGTTCTGATGCTTTCAACTTCAACTTCTTGATTATGGCTCTCCGTCTGGTTTGGCGCAATTTTGCCTAAAACCGTTTTTGGATAGCATCACAAAGATTTTAGAAATTATGGTCAAATTTTCTGTACAAAATAAAAGGAGATTAAAAAAAACCTGTACTATACTAGGCAACAAAACAAAAGGATAAAAAAACAAATAAGAATAACAATAGGTCTGCGTCTGGTTTGACGCAATTTTGCCAATGACCGTTTTGAAAACATCGCAAGCTTTTATTAAAATTTTACATCAAAAAGTAACCATATTGTGAGTGTGTTTGTTTTGTACTGAGGTCGATCAGACAGAAGAGGTGCTTGCCACTGTCAGTCACAGTCAGTGTCTTCTTTTTTTTCAAGCTTTACATTTGCCATTTTCGTTTTTTTTAAATAAAACTAAATGAAGAAACAGTTTAATGTCCTCTTTTTACGACTAAAAGGGGTATTACACTACACGTTATTCAGAGCCTGGTAGTTAGGGCGATTAGGGAGCAACGCTTGCCGGGTCCGTTCCCTATGGACCCTAAATCTTATTACACCACTTTTAGTTAGGGTTTGGGTTCCTGAATAACGTGTAGTGTAATACCGCTTTAACTTCTAACTAAGATCAAGTACTGCGTTCCGTAGAGTAGATGGAGCATAAGGTCACTGTCATCCTATATGGCGATGTAGCCGATTTGATATTGTTTTGGTTTTGTTTGGTCACCGTACGGTGACAGGTGAATGTCAGATTGAGAAAATGAAAATTTGTGTTTATGTTTTATTTGTAATTTTGTGTTTTATATATAATATTTAATCGAGAACTTAGTTTATAATGACTTGTGTAGCTGTGGGTTGCAAAAGCCGTTTGGGATCTTTAAGTGAAGATAAACGCAAGATATCTTTTAATCGGTTAGTCTATTATCGTAATAATTTACTACTGATACTGATACCTACTGATGTTTCTCTTTTCTCTTGTGTTGATTTAATCATTATTGACTCACATACTCCAAACTTAATATAAAACCCCAAAAACACCCAAAAAATATAGGTGATTAATGAATATTGGTATATCTTTTCAAGTAAAATTACAACTTGTGGATTTTAAACATAACTGAATTTATTATCCTCTTTTATAATAATATATAAAAATGCTGGACAATCCACAAAGCACCATCTAACTCCAAAGTAAGCTACTCAAAGCTCGTGATATGGTTACTAGATAACTGATATATTAAATACATTACTATGCAGATATACATTTTTTATAGTACATTGAAAACACCCAGACCAACGGAACATATATCTGCAGATCGTTGACAAATTTGTTCTGAGGGGTTCGATTCCCGAACCCGTAACCTCCTGCGTTGCAGGCGCACCTTCGCCCACCGCGCTACATCGGTCGTCATGATCAACATACAATGCAGCGGTTACAACAGACCTGCTTACTGAAATCATAATTTAATCGATAAGTACAGAATTTCACATCACCATTTTCACATTTCAGTAGAATGTCAGACAAGAATCAAATTGACCACATACTATAAGGGATGTGTTTAAATCTAAAACGAAATTGTACGTAAGGCTGCTCGTAATCACTTTTATTACAGTTTTTTCAACATTTAAGATCACAAAAATATAAACACAAATGACTAACCTTTACAATAAGTTTGTCCAGCAGGACACCAGTAACAAACCCTTTTTCCTTTGAGGTCTTTCCTCGTCGAATTACAGAATGAGACTGATCGTTTTCGCTCTAGCGACTAAATAAACAAGACTTATGCTAACATGGCTGTCAAACGGAAGTACGCGGTACTACTACCTAGTACCGCGTCTAGTCATTTTAGTGATAAAAATACAATTACATAATTTGAACGATTATCGTTGTTGAATAAATAGGTAAATTATTTAAATAATTAACTGCATATAAATTTATATTTTACAATTCAAATACTATTGTAAAGGTACCGGAAGTAACATATTCGTTTATGATCAAATCACGTAAAAATAATTAATGAAAATTAGAATATTCCACCATGTTTTATCACTATCTCCTTACAGCTCGGCCATCCTGGTGGAGCTAGTCCCTACGCGACGATTACGTCCACCTACGCGACGATTACGTCCACGTCTACTATTCGACCCATCTCTTGATGAGAGGGTGGTTCACCTACGTTTACTTTCGAAATTTAAGATGATTGAATCCAGCTCGCTCTTGCGCTTCCTCTTCGCTGCAAGAGACCGATGAAAAGTCTGCGGCCGGCCTCACAGCAGGCCACACCACCGTGCAGGCCGCTGCTACAGCAGATGCCGACGGGAACTGAGATCAGCCAGTGATTCCGGCGCTGCACCGCTGGCCCATCAGCAGCGCGGCAGCCGTCGCCTTCACCTCCAGCGACCCCGCAAGCCGCGCGCACGCCCCATGAAACAGGGTTACACATTTATTCATATCATAATATATATCAATTTAAACCACATCAAAATCACTGCGGCCCTTCGAGTGGTATTCAATGCTCCTTAAAAAACACCCGGCGGCTAATAAGTTAAATTTCGGAAACGCTCTGGATAGTGTAAATATTTATACTAGGTACCTACTTCACAGCTCACATGCAATTAATTTCATATTCTTCATAAACTATTTTAATATTTATTTTTGACATAAAGATGCTTAGCATCTATTTATTTTAAACTGTTTTTTTGTGTCCAAATTGCCGTCGCGTCAATGGAGGCTATTCCATTATTTAATTGCCAACCCCTATTTTGGCGCAGGGTCATGAATGCCACCATTAATTTTTAAATTAAGTAGGTACCTACCACCATTTTGTGTCACTTACCTCCATGCTATGTTTATGTTTGTTAATTTTATACCGCTTTTTATTGTACCTGTGTCTAAATAAATGTTTATTTTATTCTACAAGTACCTACTTACAACTATTTTATTCCATCATAAAAAAGAATATTCGTAGTTTTTTCCTTGCGGCACGCAGAAAATATTATAAACTGCATTTATATGTGAATTTCGCGCGAAACTATTGTACGTCAGATTCAGAAAGGGTAGCGGAGATTCTATTATGCCTCGTGCCTGGGTAGGGCGCAGAGTTGTAGGATGTAGGTAGGGTTGGAGTTTTGAAAATACGCATCACAATCCAAAATGACATGTAGGTACCTGTAGGGGTTGAAATGAAAACAAAAATTCTGCGTATTTCAGCAACCGTCGAATTTATCTCACACCTGCGTAGTTTCACGGCACGGCACGAATGTGGAGGAATATACTTACCTAGGTCGTAGGTTTCCCTTCTTAGGGCATGTCCATTTCTCATCTGACGAATGCGCCCCGCTCACGCGCCGCGACGCGAAAGTCAAAGCCAGTAGTGGCGGCTCCACATTATTAGTGCCGTGAAATTACGCAGGTAGGTAATAATATGAGACGGTAGGGTGAACGAACTCATCTAATTTCGTGATAAAGGCATTTGAGTAATAAAATACCAATAAATTATTAATTATTTTTATTCAGGCTTCGCATGAGTTTCAATCAGTCTTTTATCAGGAATATAGGCACAATTAATCACAGTTTTTTCTAAAATCTTAAAAGTTATATCAAATTTACTAAAGCAAGTCAACTTGCCTAATTCCGTGGTGACCTCTTTAAGTCCGTGATAGCTACTACTTTAACTCCGATATAACGGAATTAGGCAAGTTAACTTATTTTTGTTGTACAAAATTAAAATCTTAAAATTAACATATAAACATAAAAAAACAAGATATACATTTTAGTAATATCTTCTACGGCGGTTTTCAGATCAGACTACGAATACTTTCGGTTCTTTTTGTCCTCCATGAAATCTGAAAGTAAACAAGCAAATTATAATAATAATTACATACCTGCTTAGATTTAGCGTCTGTTTAAATTTGCAGCTCGTATTAATAAAACAAATGCTGCGAAATTTGGTAATAAAACTACTCACGTAATTACGTGACAAGTGCAAAAAAGTCTCACTCAATTCCGTGATAGCAAAATATACATATAATATTGGCTTAAAGTCATCATTTTAATTGAGACAAGATAAAACTAATCAAATAACATCAATCTTGTCTACTAAACTCAAAATAAGTCAATACTTTCAGTGAAAACCACAAATAATTGTATATAACTACTCTAATTCTGTGATAGCACAAAAACCACTCAACTGCTAAAACGCTAATATTTTTGACGAACAAAATAAGCTCTAACACTAAAACGACGCAGAACTATGACGAATTTTTTACTGCCACATCAAGGAAATATCATTTACAATTGATTATAATAGAAAGAAGCTAAGAAATCGGTTAAATACTTACATAAATAGAGCAAAGTTCACCACCAATTCACAGACACTGCCGAAACCGGCGAGATTTGCGCGCGGACTGACAAAACCATTCGTTGTTACTATCTCGCTCACTCGAGCGTCCCCAAACTTTACAGACGAATTTGAACATTATTACAGAGGCATAAGGTTGTATTTCCAATCATTGATTTCGCTCGTACAGGCCTATGGTAGAGCTCAAACCAAATACCACTGAATTAGGCGAGTCACAGAATTAGATGAGTTCACCCTAATATACATAGGAGAGGTAAGTAAATTCTTAGGTTAAATTTGTTACTTAAAAGATCTAGTATCTACTTACAGACCCCATCGTCATCAACCTATATTAGTCCTAGGCCTCCCCCTCTTAATGACCGCCATAGCGCCATGTCATCTTGCCACATCCAGCATCCGCCTGCTGTCTTTTGTAGATAGTCATCCCACCTGGCCGGAGTGCGTCCTACACTACGTTTGTTGAGTTGCGGTACCCATTCAAGAAGACGTTTACCCCAACGGTTGTCGGTTCTTCGCGACCCTGACAGACAGGCCCATCAGGTCCCCGTGATTGTGAAATAATTTTATCATGTGATCTGAATGTCATGTGATAATATTTTTCACACTTATTAAACGTTTAACGGCGCACATAGCAATCCCTCGAGAATCAAACTTATAATTATGTACTGTTGGCAAAACATCTGCCTAGCTAGACACCACAAGGATGATTTTTCCCGGCCTGGATAATTATCTTAAAACAACTGAACACATGTTCACACCTAATAATGTTCTTCAATGAGATGAAAGCAATTGATAATCCTAACATTTTCAAGAATAATTTAAGAAAACTTTTGCTGAAGGGATGTTTTTACACAATTGACGAGTTCATGACACGAAAATAACATAGCATATAAGATGACATTGGAAATGCATGCTTTTAATTTAATTGTTTGTCTTTATTTGTTTGTTTTAATTTAATTTTCCCAATTTTGTAATAGTCATAAGTACCTAGTTTAACTAATGATATTCATACACGATGTAAATTGTTTTTGAATAAATGAAATACAAAAAGTAAATGTGGGATCATTTGATAGATCGTGGATAGTAGGTAGGTACCCTACCCTACTATCAACCTATATACCTACCTATAGGTACCTACATCGTAATGTTAAAGATATCATAAAAATTTAGCAAGTCGAATCCATTTATTAGTAATTAATAAAAAAAGGTAAAAGTAGGTACTTAATCAAAGGTACCTAGATACTTTTTACTGTACCTAGGTAACTACATTATATAGGAAAACATAATTAAAATACATAGGTACCTACATACTATACCTACTTAAAAAGAAGACTCCAAGCTCAACAAATTGATTTGGTTTTATGTAACCTAGACGATTGTGACCTGAGTGTTCAGGCTTGTGCCGGCCCAATAGTACCTACCAATTGATAATCAACATCCTCCGCTCAGAATATACTGACAGTATAATTATAGTAAACCTTGTGATTGCGACACGGGCTCTAGCTCAGGAGAAAATAATATTTCAGAGCCTGAACATGATAGAAATCAGTGGAATTTAAAAAAAAAGTGATTTACTAAGTCTCTATCAGGATATAAAAACTATAGACTGGTCATTGTTGTATGACATACCTAATGGATGTTGATACGGCAGTGTCTCATTTTTACATTATTATTAATAATGTCATAGATAATTCGATACCACGTAAAATACATAACAATAATAGTACCTAAACGTTATATCATTATCCAGAGCGGCTGAAATTAAGTCAGAAATAAAAATTAAGGCTATGCTTCATAAAAAGTACAAAATAAGCAAAAATATAAATTACTTATTATAGGCGCTCGACGTTCACACGAGAATCTCCGGAGAATCTCAGCGAGAACTGTAGCGAGAATTTCTTTGGGTACACACTCTCACAAACTTCTCAAATAGTTCTCACTACAGTTCTCGCGCTCGATGACGATGGACGCAGAAATAACCGCTGCGACAAGTTTATTGTTACGCGGCTCGCGCGCTACTGAGAAACATGCGAGTGTGGAGTCAATACACGTTCTCGCCTGTTCTCACGTTCTCGCGCTCCTTTGTCTCGCGCCAAAAAACCGACAAAAAGTGGAGAAAAGCCCGAGAACAAGGCGAGAACGTGAGACGAATACGCGAATCGCTTCCAAATTCACGTTTCTCGCCTGTTTCACGCGTTCTCGCGAAGTTCTCGTGTGAATGTGGAGCGCCTATAATAATCAGTTTTCTGAAAAAAGATCGCTTATACAGGGTTATAGGTATCTAATGATTAACCTCTTAAAGGCGACTTGGGTGAATCAAGACTAACAACTTTTGTTCTATGACTTTTGCCAAAACGTAATACATCTCCAGTTTTAATTTTTTTAGTTGTAGCGGGCATTTCTTTCAACCCCCGCTCGCCTCACCGCAACCCCTTTCTTTCCCTACTAGATTATGTATACGACATATAGGTCATGTACCAAACCGATATGTCTCAATCTGCGACGCCTAGATAGAGCTAAGAAGATTAGAACTGAAAATTTGCTAATAATATTGTTTTTTGTTTATGAAAAAAAATCATTGAATTAGAAAAAATCGTAGAACAAAAGTTGTTAGTCTTGATCTACCCAAGTCGCCTTTTCGAGGTTAATCATTAAACACCTATAACCCTGTATACATGTTAAAAGACGCATATGATAATTATAAAAGCGGGTTACAAAATCGCTTCATTAGTGATCCTAAATCTTTTTGGGCCTTCATAAAAACTAAGCGCTCAAAAGTAAACCGAACTTGCATTACAAAGGAAGGTAGAGAACTCCCTCCCAAAGATTGTGCTAGGGAGTTTAGTTATTATTTCCACTCAGTGTACAACGACAAGCCGCCTCTAGTTAGTGTTAGTGAAGCCTTGAAAACAGCTGGAGAGAGCGGTTCACACCGAGTAGCAATAAATCGGTTAAGCCCTTCCCTTAAATAAGCCCTTAAAAAATTTTCCTATGGCCCGGACGGAATATCGCCTTTTGTGTTTAAGGATTGTAGAGAGGCTTTCATAGGTCCACTGTTGCATTTGTTTATTCTCAGCCTAGAATTGTGCACATACCCTGAGGAATGGAAAATCACTCGTGTGATCCCAATACCAAAAAGTAGCGCGAGTACAGAAGTTGCGGGCTATCGACCAATTGCTGTGCTGTCATCCTGCGCAAAGATTTTGCAGTCTTTATTACATCGAAGCATCTAAAGACAAGTAAATTGTCAACTGTCGGATGCCCAGCACGGGTTTAGGCCAAGCCGAAGTACGGACAGTAATATGCTATGTTTTATGACATATACTGTCCCAGCTGTGGACTTGGGGGACCAAGTAGACACGGCGTACTTTGACTTTCGCAAAGCATTCGATACTGTGGATATTGACGTTTTAGGTAGTGACCAAACTAGCTTCGATGGAATTAACTGTAGACCTCCTAAAAAATTTTGCTAGCTACAGGAAAGGCAGAATGCAATACCTACGTGCTGTGCGTAATACTGTACTGCCTTTCGGAACATTTTACACAAACTCAGCTTAATGCATCCAAGTGCTCTACTATTACCTACGGCCATGCTAAATATCCTGTTGTTCATGACTATACACTGGGTCCAGATCGTCTGGATCGAGTGCATTCCGTCCGTGACCTCGGCATTCAAATGGACACGGAATTGAATTTCCGAAACCATATCGTCGGCTTATTGCCAGAAGTCATTAGTCGCAAGAAGTCACTAACTGCGTTAAATACACCAATGAGTTCGTCTCGATGAGCTCTACATTTTGGTAAAACCCACTAATGTGTAGCTTTTCAAACTTATTTTTTATTTTATTTTTATTTATTTATTGATCACCAACATAATGTACACTAAATCTAGCTTATAGTTAACATATTTATAAATCATTTTAAGTGTCATTATAATTATAGGTGAAGACAGCATGCGAAAAATAGTTGTGAGCAAGTAACATTTAAGTGAGAAACGTGAATACAATTAAATTATGAAATTCATTCATTTAAAATAAAAAATGTCAATGTACATAAAACAAAATGGCAAAAAAATAAAAAAGTATAAATATAAGAAATAAATACAGTTAAAAATTAAAGATTAACAATTTGAGGAGAGAGAAATGTCATTTTTGAAGTTGGCCCTCAGCCTAGTCACATTATCAGCAAATAGGTCTACAGGTTTAGATTTACTTAGAGCGTTATACTGCCTTACTACTCTAGTTAAAGGTGCATGATGTCCTAGGTTGGATTTGGATCCGTCCAGACAGAACAGGTTAAACCTCGAAGCTCTGGCAACTTAGAAGTTATGGCTTGGTAATAAAGTCGATAACTTAATTTTTGGTACATCTGGTTTCATGAAATTCATTAACTTACATTAATAGATTTTAACAAAAGAAAAAAAAAGAAAATTGTCATTTTTACTATCACACATAACTCATTTATGTGACTTATCAACATTTTAACAATGCCTTTACGTTCACAAACGTTTGAATAGGTTTCGTTTAAATTCATTAAACGGTTTGAAATGACTTCTATCAAAACGAGTAACGTCTACATTGAGTTTTTTATTTTTTTATAGAATTCATTATTTACACTTAAAAACTGTTTTAGAAACATAATCAGTGGTAAAAAATACTATTCGCATTAAATTACTTCTTTCAAAACAAATACCTCCAGTTTAGTTAAAACTTTTATCACAAGAAGTCATTATCTTTGCATTTTTAGCTTTAAAAAAATTGCAATGGTTGAATTTGTCCTGATTTCAATTACTTTAAAAAAATATATATATCTCTTTGTATTTGAGTTTATACTATTTTGATAATTGTCATAGTTTTGAAGATTTAGGCTCTTAAAGTAATAAAAATTTAAAACTGCTTTTGCCAAACTTTTGGTTTTGTGGGTTAATGATTTCTTGCAGTAAGCCGACGATATAGTCGACATTTGTAAAAAAGCTTTCAGAAATCTCGGGTTTATATTGCCTCAATCTGGCGACTCTACCAATATCGGCACCATTAAGGTACTGTATAATGCGTTAGTTAGAAGTAGGTTGGAGTGTGGAGCCATGATATGGAACCCTCATGAAAGAAAGTACAGTACTATGGTAGAAAAACTGCAGAATAAGTTCTTAAGATTTCTGTATTTAAAGTTATATGGAGTGTATCCATTTTTCCCACTTTATTCGTTCTAGGTATGGTGGGATATTTTAAACTTGAAATAAGAAGGGAAATGATGCTAATAACCTATATTTTTAGTGTCATCAGAGGCTTGATACACAACCCTCTGGTTTTGATGAACATAGGACTGCATGTACCTACCTAATAATGTGTACGCGCGCCGAAGACCTAAGGTACCTACTTGCGATTCCGCAGGCAAGAATTATTCTCCTGAGCAAGTCCCCGTTCACACGGGCACTCCGTGCTATCAACGACGACGCGGCGACACGGCGACGTGTGTGCAGATGAGGATGTTGATTTATTTTATACGTCCTTGCCAAAAGAGATGCGGTTTTAAAATTTTTGGATAGGAAACACAGGGAAATGTAGTTAGATATTATATTATTAAGTTATATTACCTAGCAGCTAGTTAGTCGTAGTATTTTATGTTTTTTATCATGTTTAGTTAGTAAGTGTATTTTTTTTGTATCCTTTTATATTTCATTGTCGCCTTGGTCTTAACTGTAATGGCAATGTAAATAAATATTTATTTATTTATTTATTTATTTGAAAAAACAGCATTACATCATTACAGGTTTTTTTTTTTATCCCTAAAGCGATGTAACATGTAAGTGTTAATGTACTAATCTAAACATTTTGTTTCTATAACTACCTGTGCTATTTGTAGTAGTTTCGGCAGGTTATTGTGAAAAATATCCACACTGTTCGCAGATAAGATATTTAGCAGATATATAGCGAGTGACATGGGGGCAAACTTAAGCAGGTTGGTCCTACAGCTGGGCACCTCCAGCATGGCGGGGCGGCGGCGCGCGCCCAAGTATTCGTTGGGCGCGCGCAGCCGCAGCGCCGCCAGCACCGCCGGCTGGTGCAGCTCCCCGCGCAGCACGCGCACCATGTATTTGACCAGCGCCACGTCTCTCCGTACCGACAGCCTGCAGTACCCTACCATCCCTAGTACAAACAGACTCGGGTACATCAATGGGTAATATGGATATACTCCATATTCTTTTAGATATAAAAAACGAGTAAACTTATTCTGAATTTTTTCTACCATAAGTTTGTACTTAGCTTCGTTAGGATTCCAAATAATTGCATTTGTTTCTAACTGGCTTCTCACAAGGGCATTATATAAAATTTTAATGACATTTATGTTTTTAAAATTCACACTCTGTCTCAAAATGAAACCCAGACTTCTAAAAGATAAAATAAGAATAAATAAAACATTATCGCGTTCTCTGTTTCTTTCTGCACACAGGTACCTAGGTAGTACCTACCTACTTAATATTTTTATTAGGTACCTTCTTACCTATACCCTAAATAAGCCACGTACCTACCTACTATAAGCCCGTAGGTACCTGTGCATTGGCATATCTAGGTTTACTCTCCAGAGGCGGCCCTCTAGGTACCCACTCCTGGGTTCACTCCATTAGCGTAGGTACTATAAGTATAGGTGGGGGGTGGCAAGTGGTCCGTTCCCACCCTAGAATGGTCTAGGTGCCCATCACACGGTGAAGAAATTTCGATTTTTAGGAGGCTGCCTCTCTATACCCCTAATAGTAATTGCAGCTGTATAGCACACCAGTTGGCGGACCTTTTTTGGGCAAATCTCAGGAGGGCCTGGCGCCCTCTGGCAAGTAAACCTAGATACGCCAATGCTTACGCTGTTGTGCACCAAAAGATAATCAGACTGTTAGCAGCTTAATCAGTTAATAAATTAATCTTTTAGGTGAGTTCCAGTGTTATTATGACAAGAATAAAGCGAATGGCAGATACTTATTTTTGTTTTATTATTTACTTTGAATCTACATCTGACATATCCACTCTGAGACTATACCTTTTAGTACTTACCTACCTACAGGCTATTAGGAAAGTATACCTTAATGTTATAGGTAATTAACTATAATGATGATTAATCATGTTCAAGAAAGAATAATCAAACTTATAATAATCAATATGACAGTATAATAATACTTCCTTTTTTTAACAATTATCTCTCACGATCAGTAAATCAATACCTATATTTCTTTAGACTTACAAAATAAGCACTTAGACAAGTCAAATTTAATACTATAGGTACATAATTTTCAAAATAATACAAGAAATATAAGAATCAATCAGGTTCCTTTAAAAAAACATCTCACAAGTTTGTCTAACTCTATTGAAAGACTTGAGGTAGTATCTAATAATAATATAAGCTTTTAACTCTGTTAAGTAATGGCAGCCTAAAGTTCAACTATTGGCAGAGAGTTTGCGTTGAAGTTGATGGGCGTTTTTCACACTTTTGGTGGGTGCTGGTCTATTATTGGTAGCAGGAGGTTCATTCAACATAAAAAACCTATGCTTGCCACGGACATGTGAAGCTAGGGTATCACTGGAGTAGTAAGTCTTATCACATTGAGAGCAGGGGAAGTTCCTCTCAGTATGTCTCTTCTTATGTAGCTCTAGTTGAAACTCATTCTCAACCAAAAGTCCACAAACATTACAGCCTATGTTTGAAGCTGTATGGTTCCCTTTGTGCTTCTTTATCCGACCGCTCGAAAAAGTCTCATACTTGCATATATCACAAGAGTATTTTCTTGATTTAATGTGGACTTTCTGCTTATGGGCCCAAAGTCCAGATGAATCATAGAATGCGGCAGAGCAAATTTCACAAGAGTAGGACTTAACACCAGAATGTTTTTTCATATGGGTATTCAAACTGTCTTTAGTTTTAAGCAACCTTTTGCAAATTTTACATGGATAACTACTTTTTTCATGGATTTTCATATGTCTGCGTAATCTTCCACGAATTTGGAAATGTTTTCCACAGATGTCACATGTACCTTCAAATTTATAGAGTTTGTGCACATTTTCTTTGTGGCTGACCATAGCTGAGTGTTGTGTGAAGTACTTCAGACACAGGTCACATTGGAATGGTCGCTCACCGGAGTGAATAACAGAATGGGAATCCACATCATTGATACGCTTACTGTGATAGTCACATTCCTTGCAGTAGAAGATACGGTTCCTACCTTCACCTTCAATGCGAACTTTGCTTGCAGTCGCACAACTCTTCAAGTTTCGCTTTTTATGTGAGTTTAAGGCTGCAAATGATTTGAATAATCTGAGGCAATTCTCACATTTCAGGTTTTCTGTCAAATGCACTTTCTTCCAGTGCACTCTGAGCTTGCACTTGCTCTTGAAAGATCCACCACAGTCGTCACATATTAGTTTCAAATCAATTGCTCTACTGGGTTTAGGTGGAGCTGCTACTGGCGGTTCTGTTTCCAAAGAGCTAGACCTTAAAGTCTCTAAGTCAGCAGTGAGATTATCATCCAGTTCTTCATACGTGGTATCATCTTGATCATGGTTTTCCTCTTTTATATTCAGAACATCATCAACGAGGTTGGCTTTGCCTTCCAATGCCTCGTTCACTGCAGAGAGTAGGACTTCATTGGTTCTTTCACACTTCAATTTGAAGTTGAATGCATTCTCGAGCTCAAGGAGGCATTCTGGACATATCCTATCGGGCAAACCATCGCCTTCTTTGATGCAGACGTTAGCAAGAGCATTGATTTTGTCCAAGATAACACAATTATTGTGTTCTTCAAACAATGATACACCTTTGCCATCTTCCCTTTGAAATTCATAATCCAAACAAACTCTGCAAATAGCAGTCTTTTTCTTGTCATCCTCATTCATTCCAGGGAAGGCTCAGACTATCTTCGATAGTTCTATAGTCTGAGGTGGAAGGTAATAAATTTGTCATCAACCAATACTTACTAAACGTAGTTACGTTAGTTTCAAACTTTATCTACAAAGACATGGGGCACTGGCTGAAGGCGCGGATGGAGGAGTGGGTTTGTTTTTACTCCCAGGTTGTAGAGGACTCGCTGACCTGCGTCCTACAGGTTCGTTATATCTACAAAGACATGGAGCACAGGATGAATGTTTTTAATTAGATTTTAACTTCATACAAGAGTATTCATGAATAAAATAAATAGAAAAGGGAAGGTTTTTCATGCCTATTGCTTTTTTTTTAAGTAACTAACATTAAATCTTTATTAACAACGAAAATTACAAGCAAGGAATAGAAAAATTACAACTAGTATTTACAATTGAAACCATTGAGCTAACTGCAGACGGTTGCAAACAGTCTAAAGGTAGCTCAATTGATCCATGTCAATACCAGTCGGAAGCGTATATTGCTATTGCTTATATTCGAAAACGATTAAAAATTTATTACCTTCTTATCTTTGATTATATACTTGTCTAGATAGATAGTTCGAGCGTCAAAACGCCAAAAAATATATCAGCCAACTGTTGGCTCATAAGCTGATCCCGCCTCGTCAGTGGCGACTCTGACTTTGTGCGGCGTACACGCGTTTCGTGACAAATAAAGATGACGATTTGCGCTATAAAAGTGTGCAGGAATTACAAAGGACGATTGAAAACAACTAAAGAAATTACTTATCATCGGTAAGTACACTTTGAATCACTGTAAGTTAATGAAACAATTTAATAATAAATTTTTAATGTTGTCCTTAAATACGATGTCATTTGACGCCATGTTAACTGGGTTGCCTGCTCTATGAATACAACATTTCCATAGTGAATAATAGCTTATATGAAAAAAGTATTTAATCACGACCCAACAAATGTTTTTCAAAATTGTGCCGGCGCCGTAGATTGAGTCGAAACTGCTAAATACCCCCTGCCCCCCATAAGACTGCCCCTATTGAGGTTGCTACTAGGTACATGCCATAGAGATATGGCGTTTCTGATTGCGGGATCGCTTTTATACGAACCCGTTTTCGTTTCTTATTCATCGTCATCATAATCATGATCAGCCTATATTAGTCCACTGCTGGACATAGGCCTCCCCTAATGAGCGCCATAGCGCCCTGTCTTCAGCTTGCCGCATACAGCATCTGCCAGCAGTCCTTCGCAGATCGTCATCCCACCTGGCCGGAGGGCGTCCTACTACACTACGTTTGCCGAGTGGCGGTCTCCACTCAAGAACATGTTTACCCCAACGCCCCGCGCCACAACGGTCGTCAAATGTATTTATATGTAAATAATCTAATTGTAAGCATGATTTTATGACTTGTATAAATATAATTAAGAACTACAATATTATAAATAAACTTTAAATTTCAGTAATATTTTTACTTTTCCTTACACATATATTACTTAGTAATCCATATGTACAACATTCTAAAAAGAAAATTAAATTTTAAAATCAAATAATTATAGATGATTCAAAATCTAAACATTTTTTCCCTATTATTATGGGAAATATTCAAGAGCTGGTATCAATCAGTACAGCCACATGTGACGTAGCACGCTTGTAGTTACATATAGTTGTGTGCGTAATTCGCACACAAGCGCTTCAAGTCTGGCCTATTGTTTTTGTTGCGATTGCAGCGCAACACTCCATCTAGACAAGTATATAATCAAAGCTTCTTATCCATATTTTTGTAAATTCCGTGATGGATGAGATGAGTAGATATGTAAAGTTGAGCTACCTACCTCTGTCTGTTTTTAACCATCTGCAGTAAGCTTAATTGTATATAATAATATAATCTTTGATTATAAAATCATATAAAATACCTAATGAAAAGAAAATCTTACTTATTGTATTATTTATTTATTTGTAATCAATCACAGAATTCACAGATGTAGACAGTGGAAGGAAACCAGGATTTACAAAAAAAATATATGGCGACCGATGCAATTCTGAACCAATACACAGAAACCAAATGTTCCCATCCCACTTAGCAAAAATGCCAAATTTGTTAGATTTTTTTTATCACTTTGATATAAAATATTTGTATATATTTTGAGACTAAAAAACATAAGTTAAAGATTTATTCTATTCCATTAGTAAAGATAGATTATAAGATTTATTTTTATCGATAAAGTTGTTTGATTATAAATTTTTAGAGTAGGTATTATTGTGTCATCTTAGTAGAAACTTAACGTAGGCACTTAATTGTATTTATTTTTTATAAGTAGGTATTTCTCAGACCAATCTACACTAACATTATAAAGATGAATAATTTGAACGTGTTAGCGATATAAATCTGCTAACGGTTTACATTTCAAATAACGTTTCTTTAAGATGGCAAAAGGGTTCAAAGCTAAAATAAAGACTCACATACAATACTCACATTTTTATATTCAACACGTGTAGGTACACTTCACAACACTCAGTACTTATTTTAGATGACTTCACTGATAGACTGTCGAGACTCAACTGAGCTCCGTTGCTCCGCCACTCCCGACCTCGACAATGATCGGCTAAGGTCGGTAACAATCGGCAATAGTCGTGCCGGCCCCTGATTGGTGTAGGCGGGAGTGGCGAGAGAGTCAAAACACTGTTTCATTACAAAATTATAAGACAGTGTCTTGAGTGGTTCAATAATAATTATTTATGTTAAATTACAAATTAGTTAAGTTGACAACATTCGGCCATCCTTTTACGTAAGCATGACCTCGTGCTGTTCGTATTTGATTTTATTTTGTTAACACACATGTAAAACAAAATAAAGTCAACATACACATCCAATAATTTTCAAGTAACAAAACAGAAACGTAACTTAAAATATCAATTAACATAATTTACAACTTAATTTATTATGCTACACAAAATTAAATATGAGGAATTGCTAAACATAATAATCCAGAAGGTAATAAGCTAGCACATAATTTGATTAGATTAGATTACAAATAATTAACTCAAGTTAAGAGTTCACTTTATGGTAGGTGACAAATAATTTGTGTTGTAAGGGCCCTGATACCAGGAATGAATTTCCTACTATTGCCTGTAGAAGGAATTTGTCGTTTAACTCTTACTAAGTCGATGACTTTACGTAATCATTTATTTGTTCCCTTAACTCAACCAAGCCTCGAGTAGAAGCCGAGACGTCAGCAGCTAATTCTGCTCTGATTCTGATATCGTTAGTATATGGTCTAGTCCAAACAAAGCATCGGATGGAGTGCAACTTATACCTTTGTTAAAAGTGTTGTTCAACCCCCATTGCACATCGGGCAAGTGGTCGTCCCATGTGTTCTCAGCCGAACCTATACATTTAGCCGTTAAAGATTCAACAAGGGTTCGGTTATAATGTTCCACCAGCCCGTTTGGGGTTTCTAGGGGTCGCAACGGCATTAAGAACACGTTTGATGTTACGTTCAGTGACAGATCTTTTATTCACTTGTAAAAGATGCACCACGAACTGTGATGACTCTGTGAGGGACGCCAAATATGCCGAAGAATTCTCTAAAACCCTAATTGTAGTCAGAGACTTGGTGTTTCTCACGGGTTTAAGAAATATGTAACGGGTGAACCCGTCGATGAGCACTAAAACATACATGTTGCCTCTGGTACTGCGGACAAAAGGACCAACATGATCGGTATGAACAGTGTCAAACGGAATGTCATTTTTTTTTGATTTAGTGAAGAAAACCTTGTTTTTTTTTTTTTATATCGACGACGTTATCCATATCTGGGTTATTTAATACCAATAATCCACTGGACTCCATCATCAGCACTTTGTACAGTACAGACAGCTAATCAGTTTCATTAACTGATAGCACAGCAAAACCTACGGGGATTTGATTGCGACACAAGGCGTCAACATGAGCCATGCGTTCCCCAGGTCTGTATTCTATGCTGAAATTAAATTCCTGTATCTGTTCTCACCACCGGGCGACGCGAGGAATCATATCTTTCTTCTGGAAGGTAGCACGTAAGGAATAGCAGTCTGTAATGACCTTTAACGGAACGCCAATCAAATACACGCGAAATTTCTGTAATGACATCACAACAGCAAGGGTTTCGAGATCATAGGGTGTATAATTCTGTTCTTCAGGCGTAGTCTGCCAACTGAAATAGGCTATCGGCTTTAGAACCCCATGATCATCGTTCTGCATTAGAATGCCTGCGACTCCGATCTCACAAGCGTCTGTGTGAAGCTCTGTATACGCTTTCGGGTTGTAAAGTGCCAAGGTAGGTCTTTGGGAGAGTGATCGTTGTAGTTGACGAAATGAACTCTCCTGATCAGACCTCCAAACCCAAACAGAATCTTTCTGGGAGGATTTGTCAGAGGTCGTGCGATTACCGCGAAATGGGGTACAAATCTCCGAAAGAAGCTCGCCAAACCAAGGACGTTATGCTGGTTTTGGGGAACGCGTTCAACAGCTTCAACCTTTCGTGCTACCGGGCGACCTCTAGAGGATACTTCGAACCCCAAGTACTCTACTGAAGTACGGAAGAAAACACATTTGGACATTTTTAGTGTAAGGTTCTGACAGCAGAGTCAGGACCACCTCCAACCTCTTCATTCCTTTTCGCTCAGCAAGGCGATAAGACCTATAAAAAACGGGCCATTATCGTGAAGGTCAATTGACACTTCACCTTCTGTTATACTTCCAAGTTCCGATAGCGAGAATGCAAAGCTTGCGGAACCTGTGAAGTAGGTTTAGAAGTTGAATCTTTTAGTGGCAGTCAAGCTCTTCACCGAATTTCACATTAGACTCAGAAAAGCCCTCAATCGAGCTATAATCGTGGACGGTATCCCCAGTGATAGACATGACTTGGCGAATGCATTCTTCATGAGCAGCTAGACCGAGAGCAACGGGAAATCTTTTGGTAAAATCAATGGGGTTGATGAAAAATTGTTCACAACAAAGAGTCCCTGTTCGTTGTTTCCTATTTGGAACAACCCTGATAAATAAAACACAGTAACGGATACCCTTCAAAGACCTAACACCTCCCTGGATGTAAACTTCTCCAGAAACTAGAGCATCAGTGTGGACAGCAATAGTAGTAATCTCGGACACTTCGACCATACCAATGCAGAAGATGTTAATTTTGCTGCTCACCGCAACGTCCAGATGATGAAGCTGAGAAATTTCTAAGCTGCTGCTAGACTTCTTAGTTACGACATGCTGTTGCTCGGTAAACGTTTGTCCGATCAAAAGGGGATACGACTTTGAATCATCGGAGATAATGAGCAAGTCTAATTCAGCTTCTACCATAAGAATAAGAACAGAGTAGAAGGGAAACTTCGCTCCGAACGCGCTCAAGGTCACGATATTAGCCTACGCGATTCTGCACGTTAAACGTGCAGCAGGGCTGTCACAGCCGGCGACGCCGCACGCGGATTTTAATATTTATGTCGGTTAGGTACCTACCTCTATATTATGACGTCATAGTCAAGTTATAGTGGTGTGATCGGTTGTAACAATAAAAGATATTTTCTAAATATTATTGTGTTTTAGTAGGTTCCTATCTGACTAATTAGGTAGGTACCTAATCAAAGGAACGTGAACATCGTTCCTTTTCTCACTCGCCTCGCCTCGCGATGACGGCGCGGCGGCGGCGGGGCGCGGCGGTACAGTGCAGTAGCAACCCTGGCAAAACGCCAGGACGACAGAAGGGCGTAACGAGGTGAAGGGGAAAGTAGGTATATAAATGGCGGCGTTTGGGACTAGATCAAAGAGGAGTCCTTTCTACGTAGTTATTATTTATTCTTATGCTTCTACATCATCAATCCTAACGTCAACCCGCTGTTTACCCAAACAACTTACTACCGTATTACCCAAACCTCTTAACGTGGGAACGTCACAGCACAGATAAGATAGTCGGATTGAATTTTTCGGAAATCAGAAACGCGCATCATGGAACACTCGCTCCCAAAGTCTATGTATGCAACGGTTTGATAACCACTAACGCAAGCTGTTTCGAAATATATCCTATTGACTTCCGAGACTGCTGTGGAAATTTTAGGAACTGCTAGCGAATGAACAGACTCTATCAAGGTAAGATAAAATCAACGCGCAATACAATTTTTTTTCATGTGTCTGTGGATCTCTTTAGTGTAGCATTCTTCTACCTCATGACCTATCTTGTTGTGTGCAGTGCACCTCTTAAAGGCTTGTGTGCACTGTGATGTAAAGTGAACATCTTTCTTGCAATTTGCACACCGAGGGTTCCTACCTCTAGCTTGAGAGTTGGTTGGTTGTTTAGTGTTTCGATCGAGCTGAGTCTCGGGAGGACGACGCTCAATGTTTGGTTTAACATTACGAGTATGGTGCAGATAGGACAACAGCTTATTTGGGTCTCCAAATTGAGCTGCTTATGCGGCAAGCCTAACAGATCGGTCATCGATCCCATGAATAATACATTCTACACCACGTTTACCAGAAATTCCACGCCTACTGAGCAGAGCAAAGTTTTCGTAACAATAATCTTCTAACGAGTCATTAAATCGGGCGCGTTTGGCCAACATGTCGCTTAACATTTGGCCATAGTTTTCTTCAGAAGGAAATGCAGCGGTTAACTTATCCTGTCATTCGACCCATGTAAATAAGACAGACGGAAGACCCTCATACTACCGCTGTGCAAAACCTTTCAGCTTTGGCAAGGCATAGTGAACTATTTGCTTGTCTGACCAACCATAGATGGTTGCACATTCATTGGCTTTGTGAATCCACATGGTCATCGTCTGTTCCTTTTTAGATGGGTCAAACTCAGGTACAGTATTGTTCATGGGTCCTACCCGGTCTACATTACATTGATTTCAAAATGGTTACAAGTTCAGTCAGGCATTGATTATCATTTACAATTTGAGGCTTACTTAAATCATTACATAATCGGCTGCGAGAACGATAATGTCTATCCTGAGAGTGATTACGAATATTCCGACCTTATACGCCGAGTGGACTCCGTGACATGTTGTAGCTGTTGGAGTGCGAATCGGTGCGAATGTTTTCACGACGGGTAGCACTCCGACTGATATGCTGACTGGCGAGTGAACTGGCGCACGGACTAGAGCGCCGACTGGTGCGCGAACTGGCGCGCAGACTAGCGCGCGAACTGGCGCGCAGAAAAGCGCGCGGACTGGCGCGCAGACTAGCGCGCGGACTGGCGCGCAGACTAGCGCGCGGACTGGCGCGCAGACTAGCGCGCGGACTGGCGCGCAGACTAGCGCGCGGACTGGCGCGCAGACTAGCGCGCGGACTGGCGCGCAGACTAGCGCGCGGACTGGCGCGCAGACTAGCGCGCGGACTGGCGCGCAGACTAGCGCGCGGACTGGCGCGCAGACTAGCGCGCGGACTGGCGCGCAGACTAGCGCGCGGACTGGCGCGCAGACTAGCGCGCGGACTGGCGCGCAGACTAGCGCGCGGACTGGCGCGCAGACTAGCGCGCGGACTGGCGCGCAGACTAGCGCGCGGACTGGCGCGCAGACTAGCGCGCGGACTGGCGCGCAGACTAGCGCGCGGACTGGCGCGCAGACTAGCGCGCGAACTGGCGCGGGGACTGGCGCTCCGGCTGATACACCTGCTAGCGCCCGGAGTGGTAAGCCGGCTAGTACGCTGGCAGGTGCCTGGATTGCCATACTGGCTAGTGTGATACTGTGCTCCCGGTCTATTATGCCGGCTATTGAGCTGACGTGCACTTAAACTGACATGCCGGCTTGTACGCTTAAGAGCGCCCCGATTGTCATGTCAGCTAGTGCAATGAAATGTTTTTGGACTAGCATTTTGGCTGGTACGCTGACAGGTGCCCAGACTAGTGTCCTGGTTAGTGTGCTGGCTAGTGCCTGATCTGCTCCCCGGTCTGCTGCCTGGTCTGCTGCCTGGTCTGCTGCCTGGATTCGATACTGGTCTGCTGCCTGGTCCGCTGCCTGGATTCGATACTGGTCTGCTGCCTGGTCCGCTGCCTGGATTCGATACTGGTCTGCTGCCTGGTCCGCTGCCTGGATTAGCGTGTTGGCTGTTGCCACGTTTGGTATGGTAGCTACTATCTTTATAGTCATTGCTTGCATCTAGACTGGTGCCCTGACCAGTACCTGGACTGGCACGCTGGCTGGCACATAGACTGGCGCGCTTACTAGCGCTCGGACTTGCACGCTGGACGCCTGGACTAGACGCCAGGCTAGATAGGCTACGGACCCCTGAAAGTGCTCGCTGGCTAGCACGCATGCTGATATGCTGATCGGGTGAGCAGCGGCTTGCACGTCCTCGAGAATCCCGAGTAGACCGACTGCGCGAGCGTCACCTATGTATGTCAGACCTAGTGGTGCCACATGATGGTTGACCACCAGGCAGCATTGGGCTAGCTGTTGGCGAAGGAACTTCATGTTCCATACTTTCCATGAAGATTTACTCGAACAAAAACATCAACGAGTATTTTTACTTATATTATATTACTTGTGTATAGCAAATTAAAGATATGTACCCACTGTTGCAATAAATCACAACGTAAGCAAAGTGGTATTTTATTTGAGGTCGGGTAATTTGTCTATCAAAACAATAATATAATTCCAAACATGCAATCTTCTTTTGCCATCATATATTTAACTATTTAATTTTAATAGGTAGTTATTGCCTTATGGGCTTTTATTGGACATGAAAGCATGATTGTATTCGTTAAGGTGGGTGAAAATTTTATGTAAAGAAAAAAAAACAAAGATATTATTCGTAATGTTTCATTCGAATCCCGCTTCTGAAATGTTAGCGATATAAATCTGCTAACGGTTTACATTTCAAATAACGTTTCTTTAAGATGGCAAAAGGGTTCAAAGCTAAAATAAAGACTCACATACAATACTCACATTTTTATATTCAACACGTGTAGGTACACTTCACAACACTCAGTACTTATTTTAGATGACTTCACTGATAGACTGTCGAGACTCAACTGAGCTCCGTTGCTCCGCCACTCCCGACCTCGACAATGATCGGCTAAGGTCGGTAACAATCGGCAATAGTCGTGCCGGCCCCTGATTGGTGTAGGCGGGAGTGGCGAGAGAGTCAAAACACTGTTTCATTACAAAATTATAAGACAGTGTCTTGAGTGGTTCAATAATAATTATTTATGTTAAATTACAAATTAGTTAAGTTGACAACAAACGTTTGAAACAAATTAACTATTTAAAACAATCATATTAATCTTTCACCATTAGAATGCAACACTATCCCTGAGTAATAAGTTTGTTTCAATGAAAATATTTTTTTTTATTTTGTTTTGTTTATCTTCTACATACACACTGGTTACTTTTTTGGATAGAAGTTAAGATGATTAATTACTCTTAAGTATAATTTCGAGGGTGGCATAATCATGTTGATTAAACCCTCTATAATCAAATAAAGAATAAAAAAAAAAAAAGTTGTCAATTGCTATAAATACTAGAAAACTCAACTTGAAAATGTTATTTATACTTAGATGCAGTTTGTAAGTAATATTTATTTTCTTTCCAGAAAATAGACCAATTGACGTATCAGCTCCTGCACTTATTCAAATACAATCCAGGGCTGTTAAAAGGCCATTTACACACGAGGAGGGTAAGTAAAATCTTATAATCTTTTTGATTTTAATCTTTTTGTGTTTTGTTTATTCTATGTCACTTCGATTGGGAGTGACGTAGAATAAAAATAAAATAAAAAAACAGTTATGTAGAGAAGGACAAATAATTTTGCAAAAAGGGTACTCTCCCACGGATGTATTATATGTCACCGGAAAAAAACAAATTCCGTAAGTTTACCAAGATATTCACACTCCACTCTCTGTCACAGAGTCGCCGCGAGCCCGCACCGCTTCCCACACTACGCGGGGCAGGGTGCGGGCTTCGCTAGGTTTTCCGCAATAGAGGTAGCGGGACCCCGCTGGCATGTCGCCATAAGAACTTGTTATTTTCCGGTGACATAAACATCACGTCATGTCTACTTAGTGTATTGGAATAAATTGATTCTTGAAAATAGGAAACCTAAAGGCAGAAGGTGGATGTTGAACAGTTTAGGAAGAGATACGAAGTTGCCTTTGGTGGCCACCAAACTCTGTTTTCGTATCTCTTCATAAAATAGTCAAAATGAAACTACTACAGATGCTTTAAAAATAGCTTATGATAGGTTTAACAAACTGTACCTACCTACGGGAGAATTTTGAAAAATCCTTTGTGTAACGGAATTATAAGATAAAATAAGTGGGGGCGCCACTTTAGATGCTGTTTGCTCCTTAAAATATTAAGTATTGAAAATTTTATTGTTCCTAGTTCAAGTAAATACAAATAAGTTGTCCCTATTTTACCGAATGAGTTATTATTTTTAGGAATTCGGTGACAGCTGGCTGCTCGCAACTTCAATTCGTAATATTTTATGTCCCGTAAAACCGATAATTATGATTTAAACTTTGTTTTTTCCAAAATGTTTTAGAAAAAAAACATTAATAAGCTTTGTTCCTATGTTAACAACAATGTAATGTTTTTAATACGAAACAAGCATGACGAAACAATTTCATTTTCGACGTAGAAATATGCGAAATGCTCGATAGGTACTTTAATAGCACTGATATGATCATGCACGGTGGCGACGACAGTCTGATGGCTGAAAAGTAGTGCTGTTTATTTTCACAATCCCTGTTTGTGTTATTTTTTAAACTTGTAATCGGTGTTAGAAACACGACAATATTTTACTACCTGATAGAAGTAGTATGTGAGCGTATGATAAAGTATTAGGTTAAATATTCTTATTTTGTTATAAAATAGACATTTTTATTTTATGTGTAATTAAATTACACGCTTTAGTTTATATCTGATAGATTAGTAATTCTCTTGTACGTATCTTGTTCCTATGTATTCCTATTGGTAGTTTAAGCGTTATTTGTATCTTTTTGTGTTTGAGTATGTAAAGTATATATATTCTTAACAGCACTGGATTTTGTTAATTAATAAAATATAATATAATAACAATAAACCTACATCGAAATATTTTATTTCTTGTTTTATTTACTTACTAGCAACCCACCCCGGCTTCGCACGTTTGTGTTATAAATATATAAACCTTCATCTTGAATCACTCTATCTATTAAAAACCGCATCAAAATCCGTTGCGTAGTTTTAAAGATTTAAGCATTCAAAGGACATAAAGACATAGGGACAGAAAAAGCGACTTTGTT
Source organism: Eupithecia centaureata (assembly GCA_944547425.1). Classification (NCBI taxonomy): domain Eukaryota; kingdom Metazoa; phylum Arthropoda; class Insecta; order Lepidoptera; family Geometridae; genus Eupithecia; species Eupithecia centaureata. Next base: position 14,831,968 of record OX155679.1, on the reverse strand, counting down.
TTATACTAAGTAGTTATAGCTTAAGTTTTAATGCCAGGTCTACCTACTTGCTTACATTATGTAATTTTTGAAATGTAGTAAGTCAAACAAATGTGACGTATTATTCTAGAAATTAATGAAATAAATGATTATTAATAAATTAACTTATCCTAAAAACGAGGATACTGCGCAACATTTATCGACATCGATATTTTGTTATTCACCTCACTATAAATATCTCGATATCTATACTATTTCTACCATTTGTCTTCTCACTACTCGCTGTCATTTTATTTTGACAGTTCAGTTTTTTATGTCAGTCATTTGGCAATTGTTAGCGACAAAACCTTGTTCGCACATACGTCTTTTAGCGTACTAGTATTTATAATCTCTTTGGATGTAGGTACCTAATAGGGTTGCTAGCATGTTGCTAGCTAGCGACTTTTGTAATCATCAAAAGTTTATCTTCAACTTCTTGATTAATGGCTGGAGGACACCTATATTAAGGTCTCCACACACTGAAGCCGGAGGCGGAACGGAGGCGAAGACGTGCGAGTTGTATTCTATTGAATCATATGAAAGCCACGTAACAAATTTTGCTGTTATCTTACAAAGCTAAAGTTTAGTTCCTATACTTATCTTGCCATGCTTAGGGCACATTTAATGTACAAAATGCTCACAATAAAACATGCGTAGGCTTTGTCGAGAACTGCATATCTTCGCCTCTTGAGATCCTCAACCAAATCTACCACCACACCAGCATAACGTTACGTTATTAACGTAGGTAGTTAGCCTACGTTGATGATGAAGCCTATGTAGGTACTTACCTACTCATAGGTTTCAAAATCAACCTATATCAGTAGGTAGGTACACTGCTGGACATAATATTAGGGGAGGGAGGCCTAATGAGTGCCATAGCGCCCTGCCTGTCTTCAGATTTCTGCATACAGCATCAGCAGTACTTAGCAGTACTTTCGCAGATCGTCATTCGTCATCCCACACCTGGCCCAAGGTTGTACTACACTACGTTTATCTATAATTTTTTTTTTGCGTATAAAGGATGACGAGAATGCAGAAATAAATCGATATCTGGAAATACTCGAGCGCGTCTTAATAGGTACTTACTACCTACAGACGAAACCTGTTGCTACCTTCGTTTAACATTAGGTACCTACATAAAATAGTCACACTACCTAATCTACAGAAAACATCAATTAAATCATAAAATAAACATAAGTAGTTAAATATTATTTATAACAATTATTTAGAAATGTCAAATTTTATATTATTACTAGCGACCCGCCCCGGCTTCGAACGGTTTTATTATAAGTATATATAAACCTTCCTCTTGAATCATTCTATCTATTTAAAAAAACCGCATCAAAATCCGTTGCGTAGTTTTAAAGATTTAAGCATTCAAAGGGACATACGGACAGAAAAAGCGACTTTATTTTATACTATGTAGTGATAGTGATTATTAGTAAAGGCATGCGTCCTCAAAGAGTGGTACATACCTATAGATGCAGTCTATTAGCGAATACGCTGAGGATGCTGTTGGAGCTGGCCCGGACCCTGCGCACCAGAGATACTCCTCGCTTGCGCATGGTGCTGAAGAAACAGGCTACGCGCGCCTCGGCGAACATCCCTGACGTGCTGCAAAACCGGGGCGGCCCCATCAGCACCCTGAACGCATTTATACTGCACACGTAGGACGCTGTACTGTTTTTGCGTATGATTCACCCACAGGCTGCATGTGTAAAAACTAGAACAATAGGCTTTAAAAAGCGTTGTTTTTACCTCTCTAGAGCAGCGACCGAACCTGCGGGCTATCATGCTCTTACAGACAGCGCCCTCCGTTCTCTCTCAATATCTGCATCGTCTTTCAAGTCAGACGTAAGGAAATGTCCCAAGTATTTAAATTCTGTAACTTTGTTTAGTGGAGTTCCATATAACTTTATGGGCGGTATGTTAGATACGGGACAGCTTCCTCTGGCCTGAAACACCATATTTAGTATTAGATTTTAGTTAAACGTTAAAATATTTTTAGGTAGGTTACATAATCTATTTCAAATGGTTTCCTATTCCACAAGTAACGGTAGCCTACAAATTATCTAGTAAGATAAGATGTTAGTTAGACCCAATCCTAGACGTAGGTACCCTACCTACGTCCATATATTGTAGTATCGGGATTCGGGAAAGTGCGGTGCGAGATTGCTACTACTTAGTCATGTGGGAATTGGCAGATTATAGTAGTATTTTCATATATGATTTCCTTCAAAATATAAAAAAGAAATAACCTGGCTCAAGAATCCTCATCTGACTTTTTTGCAACTTTTTGACTCTCCTACACACTCCCTATTTCTTTGTCACGAGGAAATTGTCAGATTATTGAAATGTAGGTACCTACACTTCTCTGCGTATAATTAGCTTAGGTAAACCTTGTCTTAAGGTTGGTGTATACGCCAACGGCCTTGAAGATTCGGGCGGAGTCAAAAATTTTCCCCGCGCCAACCGCTAAACCCCGCTAGATTTTTCCGCACGCAGACCGCAGCCTCCGCTCATGGGAAGCGGACGCGCTTCGCGATTATTCGCAATGTTGAAATAAGAAGGACTTGCCAAGTGCTTCATCATAAATGCTAAAACTATTCTACCTAATAGTAGATCTTACTATCTTACTATTATAATAAATGGGAAAGTCTGTGTGAATTTTTGTTATAATTAATCTCCGTAACTACTTAAGTTATTTAAATGAAATTTGGTAAGTAGATAGTTTAGGACCTAGAATAGAACAAAGGCTATTAAAATTTAGAAATTTTAACCTCTGAAGGGGTTAAATAGGGTGATAAAGTTTGTATGGAAAATTTTTTTTTCTTGGTTTAATTTAGATACAACCTTGTCTTACTCCTTTTCCGAACTTGAAAGAGTCTGAGAGCGTACTATCAATCCTCACAGTTCCCTGATGGTGATGGTACAAAGTCTGGATTAAAGCAGTGAGATGCCGAGGAACACCCATTTCTTCAAGAACCATCCACAGATTTTCCCAGATGACGCAGTCAAACGCTTTACTGTAGTCAATAAAACACATGATGAAAGGAGTGTTAAATTCGTAAGACTTTTCTATAAGCTGACGTACGTTGAAAATCTGTTCACGAGTCCCTTTGCCTTTCACAAAACCTGCCTGTTCCTGCGGGATTTGCCAGTCCTACTCAAAACTGGGTGTAAATAAACCACAAAGTAAATAATTAAACACGTATTTTTTATTTTTACGAAACAACCTCTAGGAGGCGTGCAATAAATTTCTGAAATTTGACAAATAAATTTTCTATAGGCGAGGCCGCGGGGCGCAACTAGTATTATAATAAATGGGAAAGTCTGTGTGAATGTTTGTTATAAGTAATCTTTCCAATATTATATGCATACTTATTACATGTTCTTGCATTTTTTGTGATTTTCTCTTTTATTTTGACATGCCTTGAATTTCATTGGATGAAATTTTTGTAATGTTTTTTGTTGCACTGAACAAATGGGACCACCTTTGTCTCAGTCGCAGTGTGCACAGAACAACTGGGAATAAGCGTGTGCGGGTATAAGAATCAAAATAATAATATTTTTCATTTTGTCATCTCACACCATTTGGGACAAGATTTATGGTTCGAGTTGACGAACGACTAACAAAAGTGTGAGTGTATGTTTAATACCGCGTGGTTCTGGAACGTCATAAATGAGTTCAGGGACAGTAGACATTATTCATTTTTTTCGCTATCATAGTTACAAAGTTTTACCTATTTTTTGTTGTCGATTTATTTACTTTTTACAGATTCAAAGATATTTATTGCGTCAAACATGATATAAAGGTGGTATAACTGAATAACTAATTAGAATTTAAAATTTAATGCAACTAATTAGGATTTAGCATTTAAAAAATTATTGATATTATAAAATATCATGTCATTAAGTCACCCAACCAATTTTACCTAAAATAATTTAATTTCACTTGTTATCATTATTACATACAGTTACAATATCTCAGTTTTTTACCCTACAAAATTTCAACGTTGATTATCATTTTAGGATGCTCTTGAAATTTACATGTTTTTAAAGTACCTGGCATCTTAGGTTTCCTTATCTTTTTTTTAACCACAGCACCTCGTATCTTTGCATAATAATATGAAAAATTAAGATTTTCCACTTTAAACTTGCCTTGAAAATTGCTGGTCCTAATTACCAAAATATTTCAAACCGTGTTCAAAAAAACTGGTTTTCTTTAGTATATTCCAAAAACAAAAATTAAAAAATTGTTAAAATTGTACGCACAAAGTCCAAAAATGTGAACAAAGGTACAAAGTTTTTCAAATTTACAAAATATTAAATATTATCTGAACGGGTCAAGTTAGAAAAAAAATAAAAAATGTTTCTGATTGGCCTTGACTTGGCGCATAAGCACCTTTCAGGTTATCCACTCATTATGGGACACCCTGTATATGTATACACATAGACTGTAGTAAAACAGCTATTCATAATTTTCGCTGAATTCGGAGTATCCTTCAATATAAGTCTATTTGGGGTCTCTACATTGTCTAGTGTGTTTTTCATAAACTTTTTAAATAGGTTTATACTAGTTGCGCCCCGCGGCTTCGCCCGCATGTAAATTTCTTTGTCAAATTTCAGAAATTTATTGCACGCCTCCTAGGGGTAGTTTAGTTAAAATAAAAAACACGTGTATAATTATTTACTTTATAGTTTATTTATACCAAGTTTTGAGTAAATTGAACCAAGGAAAAATAATTTTCCATACAAACTTTACTTTACTTACTTCCTTATAATTTTCACAATAATTTATAAGTCTGAAATATATACATTTTTCACATTTTTTGAGCAGATAAGTATTAGCGTTATTAGTCGATAGTTATCTATCTCTGTCCGTTCGCCCTTTTTAAATAATGATTTGACCATCGACAGTTTTAAGGCATCAGGGAAAGTAGCTGTTGAAAAGGATAGGTTAATTAGAAATGTCAATACAGCTACTATTTCAGGAATGCTTTTTTTATTATCACTGTGTTTATCTCATCATAGCCTTCAGACTTTCTGTTTTTTAAAGCCAAAACTTCCTTTTTACAGAAACATGCAACTAGAATATATGAAAATGAAAATACAAGTACGACGATTACAAATTGTGTTAGTTAATCAATTATCAATTTTATTGCTGAGACACCCTTTAGACTGATGATAATGATGATGATAATAATGATAACCACTTATGAAAATAAGTGTGTGAGACAGACGGACAGCCAAATAAATATTTTTTTTTCCGCCTTTCGCCAAAATATTTACAACAAGAATTATTAGTAGGTACTGTTTCACGGGTATATATTGCATTTATTTTCCTATTTTTCCCTTCTTTTCAACAGGTGTACACACTGTCGTGGTCAAGTGATGGCTAAAATACCTGCTAAATAGCTGTTAATATTTTATATCAACATACTTCTTCGGTATTTTTAGGAACTGCAAAGTTTATATCATTTTCAGTGGTAATTGTAGTTTGAATTTCAGGAGTTTATGTTGGTTGGTGTGGCTATATCTCTGGCAGTCTAAAATATTAAATATTCAAAAGTAAAACAATCTATATATTTTCTAAGAAAATAAAATAAGTTAACGAAACATTTCGTACTTTAGCACCGTTAGCTCCACCTACAGGGGAAACATTGAAGTTTATCTAAACCTTTTCAAAGGCTACTATTAGAGTAGTAGAATACCTAGTAAAAATCGAAAAAATAATATTCATGAATTCGTCAACTCACACCAGTTGGGACAAGATTTATGGTACGAGTTGACGAAAGCCAAGCGAGTTGAAGAAGGTCTTAGCGCGCACACTGTACTTACTGTGTGTAGATAATGCCCACTTGTAGGTACCCAGACTCCCTATACACTATACAAAATTGATGAAGAATTTTTTCGTAGGTAAACAAACCGCCCCTAAAATTCATTTGATTGCCGCGTCTTTTCACTTGAAATTTACAATAGGTATCTTCCTAGGTACTTTCCTATTTATATACCTACTATCTTACTTCTTACTATCGTACTATTATAATGTTACTATCTATTCTATTTTTATTCTATTCTATTCTTACTATTATAATAAATGGGAAAGCCTGTGTGAATGTTTGTTATAGGTAATCTCCGTAACTACTAAAGTTATTTAGATGAAATTAAGTACGTAGATAGTTTAGGACCTAGAATAGGACGTACGGTATTAAAATTTGGAAATTATAACCTCTGAAGAGGTTAAATACCCCTGAAAACCCCTGTAAACCTCTGAAGAGGTTAAATAGGGTGGTAAAGTTTGTATGGAAAATTATTTTTCCTTGGTTCAATTGACTCAAAACTTGGTATAAATAAACTACAAAGTAAATAATTTAACTATTTAATTAAGTTATTTATTTTTACGAAACTACCCCTAGGAGGCGTGCAGTAAATTTCTGAAATTCGACAAATAAATTTCCATGCGGGCGAAGCCGCGGGGCGCAACTAGTTTATTATAATAGTGAGATGTACTTACTGGTCTATTTCCATGCGTTCTACATTGAGATTGGCAAGTGGTATCTACTTACTCGATAAGTTTTGCTATTTCTACTGATATGCTAGGTACTTGATTAGGTACCTACCTACTTCAGCCTTGAACATTTGACTTTCTAAAATTTACTAGTAAGTACGAAGATAGGTAGGTAGGATATATACTTATTCGATTATTTTTTTATTTTTATACATAGGTAGGTAGGTACTTATATGAACGAACGGTGACACTTACGGCGAAAAAAAATCCTAAAATACGACTAAGTAATAAATAGGGACAAGAAACATAAGTAGGTAGGTATGATAATAATTTAGAATGAGATGTAAGTGTAAATATAAATCTATTATAATACTTGTATTTACTAGTTGTAATTGTTTTACGTAATAAATAATACACAATTTATCTTTTCTTCTCTCTCATTTTGGCGACAAGCTCACGTAAATATTGTCCTATTTTCGTGGCATGGTAATCATTTTTCAATTCTATAATCGCTATTATTTTATATCACGTTACTAGAAAATAATTTATGATAGTTTGGTAGGGTCACGGAGTCACGAGCAGCATAGGTCCGTCGTCCAGGAAAGCATGAGCGGCACTGACGGCTCGTACCGCCAGTGTGACCAGATTTGAATTGACAAATCTACTGTAACATAGGGTGAAAAATTACCGAAATCTACTTATAATAAGCTGGAGTCTACTAAAAATCTACTATAAAATTAACTGGGTTATCAATCAATTTAACATCAGGAATTCAGTCACAATAGGTAGGTTTTATTCTCAATGAAGGTTCATTTATCACAATTACACAAATCAAACAAAAAAATCAAATAAATTAAACATCAGAGTTTTTCATTCAGGCACGGCGGGCGATGGTCCACGGTTGCCCTTGTAGCGACATAATGACCCGCCTAAAAGTCGCTAAAAGTCGCTATAAATTTTTTTCTCGCTAAACGTGGCATTTTATCCGCTAAACATTCATAAAATCCCCTAGTTCTAGCGACAAAGTCGCTAGAACGGCAACACCGAAATTTATAATGAATGAAAATAGATTGAACAATTATTTACCTTCGGGGGAAGCCCCGGCTAGGCTTTGAGTGTTTGTTCTTTGAGTACGTGTGTTTAGAAAGAGATAGACTGATTCCGATTCACATAATGGGGGAATTCCCATAAAAGAATAGATTATAGAAGAGAGTTGCCATCTTCTTTCGAAAAAATACTACCAATATACCAAAAAATTGCAAATTCTACCAAAATATACTGATATTTTTTTTCCTACTAGCAGCTGTTGCAAGTTCCTCAAAATCTACCGAAAAAGTAGAAATCTACTAACTTTGGTCACACTGCGTACCGCGCACCGCGCAAGGGCCCCGCAGATACTCGGAAGTAAAAGTCGTAAGCGCCAAATAGATTTCTTCTAATTAAAAGAATACTATTCAAGTGATCAAAAAAATATTTTGGCGAATCTGTAACTCTTCTTTTACTTTATTTTTCAGTATATAAACCAAGTCAGTACGTCATATCGTTTCGGAGAAGAAGGCAAAAATGTATCAAAATTGAGATATTTTAAATGTTTTTTTTTATCAAACACATGGAACTGATCAAAAAACTATCTTGGCGCTTCTGTACAGAATGAAATAGAATCTTAGGTGTAGGAGTCTCAGAATCCTAGGCTTCTTAGTTGAAGAGCAGTAGGATCTCAAAGATCATAAAAATGAACTAAACATGTCCTTAAACTGTCGAGGAGCCGCCGCCGCCGCCGCCCGCCTGCTAAGAATTGCATGGAAAATGCCTTGGCTGGCAACGAGCCGCTGCCGGCGGCTCCTCTCACCTTGTACACCGATTTTTCATCTTTTTACAGTCTATGTTTGTTTGAACGACTTGTGAGTGAGTCAAAGAATAAAATCTGACGCGCTCGATTTTTATAACGATCTAAATTTTCTACTATTCTGATCAGCAACGCTAGAGGCACGACCCTATAAATATAGTTACCTTTAGAGGTCTTCAATTTGGTGGAGGGACTCAACAGGGTGTAAGAAATTTCCCGTATGTTAATCTGACGCGCTCGAGTAAATCCCGAAATCCCGTTTGGCTCCCTTAACATGGCATGTTGATTAAACTTAGTAAAAGATTCAAAGTGATAGTCTATCATATTTATTAAATGGCTTCCAATGTTAATAATAAAACATTTCATCATCAATTATAGAACTTTAATAACTTAAGTAGGTACTTACATAAGAAATGAGATTATACTAAGTAGGTTACTACAGACAATCTCCTCTATTCTTCCTGTTCGTGCGCACTCCTGTATGGGTGAGTCATGCCCCTGCCCCGTAATTGAACCAACGTCCTGCATTAAATACCTCGGCATCATGATCGATAGCCAATTGACCTGGAAAACTCAAATAGAAAACACATCTTCACGCTTGAGAAAACTACTTTATGTCTTTAAAAAAATTAGATCATCATTTGACCTCGCCACTATGAAGATGGTGTACTATGCTCTGGCTCAATCCGTTGCTTCCTACTCCATTATCGCCTGGGGAGGTGCTGCAAAAACGATCCTTCTCAAAGCAGAAAGATCGCAAAGAGCTGTTCTCAAAGTAATGTTAAAAAAACCCATCCTGTTCCCTACTTCCGAACTCTACTATATCAGCAAAGTTCTATCCATCCGCCAATTGTTCATTTTGCATACTATCAATCGCAAACATTCCATGTTATCTTATAACGCTGAATTGATCAACACCAAGCGTAGACACGACAAGGTTTGCACAACTGAGCAATGTCGTACACAATGTGCAGAGCGCCACTTTCACTATAGTAGCTCTAGAATATATAACCGTCTAAACAAAGAACTTAACATTTACCCCCTCACCCGCTTCAAGTGCAAAACCAAATGTCACGAATGGCTACAATCACTGACATACGAAGAGACGGAGACTCTTCTTAAAGTTGTGAAATGAAAGAACACACACACAAAATACTAAATACACTCACTCATTCAACACTCGGCTGCTCCTGTTGCCCGGACTCTTAAGAGACCGGTGTCCTCGGGAGTACCAAACTCTACACATCAAACACATTGTTCACTCTACCATCACAAAATCACACACACTCTACATACTCTCTTACACTCATACTCTTACAATCATAACACACACAAACACTCTTAAAACATATAACTCACACTAACTCTTACACTCATAACTCACACACACACACTCAAAATAGCGAATGACACTGGCTTTAGAATTTATAGTTTAAGTTAAACTTTAGATATTAATATTTCCAACAGTTTATCTGTATAATTTTTCCATAATAATATGTTAGGTACTTGTAATATCGAAATGGTTTGTGAGGAGGGCGTTGTCATCTGCGACACAGTCATGAACTTCTGCGGGTGACATCGACTTTCAAATTTGTTTTTTGTTCACATGTCGTGTACCAATAAATGATTTTTTACTTTTTTTACTTTTACAGACTGCAAATTCAGATATCTTACTATTTTAATAAATGGGAAAGTCTGTGTGAATGTTTGTTATAAGTAATCTCAGTAATTACTTAAGTTATTTAGATGAAATTTGGTACGTAGATAGTTTAGGACCTAGAATAAGACATAGGCTAATAAAATTTTGAAATTTTAACCTGTGAGGGGGTTAAATTTGTATGGAAAATAATTTTTCCTTGGTTCTATTTACTCAAAACTCGGTAATATTATAGTATGAAATAAATAATTAAACATGTGTTTTTTATTATTACAAACCCCTAGGGGATGTGTAGCATATTTCTGAATTTGATGAATCTGATTTGATGAATCTGATGTGCCCCGTGGCGAAGCCACGGGGCACATCTAGTAATAAATAATGTACAGCCAAAAACCTTTAAAAGGAATTAACAGTTAGTTAAATTCAAGAAGGAAATGAAACATACTTTAAATTTTAGCACTGTGTTCATCCTTTACATGTTTGCTAACTGGAAGTCTATTCAACATCATACATTTATGCTTGCTTCGAATATGGGCTAACAGGTTCTTCTTAGCGTAGTAATTCTTATCACAATAGCGGCAGTGGTAGTTCCTCTCGGTATGTCTCTTCTGGTGAAGCTCTAGTTGATACTCATTCTCAAAAATCATACCACAAACATTACAGCCAAAGTTTGAAGCAGTATGCTTCAACATATGCTTCTTTATATAATACTTAGAGATATTTGTGTACTTACATACATCACATGAGTATCTTTTTGACTTAATGTGAACTTTCTGTCTATGACCCCAAAGTTCGCTAGCACCATAAAAAGAGGCGGGACAAATTTCACAGGAGAAAGCCTTTATACCGGAATGTCTTTTTAAATGGGCCCTTAAACTATTTGTATTTTTCAGCACTGCTTTACAAATTTTACAGGGATAGCCATCAGGAAAACTGCTTTTTCTGTGGGTTCGTAAGTGTTTGTATAATTTTGAACGACCTTTAAAATGTTTCCCACAGTGCTGACATGTACCCTCAGATTTATACAGTTTATGTGCATTCTCTTTGTGTGCATTCACAGAACTAAGTTGGGTAAAATACTTCAGGCAGAGATCACATTGGAATGGTCGCTCACCAGAGTGAGTAACAGAATGGGAATCCACATCTTTAATACGCTTACTGTGATAGTCACATTCCTTGCAGTAGAAGATACGGTTCCTACCTTCACCTTCAATGCGAACTTTGCTTGCAGTCGCACAGCTCTTCAAGTTTCGCTTTTTATGTGAGTTTAAGGCTGCAAATGATTTGAATACTCTGAGGCAGTTCTCACATTTCAGGTTTTCTGTCAAATGCACTTTCTTCCAGTGTACTCTGAGCTTGCACTTGCTCTTGAAAGATCCACCGCAGTTGTCACATATTAGTTTCAAATCAATTGCTCTACTGGGTTTAGGTGGAGCTTCTACTGGCAGTTCTGTTTCCAAAGAGCTTGACTGAGAGGTCTTGATTTCAGCTAATGTAATATTATCATCCAGTTCTATATCATCAGCATCAACATCATGAGCATCAACAACATCATCATCATCAAGGTATTCTTCTTTCATATTGAGAAGGAAGTCATCATCATTGCTTGTGAAGGTAGTAGAGTTTACGGCAGAGAGTAAGATTTCATTAGTTCTTTCACACTTCAATTTGAAGTTGAATGCGTTGTCGAGCTCAAGGAGGCATTCTGGACATATCCTATCGGGCAAACCATCGCCTTCTTTGATGCAGACGTTGGCAAGAGCATTGATTTTGTCCGAGATAACACAGTCGTTGTTTTCTTCAAACAACGATATACCTTTGACATCTTCCCTTTGAAATTCATAATCCAAACAAATTCTGCAAATAGCAGTACTTTTCTTGTCCTCCCCCATTACAGCAGCATTTTTTTATGTGGAAACTAGTGTAAAGTATTTATTTCACTTAAAACAAACAAGGTTCATTATAATTAACTCATTTCGTTCAACTTCTTGCAGGTTTAGAAAAACAAGGAAGAAAAATGTTCTGATGCTTTCAACTTCAACTTCTTGATTATGGCTCTGCGTCTGGTTTGGCGCAATTTTGCCGAAAACCGTTTTTGGATAGCATCACAAAGTTTTTAGAAATTATGGTCAAATTTTCTGTACAAAATAAAAGGAGATTAAAAAAAACCTGTACTATACTAGGCAACAAAACTAAAGGAAAAAAAACAAATAAGATTAACAATATAGGTAGATTGACTTGACTTCTTGATTATGGCTCTGCGTCTGGTTTGACGCAATTTTGCCAATGACCGTTTTGAAAACATCGCAAGCTTTTATTAAAAGTTTATTAAAATTTTAAATAAAAAAGTAACCAGATTGTGAGTGTGTTTGTTTTGTACTGAGGTCGATTAGACAGAAGAGGTGCTTGCCACTGTCAGTCACAGTCAGTGTCTTCTTTTGTTTTTAAGCTTTACATTTGCCATTTTCGTTTTTTATAAAACTAAATGAAGAAACAGTTTTATGTCCTCTTTTTACGGCTAAAAGGGGTATTACACTACACGTTATTCAGGGCCCGGTAGTTAGGGCGATTAGGGAGCAACGCTTGCCGGGTCCGTCCCTTATGGACCCTAAATCTTATTACACCACTTTTAGTTAGGGTTTGGGTTCCTGAATAACGTGTAGTGTAATACCGCTTTAACTTTTAACTAAGATCAAGTACTGCGTTCCGTAGAGTAGATGGAGCATAAGGTCACTGTCATCCTATATGGCGATGTAGCCGATTTGATATTGTTTTGGTTTTGTTTGGTCTCCGTACGGTGACAGGTGAATGTCAGATTGAGAAAATGAAAATTTGTGTTTATGTTTTATTTGTAATTTTGTGTTTTATATATAATATTTAATCGAGAACTTAGTTTATAATGACTTGTGTAGCTGTGGGTTGTAAAAGCCGTTTGGGATCTTTATGTCAAGATAAACGCAAGATATCTTTTCATCGGTTAGTCTATTATCGTAATAATTTACTACTGAAACTGATGTTTCTCTTTTCTCTTGTGTTTCCTGTCTTGTTGTAACTTATGTACCCGCCACCTACTCTTGTATTTTTCTGTACCTACCGTATTATAGTACCTAATTATGTTTTTGCCACCTTTGTGCCACCACACCAGGCCCTGTCTGAAAACCAGCGCCGCTACTAGCTATGGCCTGTAGCGGCATTATGCTGAGACAGGGACCTTTTTGGCCCCTTATGTAAATAGCCTTGCTTAATATTATTACCTATTGTTATTATTTTTATTATTTTTGTGTTTCATAATCTTGATTACTGTATGTGTTATTTATAAGTACGTAAAAGGGCCAAATAAATGTATTTTCTTTCTTTCTATCGTGATAGACGCGGATATTACATGTATTTTCTTTGCAATATGTTGAATAGTTTTTTGTACAGAGAATATAATAACTGTTTTACTACGTTATTTACAGCTCATTAGCAGTATAATTCTATAATTCAATAATATTATAGTACAATACGAAAAACTGACATCTGATGTACCATTTTGATGCCACCTAGTGAAGTACTGGTAGTTGTCGATAGTTTACTGTCGATGAATGTCTAATACTGGTTGACAAAATGATAGGTAATTCAAAAATAAATTGTCGTAGTTTGAGAATTATACCTACCGAGATAGTGCTACGGTACCTACCTACATGGACCGACTAAGTTGGAGTTAGAAATCAAAACTTGATTATGGTGTCGCTAGTAAAATCTAGGAGACTAAAGATTGCAATGTAGCTAGAAAGTCACAACTTATTCTTATTTTTTACTTCTAGATATACAAAATATCCAATAATAAAAGAAAAATGGAAACAAAACTTGAGAAGACATGTCTGGGAGCCATCATAGAATTCTCGTTAGTGTTTTTTACATTTCCATGTTTCGTGTCACAGAATTGGATATTAAAGGACTTTTATAACAAAACTTTGAAAATAAAGGTTAAATGATAGCATCCAAGTGGTATCTAAGCACAAAATATTTTAGTTAAGTGTAGTAGTAGGAGCATACGTGAAAATACTTTAAAAATAATTTCGTTTATGTTAATGTAACTAAGTACCTACCTAAGTTTTCTCACTGCTTATATCCTAAATAACGACAACCAACCATCACCGCTTAACCCCATTTTAAATAAAAACATAATTATTATTTCACTTTATTTATTTTAATACTCGTTATAAAATACATTTTTTACTATAGAAAATACAAAAATATTATAAAACTAATCTACAGTAAAAAATATATCAAAACGGTGGATCACCGGCCGCGAAGCTAGGCTCAAGCAGCCGGTGACTAGGGTTGCAGACAGAGGAACTTCCTGACGATACGCGCCGAATCCAGGAGAACCGCTTTTTGGATCTGACCCTTGATCCAACTTCCTAGCGAGAGTCTCTTGAGATGTTTATCGAGGCTCTTCGCTATTACCCCGTTAACCGAAACGACTATCGGGACGATGGTCGCTGAATCAACATCCCACATGCTGACAACCTCGTTAGCCAAATCAAGATATTTACTGAGTTTATCTTTCTCAGCTTTAACGAGGTTAACATCATGTGGTATGGTGACATCAGCAAGCACCGCCCATCTTTCTAACCGGTCTATCAGTACAATATCAGGCTTATTTGCAAGAATAGTCCTGTCTGTAATGATAGACCGGTCCCAATAGAGCGTGGCACGGCTGTTTTCGAGAACTGGCGCTGGTGTGTATTTATAGTACGGAACTTCAGGACCAGTAAGGCCATATCGGAGAGCAAGTTGTTGATGTATAATTTTGGCTACTTAGTTGTGTCTGTGCAAGTACTGAGAGTTAGCTAGGTGCAAACAACCCGAAAGTATATGACGAAGGGTCTCCCCTGGAAGATGACACGCTCGACAGATATCGATCGTGCCATCTTTCATGATATACTTTCGGTAATTGTTCGTCTTAACTACCTCATCCATAATTGCACAGACAAAGCCTTCGGTTTCCCCAAAGAGGTCACCGAAACGTAGCCAGTTTACTGAGCTTAGGAGATCTACATCAGGACCTGTGAGGACCTTGTAGAATCTCCCATGCAGCTCTTTGCTTTCCCATATGGCCTTCCTGTCCTCTATACTCATCACTATAGGTTTACGCCAGTTCTCGTTAGCTAAGGAGAGAGGAGTAAGGTTCTTATCAACTGCAACTACGTCGCGATGCATTTGGTATTCGGCTTGATGGAAATAATTTCTGAGATTGCAAACGTCGCGGTTGTGTAGGGTCTTAGCGCTTAAAAAGCCTCGACCGCCACATTTCCGTGGGATGTACAATCTCATTACCGAAGATCGGGGGTGTCGCATGCGATGAGTAGTTAAAAGTTGACGAACCCTACAGTCCAAGGCGTCTAGTTCAGTCTGAGTCCATCTTAGTATGCCAAAAGTATAAGTAAGCAAGGGCATAACCCAGCCATTGAAGGCTCGCACCTTGTTATTAATATTATTATTTCACTTTATTTATTTTAATACTCGTTATAAAATACATTTTTTACTATAGAAAATACAAAAATATTATAAAACTAATCTACAGTAAAAAATATATCAAAACGGTGGATCACCGGCCGCGAAGCTAGGCTCAAGCAGCCGGTGACTAGGGTTGCAGACAGAGGAACTTCCTGACGATACGCGCTGAATCCAGGAGAACCGCTTTTTGGATCTGACCCTTGATCCAACTTCCTAGCGTCATAAATCCTATAACATCACAAATAATAATAATAATATTATTATTATTATTTGTGATGCACAGGCAGCTCTTAAGCTGATGCGTGTATATCTGAGTCTTTGTCAATGCACTTTAAATATTTGTCCAGTCTATTTTTGAAAGAGTTCACTGAAGGGGCACTGATCACTGATTCCGGTAAACGGATTATCAAGAAGATTTATCAAGTTCATGTAATTTTGCATATCCAAAATATTTTCTATCACTTACTTAATCTACATTTTTTCAAAAATGTAGGTTAGGTGCTATTTTTGTAGAAATCACTACAAACTACATACAAAGTCGCTTTCTCTGTCCCTATGTCCCTATTTCCCTATGTCCCTTTGTACGCCTAAATCTTTAAAACTACTCAACGGATTTTGGTGCTGTTTATTTTATAGATAGTGATTCAAGAGGAATGTTTATTTATACTTACGTATAATACTACTAACCGCGGCTCCACATTTGTGCCGTGAAGCTCCGTAAACAGGCGTGAACGTAAATGTGGATGGTTTTCGCGGGGTTCACGCGTTTTCACGCCTGTTCCCCGATCAGTGTCGGTATTTTATCCCGCGACAAAGGGTTCGCGCCCCTTTCGCGCGGCGTTCACGCGTACACATCCACATTCACGGCCCTGTGCCAGTTTACTCCAGACTACAAGGGCGTACGGTCGTGTGCAATCGCTGCGCGCGCGCTATGGAGTCGAGCGTGAACAACAAACATACCTTGATCGGTTAAAGGGGTATTAAACCTTCCTAAATATCGGAGACTAAATTTAGTCGTTCCTAAATTCAGAATAGTTTAATAGCATTTAGGAAGGTAGCATCCGATTTAGGAAGCTCAGTCGCTCTGTTGGTTGGATGGATGTTTGTTACTCAATCACGCCGGATCGGCTGAACGGATCGGGATGTAATTTGGAAGTGAGATAGATAGCGCATAGGTATAGTCTGGAATAGCACATAGGCTACTTATGATTTACTCGTGCGAAGACGGGGTGGGCACTAGTATTATAAATGTGAAAATTTATATGGATGGATAGATAGATGGATGTTTGTGGCTCAATCACGCCAGAACGGCTGCACGGACCTGCATGAAATTTGGCACAGAGATAGATTATAGTCTGACTTAGGCTACATTTTATCCAAAAACTTTCTTGTTTTGGACGTTTAAGTAGTGATATGTTGCCACAGCAAACAAAGCTACAGCAAAGTTATTGCAGCAGCAGCTCCTACATACGTCCATTTCGCGGCGGGTTTCACGAACGATTGTGAGCATTCCGTGAATGTGGAGGGTACAACTTGTGCCGTGAATTCACGGCGAGAACTCGCGCGTTAATTCACGTCACAAATGTGGAGCCGCGGTAAAAATCAACATAGTACCCTACCACTAGTTCCAAAGTGATGTTGTGTTGTATTGTAACATGAAAAACCGCTAAATATTAAAATTTTGCACGAATCTGTGTTAGATTCCGGAGAAGACTCGGAAACGGAGTTTCTGAATACCTACAGCATTATTATTATTACAGAGATCAAAATAAAACTCACCGCTCGTCGCTTGCTTCCCTCGCCGATAGGTAGGTACCTATAATTGATGCCGGGAGTGATCATCTCGACTTGATTTAAGATCATATTGCGCACCTCTGCAAATAAGTACCTAACAGAATGGTAACATAACACAAAGTTAGCTACGATCCCGAGCAGCTTGCTCGGATCGCTTGCTAGCAACATAATTAATGTTTGTTCCTACTTGCTAGGGCCGAAAGCTAGACCCCCATTTTCTAATTGAACTCTAAATGAACTCTTATTTTGCTCGCTAAAATGTCAGGATATTTTATTTCTATACAAATCACGTTTGTTTTGTCAGGACTTTCCCGTGAGACATCTAGTTAGCCCCATGTGGCGTGGTGGGTAGCAACGGTCTGCCTGCGACGCAGGAGGTTGCTAGTTCGATTCCCACCCCCGGACAAATGCTTGCACAATATACAAATATTTGAGCCGGGGTTCTGTGTGTTTTCTATGTAGGTACCTATAAAAAATTCATGTACTCTTACTTTAATACTTATTGTATTAAATTATTATTATTAATCTAGTACCTATAACACAAGCTCTGCTTCTATTTCCAACCCCAAGCTTTGTGGATTGTCCAGCATTATTTATTCATTCTAAGTAAGTTCCATACTTCCAGCAGGAGCAAGCTTAGTGGTAGATGGAGTTAATATCGCTGTCTGTAGTAGAGTTCCTGACGATTTACTAGAAGGCTCTTGCTTGAGTGTGATTCATGCAGGATAGTCGGTAGAACTTCCCTCTTCCAACGGCTTGGCTTAGCTTATTCTGCGCGAATATGTTTAGGTATTAGTATTATCCTAGGTGTGAATAGGTATTTTAACGCAATAGCCATTTCCCACCTGTGATCTTTGACTTCAAAGCCCGTTCGCCCGTAACCTTAGCCAACCTACCAAAACCAACCAGCCCGCCTGGCCTCGGCGCCCGCCCGCCATTTTTAATTTCTCAGTCAAGTTTTGGTATCGGTGGTGAATGCATGTGTCGCCTCGTCGCGTACGTTCGCGATCGTGATTAAAACATGATTCCGTTCCGTTAAAAATCCGTTGTTTTTACCTAGTTTAATTACGTAAAAAGCTAAATAACTGTTGGTATTTTATGAATTAACAGTGTTTGTCCAAGTTTAGTGATTATAAAGTTAGCAAAAGTTAGTTTGGACAGATAAAGGACTGGTTAGTGAAAACTGGTGTTGTGTTGGATTTCGTTTGTGAACTGGAGACTTCTGGCTTGGCTTGCTGCGAAAGAAGACAATCTAACAGGTGTGTTTTGCTTGTAATGTTTGTGTTCTTGATAGGTAATACAGGTAGGTACCTACCGCGTACCTACAAAAGTCAAACTTTGCCTACCTACCTACATGAATTTACTAGTATGTAGGTATGTAGGCTTAGTATGTAAGTAGGTCCAGTCCACTAGGTACCTTCCAATTTAATGGTCTAACCACGGTCTAACTAAGTTAACATAAACCAGAAATCAAACCTACTTTATTTCTTTAGGCTCACAAAATAAGCACTTAGTCACTGCATAGTATAAAATAAAGTCGCTTTTTCTGTCCCTATGTCCCTATATCCTTTATGTCCCTTTGTATGCCTAAATCTTTAAAACTACGCAACGGATTTTGATGCGGTTTTTTTAATAGATAAGAGTGTTTCAAGAGGAAGGTTTATTTATACCTACGTATAACCAGCGACCCGCCCCGGCTTCGCACGGTTTTATTATAAGTATATAAACCTTCCTCTTAAATCACTCGATCTATTAAAAATAACTTCATCAAAACCCGTTGCTTCGTTTTAAAGATCTAAGAATACATACGGACAGACAGACAGCGGGCTGCGAATTTGTTTTATACATAGTGATAACTTGAAAAAAGTGGTTTCGTCTACTGATTGGGTACCTAGGTAGGTAGGATACTTACCTAGGCTAGGTGCGGGCTTACCAAAACATTCCCAAATAAAAGCGTATTGTTTGCCATATGTGATGTGGTTTGACCGTCACAACACAATGGTATACTAACAGAGAAGTATGTACCTACGTCATCGCAGCCACCGCCATAAAACGTGCGTGATGCTAGACTATACATATAATTATAATTATCTGACTGACTACCTATATGACATTTTAGAATAGAATAGAATATATTTTTATTTGTTTACAGAATTACACAATACACAGTATACTTAGACTAAACTGAGACTAAAATGGAAAGAGTAAATCTGTAACAAAATGGCGCGTCCAAATTTTCAAGTCCAGCGTGGTCCAGCATTCTAAATACCTAACCATGTACATATACATGTATAAATATATTTATATAAAGTACTTATTAAATAAGTACTATACATTACCTCGCGACATCATCCTCGTCGAATACGATTTTTAAGCTTAAATTTGGCACCATTTTCCGAAAAATTATAATTTTAAAACATATTTTTTTCGTTATTTACAAAAACACCTACACCTTTTACTTAAATATGTATTACTTAGATATTATTTACAAGATAGGTATTTGTACAAAACATGTAATGCAATAAATATGTATATATGTATGTATGATATATGTATGTATGTGCAATACATACCTACTAATATGTATACAATATTTTTAGCTTTTATGTAAACAATATCTGTAAATAGTTTGCACGAGTGAAGAACACAATATAGGTAAGTTAGACGAATGAAAGAGACGTAAAGATTAAACAAATATGCAATACCTAATTATAAATAAATATCGCTGTACGTACAATCCACACAGCATCATCTAGCCCCAAGCTAAGCGGAGCTTGTGTTTTGGGTAGACTAGATGACTGATATTCTGAATACAATACATACATTACAGATTTATTTTTTACTAGAAACTAGCGACCCGCCCCGGCTTTGCACGTTTTTATTTATATTTTTTATACGTATAAACATTCCTCCTGAATCACTCTATCTATTAAAAAAACCGCTTCAAAATCCGTTGCGTAGTTTTAAAGATTTAAGCATTCAATGTCCCTATATCGGACATAGGGACAGAAAAAGCGACTTTGTTTTATACTATTGTAGTGATTCATAGAAAACACTTAGAGCACCGGATCAAATATCTGCGGATCGTACAAACATTTGTCCGCAGGTGAGATTCAAACCCGCACCCTCCTGCGTCGCAGGCGGACCTTCCCCGTTACCGTGCCACATCAGTCGTCAAATAAAAACATAGACTTCATTTGTTTTCACTACAGTTCCACTATCCAAATAGCTCTATGAAATATAAATGATAGATAAATTCGGAATTTTTATTTAGACGTTAAACATCTCTGCTAGTGTCGAAAACTTTGAAAAGAGAATATGCGATCATATTCTCTTGAAAAGAGAATACATACAAATAAAAACTACAAGCTTTGAAAAGAGAAAATGATCGCATATTCTTTTTTCGAAGTTTTCGACACTAGCAGAGATGTAGCGAAAAGAAATCGGCGGCAAACAACAAGAAGTAGAAGTAGAACTTGACTTAGGAATAATGAGAACCAGGCAGTGATAGCCATTCTTACCCAGCACAATGCGAATTAAGCCGATACCGTAATTCTGTAGACGTATCTACTTCATTGCACCAGTTAACAGTTAATTCGCTTAGCGACCGGGTCAGTGACCTGCCTACAAAGGTGTCAAGCAGATTATGGCACTCATTAATTGCAGTCGAAAAACATTTAAGCTATTATTGGAGACTATTACGATATTATAAATGCAAATGTACATCTATAATTCATGCATTCTAGTTCGCAAATTCGCCAAAAATTCCTAAACGCGTCAGTTTAAACAAAAAATCAACGAACTAGTTTCTGCTCGCGGCTCCGAACCAGTTTTTTCTATGGAAACATCTCAGGGATATTTTAATCCCATGGGAACTGATTTATGGGATGAAATATATGGAATTTATTCCAAAGCTAGAACTAAGTCTATTTAAAATTTCAGGCCGATCGGTTCAGTAGTTTTTGCGTGAAAGACAAACATAGACTTTAGACGTTTCCATAGAAACAACGCAGGCGAAGCCGCGGGCAGATAGTAGTACATATTGTTGCATTAGTCCTCTGCTGGATATAGGTAGGCCTCTATCTCTATCCTAATAAGCGCCATAAATCTTCGTATACTTAGGAATACTCTTAGGTACTTAAAGACAGATCCTTAAGTATTTCTCTTTGTGGCATGAAAACAAAGGAGTTTGTTTAGAAGACATATCTTCGATTTTACAACTGGGCTTATAGACCTCCGTATTCTTTGTTTAATTTTATTTTCTATATGTGTTTGTTATAATTGTGAATATTTGTCGGTTTTTACTGTTTCATGTGTGTGTCGAAATAAATGTTATTCCATTGTATTCTATATTCTAAATTAGTATGTATAAAGGACCCGCATTTAGCCAATGACGCATGGTTAAAGTATGATTATTATGTCAAATCCGGGCTATAGCGGATGAATTACACCCTTTTGAATATGATCCCTTTCAATTTATTGATAGATTATCTCGTTTTTACTGAAAAAGGGATACCTTCTTGAATATCATTGGATGGAAGGAATCGGTCTGATGGCGGAACGAACAAAAAGGATTCCAAAAACCATTTCCTTTTAAAAACCCACGATCCTTTCAGTAAAATGAATGTAATGGTTCGATTTTTTTTTGTAATCTAATTTTACCTTGCCGTTATTAACAGTTAAAAGTATGAATGAAATTAAAACAGCTATTTTTAACTCAGAGGAAAAGATGTGAAAGTTATTCAGCTAATTTGTTACTTTTGCCTTCATAATGTTCAGAATAACGAACGATTAACCCAGATCCGTTGAAATTAATTTTCAAAGGGAAATGCAATAATGGGATTATGATCGAGACGCGTGAAGAAGCAGGATATACCCGGGGATTTTGTTCTGTGGAACTGGGATATGGGATGGGATATTTCTGGACAATTCACACAGCATCGTCTTATGTTGAAAATAGTATCCCTTCACATGTGAAATTGACTTTAGTAAGCACATAACACTTTTATAAACACAAACTATCAAAACATTTCTACACTTCTATTGTGTTAGATATACCTACCTATGCGATGAAATCGTAAAGGGCGCTTATAATAACGTGAAAATTATTATTTTATAACTACTGAACGGTACCGGCTAAATTTAATGGACGTAGTTCTAGGCCAGGAATAAAACATTGGATACTTTTCTTAAATTTTCAGGCGGGTGAAGACAGAGACGCATCTAGTTAGTCAATAAAGGAACTCAACAGATAGACTAATAGACTAATGGCGGCCATCTGTGGATTACTCCGAGGATATTAATCGGCAGTAATCGACTAAACGGCCGTTGAAAAACCGGCAATTTCTCCTGATGACTGTCGGTTTACTGATTACGGGCATTAGGGACTGTGGGCGGTCTATTTATGTGAAGCTTAGTTTTCTTGGTGTGGCAACAAGTTATTACTTAAGAGATAACGAATATTCGGAACTCCGGTC
This sequence comes from Eupithecia centaureata, assembly GCA_944547425.1. NCBI lineage: Eukaryota > Metazoa > Arthropoda > Insecta > Lepidoptera > Geometridae > Eupithecia > Eupithecia centaureata. Next base: position 14,809,160 of record OX155679.1, on the reverse strand, counting down.
AAACTCAGATACAATGTTTACAAAGAGGGTGCTAGCTAAGGTAGCCTCTATTGATTCTTTCTAAAAATCGTTAAAATAAAACTTCTAGTCATTCTTCTGTTTCTCTTTCTCCTTTGATTTGCAGATAAAGAATGTAAATTATTTTCCAATAATATTTCTTTATTTTCCTAACTCCTTTGTTTACTTATAATAAATATCCTCCGATTGTAGAACCAAGTATAGACTTAATACTAAACTTGGAGCTGTATGACAACAACAGAGTTAGCAGTTTCAAACTTGAACATGTTGCCTTGGAAAAGTTTTAAATCCAGTTGAAGCTAGTGCGAACTTAATGGGGCTTTGTAAAATTGATCGGGATAGTCTCGCAGGGTTTGAAAGGATAATCTAGAACTAGCATCTGCACGCGGCTTTGGACGGGTTTTTTCTATGGAAACGTTTAAAGGCTATTTCAATTCTATGGGAACTGATTTATGGGAGGAAAAGTACTCTATGTATTTTTATAGGCTAGAACTAAGTAGATTCCAAATTTCATCCCCGATTCGTTCAGTAGTTTTTGCGTGAAAGAAGAACAAACATCCATTCATACGAACTTTCGCATTTATAATATTAGTAAGGATAATTATCACGATAATTAACTTGAGAATCAAATTGTTATTAGTAGAGTAATCGGTGAACATACTAAAAAAATCGAAATCGAAATAAAAATTGAGAACCCCTTGTTTTCTTAGTCAGTTAAAAGGCTTTGAGCATTAGGTACCTCAACAAGTATTATCTACTACATAAGAACCATTGAACAATTCAGCGCCTAAAAATTTGCCGAATTATTTAAATATTGAAAAATTCAGTGACAAAAAATTAACAAGCTCGGTCGGGTGCCCGATTTTAATGAATTACGCAATCCAATTATCAGTTTCGAGAAATAAGTCAATGACCCTTGTTCCACGTGTCTACCTCTTTAATATCTACCTCTATAGACGCCTAGGTGTACGTGGATTCTACTTATATTCCGGATGTGGTAAAGGCTTCGTAATTTATTCTGCCAACGCTATCGTGATTTAATTATCACCGACAGAGAATGGTCTATATTCTGATCAAGCTTTTTAAGATAGTTATAAGCATTATAAGTTCATATTAACATGTGGTAAGTTTTGATGGTGTGAAAAAGTTATAATCTTCCTATCTATAAATAATAATTACCTAATAACTTTGGACAATACACACATTACCATCTAGCCACAAGCTAAGCAGAGCTTGTGTTATGGGTACTAGATGACTGATATACTTAATACAATACTTTACATAGATAGTTTTTTTTATAAGTACATAGAATACACACAAGACCTTCTACAAACCTTCTTATTTTTCTTCAATTTGCTTTAAAGTTTTAGTGAAAATTCATTCAAAATGGAATGACCCATTGATTAGGCTGTCATTTTCTCATTGCGATTATGGACCTGAGCTGTTTTGCAACTTGAGTGTGCAGATAATTTTGATGGCAAGAGTTGTTAAGCTACTTTTGAAAGTTACGAATTTCCGAAGGAAGAAAATATTAATCTTTAATTAAGAGCACGTCCTGCATTATCAGATTCTGAATTACAACGGTAATAACCGGTTCTGACCGGACCCGCGTGTATTTCCCACGGGTTGAATGCTTTTGTTGACAAGTAATTTTTCTCAAAACTGTCCAACTGGGAATCCAGTCCTGCATTCTTCTCGGTACTATTAAGGGTGTTTTATCCAATACTAGCGACCCGCCCCGGCTTCGCACGGTTTTATTATACACTAGCTGGTGCCCGCGACTTCGTCTGCGCATGATTAGTATTTAGAGTACCTACTCGCGCTTTTACTTGCGTAATTCCCTTTCCCGTGGGATTTTCGGGATAAAATAAAGCCTATGTGTTATTCCAGCTTATAGTTAATCTATCTCTGTGCCAAATTTCATCCAGATCCGTTCAGCAGTTTGTGCGTGAAAGAGTAACAAACATCCATCCATCTATCAATCTATCCATCCATATATCCATTCATACTTACAAACTTTCGCGTTTATCAGTTTAATTCCGGGATAAAATGTATCCCATATCCAATCGTCTCGAGTTCCATTCGAATTCATTCACTTCCGTCGTGATGTGTGGTTAAAGAATTCTTCTTTCACCCTCTCTCCCAGGGGAACCTTACTGAATTCCGGGATAAAAAGTATCCCATGTCCTTGTACTATGAACTCAAATCGTCCCGAGTTTCATTCCAACTCATTCAGCAGTTTCGGCGTGATACGCGGTTAAAGCATTTTTCTTTCACCCTATCTCCCAGGGGAGCATTACTCAATTCCGGGATAAAATGTATCCCATATCCAATCGTCCCGAGTTCCATTCGAATTCGTTCACTTCCGTCGTGATGTGTATTTAAAGAATTCTTCTTTCACCCTCTCTCCCAGGGGAACCTTACTGAATTCCGGGATAAAAAGTATCCCATGTCCTTCCTTGTACTATGAACTCAAATCGTCCCGAGTTTCATTCCAACTCATTCAGCAGTTTCGGCGTGATGCGTGGTTAAAGAATTTTTCTTTCACCCTCTCTCCCAGGGGAACATTACTGAATTCCGGGATAAAAAGTATCCTATGTCCTTCCTCGTAGTATGACCTATAATCATGCCGAGTTTCATTTCAATCCATCAAGTAGTTTCGGCGTGATGCGCGTTTACGATACAGACAGACAGACAGACACACAGACAGACAGACATGAATGAAAAAATTACAGTTTTGGCTTGAGTATCGATAATAGAGTGCCCTCCAAAAAAAATTTTCAAAATATCTTCAATGTACAGATTTGGACCTGTTACAGTTTTATTATAAGTATAGATAGATATAAACATTCCTCTTGAATCACTCTATCTATTAAAAAAATACGTTCCGTAGGTGATTCTGATGATTTGGATTATGTTGGAAAAATCGCAGAGCAATCGCAAATCTTTCTGCTAGATTTGGAACATCCGATCTGTAGTCTAGATTCAAAGTTTCTAGTTTCTTGTACTTACAACTTTGTAAGTTTAAGGGGTAAGTACATAATTACTTTGTAATATTATTTCTCTTTTATGGGATAAGATCCGACAGAGAACCAAAGTTATCGACATAGCACAAAGAATTAGCAAGCTGCAGGACGCCCTCCGGCCAGGTGGGATGACGATCTGCGAAAGACTGCGGCAGATGCTGGATGCGGCAGAAGACAGGGCGCTATGGCGCTTACAAGGGGAGGCCTATGTCCAGCAGTGGACATAGGCCATAGGAATATAGGCCGATTATGATGATGGTGAAAAGGAGTAAGTGAAAACCATTCTCTCTTGTCTATCACCAAATGACAATGTCCGTGTAAAATTAATTTCAATAAGCCAGGATTCACAAACTTACCTTTACGAGCTCGTTTAGAATTCCAATTGCAAACTTCATTTATTATGAAGCAGATTGCCCGCGGCTTCTCTCCCGCTGGAATTGTTAACAAAAGCTATAAACCTTCGTGGCTATTTGGTTTCCGGAAGTTTATTGTTATTGGTCTTACGATGATTTTGGGTAAGAATAAGAGGTAAATTCGTAGATTTTTTTAAGAGTGTCCAAGAATAGCGTTCTTGAACCCCTTCCATCCATAGACTCCATTGAATGCTGACTTCTGTATTTTCTTGTACTTTTTTGCATTTTTAATATTTTTTTAATTAAATCTAAATACTCTTGGGATTTTTTTCCACTGAAGTAATCGATTCATTATAACAAAAATATCGTCTCAGGATTACATATTTTGCGTTTTACCTGTAACTAAAGAAATTAATATCACCTTACAATACTTCCTAAAACAGGCACTACCTTCAGTACCTAATAAAGAAAACGAAAAAGAAAAAGATACTTTCTTATAGGTATTGTAGATTCTGCGACGATACCTACCACTGCCCTATTAAGCGATTTGCTAGCTGGTGTTATTCCTTGTTTAACGTAGAGAAAATAAGAAAGTGCAAACAAATTAAAATCTTCCGCGATATGTAAATCGATCCACCTTATGTGTCCATTTACCTACAGAAAGTACCTTGTTCGTAGGTAAGGAATGATTGTCCCGAAGATTTATAATCATGACAATACATAGTAGATTCGATCGTTTTATTACAATAGTTGCTCAACTTTCTCTGTTATGGCTTAGTTGGGACGTCTCTGTTATAATAATATTATTTATCGGGTATTTATTACTTACTAGCTGCGCCCGCTGCTTTGCCGGCGTGGAAAATTATGGAAAACAATATAAATTAATTGGAAACCCCATAGGGTTATGCAAAATAAAAATGCGCGATTTATTATTTACCTACCTACTTTGAAGTTTTTTTATACCGAGTTTTTAGTGAATCGAACTAAGTACTTGAACAAAGATATTTCATGAGGTCGTCACTTGGTTTGTGGCGCAGTTGGTTAGCGCATTCCCGTACTGAGGGAGGGTAGCGGGTTCAAGTCCCGTCGCAATCGTAATTTTTTGCTATTTTATTCAATTTGTGACTCAGTAAAGATAAGGATTTTAACAATCGAAAATCCTCAAAAGTTTTATCTCTGCAACGCGATATATGAATTTGAAATAACCATTAAGCACTACATAATTGATAAACCGTAAACCACCAACCTCATCAAATTATAACTTTAGAAGCCAAACCATAATACTCGTATTATCTAATCGAAATTAGGGGTCGCGACTCGTGGTCCCTCCCACTAATTTGACCCACTGGTGGGACAGTGTGTCGATTTAATGGGCTCGTGGTCCCACTGTTTGGTGGGACCATCTGTCAACGTAATGCAGTCGCTCGTGGTCCCACTGATTTGGTCTTAAGGGCTATAGCACAAATATTTTTGACGTGATAACGTCTATTAAATCGATGAACATGGGTAGCATGTCCAAAAAAGTGTCACGTTTTAGCAATCGGGTATTGCTAGGGTAATCTACAATCCAAGTTATTATTGGTAAACAAAGATATTTATGCTTGAAATGTACGATATTCCACACATAATCATGTAGCCCTACTAATCCAAGCAGAGCTATGTATTATGTAGGTATCCGAGATTACTGAAATAGGTATATTTACCTAATATACTACATAGTATAAAACAAAGTCGCTTTCTCTGTCCCTATGTCCCTTTGTATGCTTAAATCTTTAAAACTACGCAACGGATTTTGATGCGGTTTTTTTATTAGATAGAGTGATTCAAGAGGAACGTTTATACGTATAATAAAACCGTGCGAAGCCGGGGCAGGTCGCTAGGATATCATGCAATACATTACATTACATATATTTTTTAATAAGCAAAAGTAGTACCTACATAGAAAACACTCAGAAAGAACCTTGTTACATAATAAATAATACATTTGATAGTGCAAACATTTATCCCAAGGCGGGAATCGATCCCGCAACCTCCTGCGTCGCAGGTGGACTTTCGTCCGCCACGCCATATCGGTTGTCGATGATAACTGCCAGTGTTTTTGGTAAAATATTTTCCACCATTGTTTCTTTGAGTCATTGAATACGGGATATTAAAGAAACATGATTTCATTTCGTGTTTGACTAGTGTTGGCAACCATGATAGTTTTTAAAGTTTATTGTTTCTTTGGTTTTATAGCCCCTTTGTTTACAAAAAATAGGGTGGGTGCACCAGTGCCACACCAGGAACCGTAGTAGCGTAAAGTAGTACACCATTTCTACCTTCACATCAACCAGTTGATCGGTTTAGTTGGTCGGAGACGTCGGAGTGGAAGGACAGAAAATATTAACCTTCTGTCAAATTTCACGCCACTTTTTTACATTTGGTAGCACTGTAGTATTTCTATGAATCGTTTAATAAAAAATAAAAGCGGTAAATATGCCATCTATATCAGTAAAAACGCATAATGCAAAACAAAAACCATTCTTTTCGTTCTGGGCGGCCATATTAGGAAGCTGCACTTGGACGATAAGTTTTTTCAATCGTTTGAAATCTTTGTTTGCATCAATCGTTTTAACTTATTTTCCAATTAATTATGTAATATGTGTAAAGCAATCAAATTTTATTTTCTTTCATCAGAAAATGTTAATTTTCATCAAAAGTTGTCATTGGAAAACTAATGGAACACGAATTCAATGCTTTTCCAGTAGTATTCCATTTGGTATACAACTCGTGATTTAGACTGTAATGTTTTTTTACAACGTGAGCTCGTCGATCTCCGTCTCCGCCAGCAGCAGCGGGCGCGTGTCCCTGCGCTGGTGCTGCACGAAGGCCTGCAGGTCCAGACCGAAGGCGTCGGCCGCGGGGGGCTCCGCGCCCGCCGGAATGCTCTCAATCACCATAGACACCTCCTAAATCCTTTCAATCATCATAGACACCTCCTGGATGCTCTCCATCACCAAAGACATCTCCTGGATGCTCTTAATCATCATAGACACCTCCTGGATGCTCTCCATCATCCTAGACACCTCCTGGATGCTCTCCATCATCCTAGACACCTCCTGGATGCTCTCCATCATCCTAGACACCTCCTGGATGCTCTCCATCATCCTAGACACCTCCTGGATGCTCTCCATCATCAAAGACACCTGGATGCTCTCCATCATCAAAGACACCTCCTGGATGCTCTCCATCATCCTAGACACCTCCTGGATGCTCTCCATCATCCTAGACACCTCCTGGATGCTCTCCATCATCAAATACACCTGGATGCTCTCCATCATCAAGACACCTCCTGGATGATCTCCATCATCAAAGACACCTCCTGGATGCTCTCCATCATCAAAGACACCTGGATGCTCTCCATCATCAAAGACACCTCCTGGATGCTCTCCATCATCAAAGACATCTCCTGGATGCTCTCCATCATCAAAGACACCTCCTGGACGCTCTCCATCATCCTAGACACCTCCTGGATGCTCTCCATCATCAAAGACACCTCCTGGATGCTCTCCATCATCAAAGACACCTGGATGTTCTCCATCATCAAGACACCTCCTGGATGCGTGCGACTGCCTAGTAGGTTTAAAGTACTACCTGGTTAATTATATCTGAAGAATGAAGTGACGAAATATATTACCTTTATAGCATTTAAGTTTTACATGAAACTTGTAGACTCTCTGAAGGGTAGAATTCGTAACGAATACATCCGAGAGAGAACCAAAGTTATCGACATAGCTCAAAGAATTAGCAAGCTGAAGTGGCAATGGGCCGGTCATATCTCGCGAAGAACCGACAACCGTTGGGGCAAATTTGTTCTTGAGTGGAGACCGCGACTCGGTTAACGTAGTGTAGGACGCCCTCCGGCCAGGTGAGATGACGATCTGCGAAAGACTGCTGGCAGATGCTGGATGCGTCAAACTGAAGACAGGGTGCTATGGCCCTCATTGGGGGAGGCCTATGTCCAAACTGATGAACAGTTTGTGATGATTGTTAAGTTCAGGACTTGTTATAATAATTTTGTTCATTTAAAGCAATTGTTTTATTTCCTGGTTCACTACTGGCACAAGATCTGGTCTATTGCTGGTACAAGCTGGTCCACCTTAGGCACATTGCGACTTTTCACATTAATTATTATATAAAAAAACCTATTAACTATTAAGTAAATCCGAATAAGCTACTTAATTCTACGGTAGACTAGAAGCAGGTTATTCTTTTTTTGCAATGGTTGTTGTAATATTTAATTAAGTCACAACATCAAAATTACTTTTAAAATGTTGCTTAATTTAATCGGTTTGTTACTGGTACACCCACCCTATCTAGTTTTCTAGGCAAAGATAAAGATAAAGATAAGATAAAGATTGTTTATTCCAAAAAATAACAAAGTAGCCTTAGGCTCTAACATCTACTTAATCTATGTCCTATTTTATTATGTACATAAATATCTATGTTATACCAGTACTTAGTATAGTTTACTACATGACGCAGTGAATAAGGTACTATATAATATAAATATAGCCTTATGGCTTTAAGGTATTGAAGGACCTATACCTTCCGTGTTAGTAATAAATACTGTGTTACGGCAAGATGTATTATAGAACGTAGTAATTGATCTTAGTTTCTAGGAATCACAATGTATTATTCAGTGCCCTCTATTATCATATCGCTGAATCTGATATTGGTTGTTGTGACAAGTTAATGAGTGTCTAAATTGTTGGCGTTTCGCTGGCTAATAATTTACTTGGTGTACTTAAGTAAGGGTAGGTGTACGTACATCGGCGAAGATTGGCGGAAAGTAAGATTATTATTAATTTATATTACTCTATTTTGCTTTGGCATTATATCTACATGGTGTAACAATATACATGTGCTAAGCGAAAAGCTGGGTATTTCTACCCCCCCGGGGAACAACTTTTGTTCAACGACTTTTCTAATTTCGATTGGTATCTCTGAAAAAACTAAAACAAGGTTTCACATGGCCAGCTGATTTTTTACGAAGTGACAACCCTAAAATCTGCTGTTTCTTATACTTGCGACGATGACCTCAGTATGGTCACAGAATAGATGTAGAAAAGAGTGACAGATTCATATTCTTGAAATAGAAAAACGCCTACAGCATCATTGAGGCAAATTGTCGTAAGTCATGGCTAAAATCACATTTCAATTTGAAGGTTGAGTTACGTGTAGTTAAACATACGAACTAAACTACGCTAACACAGTTATGTCTTTTTCTAACTGTTTGTTCTTTCTTGTGTGTTGATCTAATCATAATAACCTACTGACTGAATACACATTGATGTCCACTACTGAAAAGAGCTGTGAATCTGGCGGGTATTGCCATAATCACTTGGCTGGGGATTGCTGATCAAAGAAACGGTATAAGTAATTCACACAATAAAAATGCTGCCTTTCATTTGGCGAAGCCCCTTGGTCGACTTTTACGACATCCGACATACGACGAGCTGAGTCGCAGGGGTCGGTTAACTTAATTAAAAACTTTACCAAATGACTCTTTCCGTCATTATGTAGTTTATCTGTCCGTTCTGTACCTACATTAATATTTGACACTTGTATTTCCACAAAGGAACGCGACTAAATTTTATTGGATGTAGCACTATGCAAAACCATGGCAACCAGCCAACCGCCAATCATAGACAAGTTAGAGAACCATTCATTCATTCGCGACTAAATTTTATTGGCTGTAGCACTATGCAAAACCATGGCAACCAGCCAACCGCCAATCATAGACAAGTTAGAGAACCATTCATTCATTCGCGACTAAATTTTATTGGCTGTAGCACTATGCAAAACCATGGCAACCAGCCAACCGCCAATCATAGACAAGTTAGAGAACCATTCATTCATTCATTGACTGTCGGCATCTATCAACATGCGATACACCCAGTGATGCCAGATCTACCGATTTAGCAGTAGATCTACCTGCTTTTTTAGGCGTCTACCGATCTACTGATTTATTTCAAAAATTTAGTGAAACCTACCTGATTTTCCCGAGCGCCTTCTAAAATTTAGTGAAATCTACCTGATTTTCCCGAGCGCCTTCTAAAATTTTGTGAAATCTACCTGATGTCCCGAGCGCCTTCTAAAATTTCGTGAAATCTACCTGATTTTCCCGCGCCTATAGCTCCGTGACTAAATAACCACTTGGCGACCTTTTTTTTTTTTTTAGCTGCAATTGTCTGCAAAAATGCAAAGAATCGCTTCCTTTTTACGAAAGCACCTAAAAAAAAAAAGGTCGCCAGCCAAAATGCGAGTCAAAATACTCGCGAAACACAAATACATATGGTACCTCTAGAATTTTCAGTCGTTAATTTCTACCTACTGATTTTTATTCCAATCTACTGATTTTTTACTGAACTTTCTACTGTTTTTTTCAAATTCCATCTGGCAACACTGGATACACCACATGTCGGTGCTGTATTTGCCAAGCGGGTCGAAATATTTTTTAATACGGGTTCCGTAATTTTTTTAATACCAAAATTTAAAGAAGTTCGTTTGTTTAAAATCATAAAATCAAAAAAAAAAAAAGCTTAAATCCGTTTTCTACGGGATTTTGTATTAGGTATACCAACTATCAGAATTCACGCAAAGTGTATGTGTGTGTAGCAGGTAGGTACCTACATTGTGAAATACCTATGTAAAATAAGACCAGTACCTACCTACGTATTCATACAATTTTCTACCACATACCTATTATTTCACGACTGTGATCCTAATACCTCCTACACATGAGTAGCCAACTAGGGATTTATTAAAATTGAAAATGAACCCTAAAAATTATCCATCTTTTCGGCGAACGAAATCAAAAGAATGAATGATGAACTATTTTAGTGTGACCTTCGTCGCGGTGCCGTTTAGTGCTATAATTACAATTTTTATCTTTCGTGCCTAAAAAACAAGTAACTAGGACTTAAGAATACCTTAAGGGTGTGGTGTATGCATCGGAGAGTGTCACAGAGATGAAGAGGCGTGTGTTGGAAGCGTGTGCTTACTTCCATAAAATGTGTGTTGTTTGGAAGAAGGGAGGTATATCGAACCTTACTTACATGCATAGGTATCGATACCTACGTCATGCATGTGTAACTTACTAACTAACTAACCTAACTAGTGCTAAAGTGAGTGAGACATGTTAATGCCTAAAAAGAAACCTACCTTGTGCTGAAGTGTGTGAATTGTCTGTGACTGTGTACCTACAAGTGACCTACCAAAACATACATAAATCCCTTCGTAAGAAGCCATCTAGACAGCTGACAAGCGAGAAAATATGAGGTTTGTAACTTGTACCTACACTTACAACTTTCCTAACTCAGCATTTTAAGATTTTCTCAACACTACCTAGGAACTTACATACTAGCATCTTATTATTATCACGAATTTATTAGCTCGTCTAGTAATCTCCCGCCATAGCTGAAATCTACGAAGATAAATACCTACCTACATACCTGCAAAGTTAGTAGGTAAGTACAGGTTGCGCGAATAGGGTTGTCACTTTATTTTGGCACTAGGAAATGAAAACTTTTTGTATGGGAAACTGAAAATAGGAATTTTTAATTATCTCCCCCCCACAACTGATCACCATGGGTTCCTGAAACCCCCCCCTTCGGCTTAGTAGGGGTAATATGTTATACCTTGTATAATGGAGTATTAAACAAGACTAAAATATTTGAAGAACTTCCTATAACTAATTAACAATAAAACCGGCTAAGTGCGAGTTGGATTCGCGGACGAAGGGTTCCGTACCATCATTACTATCACTACATAGTATAAAACAAAGTCACTTTTTCTGTCCCTATGTATGCTTAAATCTTTAAACCTACACAACGGATTTTGATGCGTTTTTTTTAATAGATAGAGTATTTCAAGAGGAAGGTTTATACGTATAATAAAACCGTGCGAAGCCGGGGCGGGCGGCTAGTTAACTATAAAAATGGGAAAAATCATTTGTGTGGGAAACGGACAGCGGATAGTAATAGGGTAAGTACTAAGACTCCTTGGCTTTTAAATCTAATAACAAATGTCAGAAATAAATATAAATAAATAATGCTCGACAATCCACACAGCACCATCTAGCCTTAAAGTAAACTACTCAAAGCTTGTGTTATGGGTACTAGATAACTGATATATTTAATACATTATATACATAGATATTTTTATTACACCCAGACTAACGAAACAAATTTCTGCAGATCGTGCACAAATATGTTTCGAGGCGGGAATCGAACCCTCCTGCGTCGCAGGCGGACCTTCGCCCACCGCGCCGCATCGGTCGTCATAGTCAGAAATAAACAGACCATAGATAACAGAAACAAGAAACAGACTCAGTAACCAATTAACTAAAATGAAGATAATTATCTTCCGAATCGTGCTTCGGTATTATATTCTTCAATCAAGTCATTCTGATTAGTATTTACGTAATAGAACAATGAAGCCAAATTTTAATTATAAAGGGTAGTCCACATTGGCACAAAGTAGATATATCCTAAGTACCTACTTTAATAAGAATAGACCTTTTTGACCACAATGTCAACTGTTGGTAATTATCATCCGAATGTTACATAACCTACTGAATAAATTAACATACATAACCTACATACCTACGTAAATAAATATATAATGCTGGCCAACAACCACACAGCATCATCTAGCAGTCTAGCTCCAAGCTAAGCATCCCAGAGCATACTTAATACACATAATACTCATATATTTTACATTAATAATAATGACATACTAGCTGTGCCTGCGACTTGTGCAGTCGCATTAAACCTTACATATTTCTATACAAACTTTCCCCTATTTTTATTTGGAGGGTAAAATCTCAGGGTAAAATTTTTAAATTCAATCTTTATTAACGTGTGATCAAAAGCCTAAAAAATAAGTTTCAAGCTTCTAGCTAAAAAAAGAACGATACTTTCATTCCCTATTTCAACCTCTTACAACCCTTTTTCGCATGGAAAAATATCCCTCGGCCAATGTTCTTTCTCAGTCTCTAAACCATATTTCATTTAAATCAGTTAGGTAGTTAATACGTGAAAGCGTAACAGACGGACAGACAGATAGATAGACAAACAGAGTTACTTTCGCATTAATAATATTGTATGGAAGTAGGGATTAGTAGGAATATTTATATAAATATACATGGTGTAACAATATGCATGTACTAAGCGAAAAGCTGGGTATTTCTACCCCCCCGGGGAACAACTTTTGTTCAACGACTTTTCTAATTTCGATTGATATCTCTGAAAAAACTAAAACAAAGTTTTCACATGGCCAGCAGATTTTTTACGAAGTGACAACCCTGAAAATCAGCTATTTCTTATACTTGCGACGATGACCTCAGTATGATCACAGAATAGATGTATAAAAGAGTGACAGATTCATATTCTTAAAATAGAAAAACACCTACAGCATCATTGAGGCAAATTGTCGTAAGTCATGTCACAAAATTATAGCTAAAATCACATTTCAATTTGAAGGTTAAGTTACGTGAAGTTAAACATACGAACTAAACTACGCTAACACTCGCTAGTTATGTCTTTTTCTAACTGTTGGTTCTTTCTTGTGTGTTGATCTAATCATAATAACCTACTGACTGAATACACATTGATGTCCACTACTGAACAGAGCTGTGAATCTGGCGGATATTGCCATAATCACTTGGCTGGGGATTGCTGATCGAAGAAAAGGTATAGGTAATTCACAGAATAAAAATGCTGCCTTTCATTTGGCGAAGCCCCTTGGTCGACTTTTACGACATCCGCAGGCTGAGTCACAGGGATCGGTTAACTTAACTAAAAACTTTACCAAATGACTCTTTCCGTTATTAATTGTAGTTAGTCTGTCCGTTCTGTACCTACATTAATCTTTGACACTTGTATTTCCACAAAAGAAAGCGACTAAATTTTATTGGCTGTAGCACTTTGCAAAATGGTTACCGACCGCCAATCATAGACAAGTTGAAATCTTAGAGAACCATCCCCTTTCCGCTAATTGGCTGTCGGCATCTATCAACATGCAATACACCAACATGGCGACGCCGCCTTTTTCCAAGCGCGCTGAAATATTTTTTTACGGGTTCCGTAATTTTTTTTTAAACCAAAATTTTTAGAAATTCGTTCGTGAGTCACATGTGACTCACGAACGTAGGGCGATAAATTTTCTTTGAGTCATGTGAACACCCACACAAATGCATTTTTTATTGACAATGACAATACATCATTCGTAGAATGTCAATCAACTGTTATAACTGCAATTAAATAAGAAAGTTTAATGTTTATTTGAGGTTGTAATTGATATTTTGTTGGAAAAATTTGTTAAATAAATTAAGGCAAGAAAAGCAAAGCAAGTACACACTGAATGCAAAAGATGTGAAAAAGCGTTCTGTTTATTCTGTTTGTCACGAGTTCCCGCTCAGCCAGGCTAGCAAATTGAGAAAACGGGAAACCGTGATAAGTTACTCCTATCTCGAAAACAGGGAATTAACGCTAATGAATAAAAAGAGAAAAGTTTCATTTATAAACCTTATATTTTGAAATAAACTTAACATGTAGATTATCAACTAACAAATTCTTCAATATCCTGTAATTTACGAATTACCCTGTAATTTACGAGTTACCTTGTAACTTCAATCACCTTAATTAAATATTCAAAATTATTACTTATGTCACCGACCGCTCAATGGCTTTCTCAGTTCTGTTCTTTTGATTAAAGTTTCTTACTCTTCAATAATAAGATCGTTAATAATAAATACTGGTATTCAACGGGGAAAACATTCAACGGGGAAAACCACTGGACGAAAGATGCATGACAAAAGGTACTGAAAATAGGTAAAGTTAAATTTACTTAGATTAAAATGTCTGACGGTGGCGTTTAGGCTAGAGTTTTGCAGAGAATTGCTGTAGCTTAGTTTACTAGTCAGTTAACTAGAATGCAGTTGCCGTTATCGACAAAGATATAAATTAGTTATATGTGTATAAAATTGTAACCCTAACTAGTTGCCAACCTATTCGCCTAATCCTACCGTATAATTCCCTAAATCGTAACTTCCCTAACACGATATTGTGAAACTTCCGATTTATAGACTCAAAAGACACAAAAGAAATATGACCGACCAATACAAACACACCCTAGGATTCTGGAAAAAGGAAAGGGGGGAACCGACCCCCGAACAACTAGAAAGAACACACCTTGTTCTAGAAAGACGTGTCGCCGCGCCGTACTCAACGGTCGCCGAACACGTTCGCCCCTCGAGTCCTGGAATCGCTCCTGTCGCTCGGTGCTCCCGAACCCGGCGCTCGCTCTTCGACCGGGGTGGACTCCTCTCACACAGCTCGCCCTGCTTGAGAGTTGGCCTCGCCGTCTATCGGCGCTCGAGTTCCTGGGATTTTTATCCCCTTTGGAATCCTGAAATTCCCCGAAAAGAAATCCCATTAGTTCATTATATCCTGGCGGTGTTCCCGAATTGGAACTTGCCGTGAAACCCCCCTTCCACCGAGAAAAACCCTCTCTCTATCGCTTGGTACCTGAATTTTATATTCCCGTCGCTTATTTTGGATTTGGGGGTCCCGCGCTGGCAGCCAAACGTTCCAGGATCACCGATGCTCGTCACTCCTTGAATCCCTCGCCTTCCCGCTATTTTGCAAAAGATCGTGTCGATTCGCTGTTATTCGTACGGCAGAGATTTTTCGGGATAGGCGGCTCCAAAACGGCAGCGACGGCAGGGATCACGCAGCACTGATTCGACAAACTACTGACTCCACACAGGCAAAGTTACCCCTCGCAATAATTCTTCCAGAATGCCAAGATCTTCGGGCGTGGCCCTATTTATACTAAATTTCAACAGAATGTTCTAGAAACAACGTCTCCTTTCGTTCCGCTACTCGACGCTAGGGCGACCTTAAACCCGAGGCAGGGTGTTCTATTTTTTCTCTGAGGTCACCATTTATTCGTCTGACCTCAAGTCAACTAACCATCGATAAAATCCTTTCCCGAGTTTAATTCCCGATCCCGAATTTAGTGATCATATTTTTTCTATAAAGAAATTATACGTTCTTTTTCTTTTTATAAATGCTAAAATAATAACGTATTTTGGCTCCCTCTCCAAATCAATACCAATAAAAAACCGTTTCTTATCCCTTTCGATCCTGTTGAAAATCCTAAGACTCAAAAATCACTTTGCAATTCTTCTTGACCCTGACCTGTCCTTCACGAATTTATTAGTGCACTTGCTGCATCATCCTGTACAAGTTGGCCGCTAGTGGTATCTCCAGTTACTAATAGATGGCGCGGTAACCGGTCTGTGATACCAAAAATTCTCCTGCGACGTGACGAGTGCCTCCTTACCTCTTCTTTCGTAAGGATGCAGGATTCTTGCGTGTCTTCCCTTTCCAACAGACAGAATTAATTTTCTAACTGCGCTTTCGCTAAACAAGTCCAACGCCCGTCATTTTTATACACCACTCGACGACAGATGGCGCTGACCTTATTCTGAACTTGAAATTATGGTTCCAGCACGTTATTGATTCGTGTATCTATGCATCGGTAGATGGCCCTAAACGTCACCAAATAGATTTACTTGTTACAATACCCTCCCTCCTATTCAAAGTTTCAACCCCAGGTTGAAACTACGCTGCCCTCAGCGGTATCGTTGTCAAGAATTGGAGCAAAACGAGAGAAGGAGAAAAAAAATATTAGGTACTATTCAACAACAAAAACAAAAAAATACAAATCCACCAAAATCATCAAAAAAAAAATAAACAGCTAAAAAAAAACTAAACATTGCCCTATAACATACACCAAATCAACAAAAAAAAATACATTTTCAAAGTTAAAACCACATCTTATATTAAAACCTTGCGAACAAATTAGGTAGAAAAAAAAATATATCATCTATACTAAACTTATTATGCTTAAAGGTTACTACCAAAATTAAAACCAATATAATTTATTTATTTAAATCTTTAAATCCTTGATATGCCATGAGCCTAATACTTTCCCCTGCATACTTTCCAATTCAACAACCAACGGTGATAAAATTTCTTTCACTCTAACTTTTTCGTACTTGGGACATAGTTTCGCGGCCTTAAACTTAGCTGCATCACTCAACGGATAAGTCTTCTTCCATACAACATCCCCCACCTTTACGCTCGCTTCTCTTCTTCTCAGGTTATAAAACTTAGCATTCGTTTTATGCGCCTTTAGCATGTGTTGTCGGACTTCGTCGAAAATATCACGTAACTGTCCCAAATTACCGGCATATTCTTCTCTCGGAATCCCTGGTTCGTAGTCCCCGTCTTCTGCCTTATAGAGTGAACCATCCACCACCGGTTCTCTACCGTGTACTAGGAAAAACGCTGAGAACTGTGTAGACTCATTTATAGCACTGTTAATCGCGAACTGGATTTTTGGTAAATTTAGGTCCCATGATCTGTGGTCTTCCTTTACATAGGCTGACACCGCCGTCATCACCGTTTTATTGTATCTTTCTACTAAATTCACCTGAGGTGCGTAACGCGGAGTATAATGAATTTTAGGAACCTTGTAGCTTTCTAGTAGTTTACGGAATTCCGATCCCGTAAATTGCACTCCATTGTCTGCAATTACGGTCTCTGGAACCCCGTGAGTCAAGAAAACGCCTTTTTCTATTTCCATTGCGACCCTTGCGCTGGTTGCCCTTCTGAGTGGGAACAGAATTGTATATTTCGAGAAACAACAAGTAACTACTAACAGAAATGTATGACCTGCTCTAGATCTCGGTAAAGGACCCACCAAGTCAATCGAGATCATCTGGAATGGGCGATGACAAACTTTAGGTCTCCCCATTAAACCTGGGATTGTGCGATTACTTGATTTATAAGCCGCACAGACATCACATTTCTCTACAAACTCCTTTATGTCCTTAAACATCTTTGGCCAATAATAAAACAAACTTACTCTTCTGTGTGTCTTAAAAGTCCCTAAATGTGCAGCTGTCGGATCCACATGGTTTGCCTTTAAAACTGCTTCTTTCTGGTCACATCTAACGACCTCTTTCCACTCGAATTCCTCACTAAGTGTGTACTTTGCCTTGGAAAATCTCATCAGTTTATCGCCTTTCATGGTGAAATTGGGGTAGTTATTTGGATGTAACCTTATCCCCTCCACGATGCCATCGTACCACGGGTCTAACACCTGCGTGTCTGAAATGTTCCCTAAAACCTCAACCTTTAACAATCTAGACAAAGCATCTGGGACCACATTATCTGACCCTTTCCTGTGTTCTATGTGGAAATCGAACTGTGATAACCTGCATCCCCAACGTACTAGTCTACCTGTTGGATTTTCCAAATTCATGAACCATTTCAGTGATGCATGGTCAGTTATGACTGTAAAATGTCTAGACCCTAAGTATGCCTGAAATTTCTCAATCGCAAAGATTACCGCCAAAGCTTCTCGTTCGGTAGCGCTGTAATTTCGTTCTGCCTTGGATAACGACCTGCTCACGTAGGCTATCGGGTGTTCTGCGTCGTCGAACTTCTGTGTCAACATTCCCCCTAAACCAAACGACGATGCATCACAATGAACAATAAATGGCCTATCGAAATCTGGACACGCTAATACCGGAGCTGTGACCAAACTTTCCTTCAATTTTGTGAACGCGCTGTTCGCTTCATCTGTCCAGGTGAATTTCGGGGCCTTTTTCGAAGTTGACGTTAGTGCATTTAATGGTGCTGCTATTGATGCAAAGTCCCTAATAAAACGTCTATACCACGATGCCGTTCCTAAAAACATTTTCACCTGTTTTGCCGAATCCGGTACTGGAAAATCTAAGATCGCCTTGACTTTGTCTGGATCTGTCCTAAGACCAAATTCGTCCACCACATACCCTAAGTACTTTAATGATTTCCTGAAGAATTGACATTTTTTGAAATTGACCGTAAGATTGGCATACCTGAGCTTATCTACTACTCTATTTAGCAGAGTAAGATGTGACTCTAAGCTTGAACTCACTACGACGATGTCGTCTATATAAACAAAAACCATCCCATCAATGATATCATCAGCAAAACCAGTATTAAACAATAAATCCATCAACCTTTGTTGCCTGGCAGAAGCCCCACTCAATCCAAACGGCATAACCTCGAAGCGAAATAAGCCCCGTCCTGGTACTGAAAAGCTCGTTTTCTCCTTAGACGCCTCATCCAAAGGAATCTGCCAAAACGACGATGCTAAGTCTATGGACGATAAAAATCTTGCTTCTTTCAAACTGTCTAAGATTTGAGGAATATACGGCACTGCGTAAGCATCTCCTTTCGACACCGCGTTCAATTTTCTGGAATCTAGACAAAACCGCCATTCTCCTTCTGCTTTCGGAACTAATAGGACTGGGTTGTTCCATGGGCTTTCGCTGGGTGCGACCACGCCTAGTTGTAACATCTTGTCTAATTCTTTTTGCAGAGCCTCTCTCTTCTCCGGTGATAACTGGTATTGTTTTGTTCTGACAGGGTTAGCATCCCCTGTGTCAATAGTGTGTTTTATCAATGTAGTCCTACCTAAACCCGCTACCTCCGAGGAAATTTCCTCAAATCTTTTTATCACACCGTCTGCCAACACCTTCTGCGATGACGATAGTGTTTGGTAAGACTGAATTGTGTGTACCGGTTTTTCCGCCAAACTATTTACAAAACACCTTGGTTTAACTGCCGAAGTCACGCTCCAATCAAAAATTTCTGGAGCTATACCAAAACCTCTCCAAAAATCTACCCCAAAAATGACCTCATTTGTAGCACCTGGTACTATATAAAAAGACAACACCCTTGTCTTATCCTGAAAGGTTATAGGTAAACTCATGATCCCTGTTATCTTCATGCTACCTCCATTTGCCGCTTCGACCACCTTGTCGAGTGGCTGATAAGTGTAACCTAACTCAATGAGTTTCCTATGTGAATTATTCCCTAGTAGCGAAACTGAAGCTCCTGAATCTAATAAACCGCAAAATTCTAAATCTAATAATCTTACTTTTAAAAATGGGCGTGAGTCATCCGACCCTGGCGAAAAAAGGACCGAGGCCACACCCTTTTGGTTCTTACAAGAATTCCAATAATTCCTGATAGATTCCAGCCAGGCTGCCCACTCCGACTTTGACGTAAAACAACCTCGGTCCCTCATTCGTTTTTTGGCTGTGACTTTGACTCCTGTTTTGGCGAAGGTGATACCAACTCTTTATGATCCTTCGGGCAGGACCTGGATGTGTAACCAATTTCACCACAGACAAAACACTCTACCCGTTTATTGCTACGGCTCCTACAGTTCCTCGAAAAATGACCCTCCTTGCCGCAACTGAAGCAACGCATAACCCTCTGCTGTATTGGAACCTGGGACTGATTTGGTACTTGTGCCTTACAATCTCTAACGAAATGCCCTTTGTTACCGCACCTGTAACACGTTTGGACTGCTGTGGAAGGAGGCGTAGCAACTGCCTGTACAGCCACTGCTGTCTCCGATGTAGACTGTGGAGAAGGTGATTTCGACACTGCTGCTGCTGCTTGGTTTTTTGGCTTAGCTGGCTTGTAAGCTAAATTGGGGTGAAGCGTTCTTTGGTTTATTTTCGCTGGTTCCTCAAAGTACTGTGATCTCTGGTGAGCCGCCTCTAATTTCCTACAGAAATCCTTTAATGCCGAGACTGACTTAACCTCCACTAAAGCCAAACGTTCCGCGAAAACCGGGCGAATGTTGTGCATCAATATCTCCAGCTGTTCCTGTTCTGTTGGGACCACCTTCAACCTAGCAAACATGTTTCTCATGACTGAAAAATAAATATGTGTCGGCTCATCTTTACCCTGCGTCCTCGCCCTGATCTCCCCTATCAGTCTGTAATTGTAGTCTATAGGGCTAAACTCCTCCAATAGCAGCTTTTTCAGCTCATCCCATGTTTCTACCGAGTCCCTAATCCCTCTCCTTCCCGCTATTTTGCAAAAGATCGTGTCGATTCGCTGTTATTCGTACGGCAGAGATTTTTCGGGATAGGCGGCTCCAAAACGGCAGCGACGGCAGGGATCACGCAGCACTGATTCGACAAACTACTGACTCCACACAGGCAAAGTTACCCCTCGCAATAATTCTTCCAGAATGCCAAGATCTTCGGGCGTGGCCCTATTTATACTAAATTTCAACAGAATGTTCTAGAAACAACGTCTCCTTTCGTTCCGCTACTCGACGCTAGGGCGACCTTAAACCCGAGGCAGGGTGTTCTATTTTTTCTCTGAGGTCACCATTTATTCGTCTGACCTCAAGTCAACTAACCATCGATAAAATCCTTTCCCGAGTTTAATTCCCGATCCCGAATTTAGTGATCATATTTTTTCTATAAAGAAATTATACGTTCTTTTTCTTTTTATAAATGCTAAAATAATAACGTATTTTGGCTCCCTCTCCAAATCAATACCAATAAAAAACCGTTTCTTATCCCTTTCGATCCTGTTGAAAATCCTAAGACTCAAAAATCACTTTGCAATTCTTCTTGACCCTGACCTGTCCTTCACGAATTTATTAGTGCACTTGCTGCATCATCCTGTACAAGTTGGCCGCTAGTGGTATCTCCAGTTACTAATAGATGGCGCGGTAACCGGTCTGTGATACCAAAAATTCTCCTGCGACGTGACGAGTGCCTCCTTACCTCTTCTTTCGTAAGGATGCAGGATTCTTGCGTGTCTTCCCTTTCCAACAGACAGAATTAATTTTCTAACTGCGCTTTCGCTAAACAAGTCCAACGCCCGTCATTTTTATACACCACTCGACGACAGATGGCGCTGACCTTATTCTGAACTTGAAATTATGGTTCCAGCACGTTATTGATTCGTGTATCTATGCATCGGTAGATGGCCCTAAACGTCACCAAATAGATTTACTTGTTACATGTTTAAATGTGTATAGCAAAAAACTTAATGTTTACAACGATTAAACGTGATTTTTTTAGATTTTGTCATTGTATGCCATAAATAAAACTATAATACTGGAATGTAAGGTTTTTTATTCAAAGAAAATATTATAAATCAATCAATAAATCAAGCATGTTTCTCATAATAACATTGTTATTATGAGAAACATGCTTGATTTATTATTTGATTTATTTCTCATAATAACATTGTTATTATGAGAAACATGCTTGATTTATTGACAACATGCTTGATTTATTATTTGATTTATTTCTCATATTAACATTGTTATTATGAGAAACATGCTTGATTTATTGATTGATTTATAATATTTTCTTCGAATAAAAAACCTTACATTCCAGTATTATAGTTTTATTTATGGCATACAATGACAAAATCTAAAAAAATCATGTTTAAGCATGTTTCTCATAATAACAAGAATGTTATTATGAGAAACATGCTTGATTTATTGATGGATTTATAATATTTTCTTTGAATAAAAAACCTTACATTCCAGTATTATAGTTTTATTTATGGTATACAATGACAAAATCTAAAAAATCACGTTTAATCGTTGTAAACATTAAGTTTTTTTGCTATACACATTTTTTCCACGTATGATTTACAAAAATATCACGTCACGTTCATACCGAAAAGAGTGCCTCAAATCGTGTAGAGAAATGAGTCACATGTGACTCATGAACTTATTCTAATACGTTCCTATGAGTCATATATGACTCATTGGACAGGGAAGTTAAAATTGAAAATGAACCCTAAAATTTTTCCATCTTTTCGACGAAATCAAAGGAATGACATGAACTATTTTAGTATCACTTGCGTCGCGGTGCCGTGTAGTGCTTTACAATTTTTATCTTTCGTGCCAAAAAAACAAGTTACTAGGACTTAAGAATAATGGCGACTTACAGCAATGCTGATTACTATAATATGATACTGTGTGTGGGTGCTGCTCCAAATAACAACCTGATGGCTGCGCGGAGGCTGTATGGTGAAAGACACCCGAACGCGCCGCTACCCTCATACCGCTGCTTTCGTGAGCTTGTAGGAAGGCTCTATTCTACAGGATCCTTCCACAGGAGTAACTTCGGAGGGCGCCCAAATGCTGTCTCGGTACCCGACGAGGAGGCCATATTGGATTTCTTTGACGAAGACCCTCGAAGGAGTACTCGTAGAGCAGGGGCTCAATTCGGCGTGCCTCATATGAGAGTTTGGCGGATCCTTAATGACGATGGCCAGCACCCGTACCATTACCGGAGGACCCAGGAACTGGTAGCAGCTGACTACGGCCCACGCGTTCAGTTCTCCAGATGGGTATTAGAAAGGGCAGAGGCGGACCGAAGTTGGATCAGCACGGTGCTGTGGAGTGACGAGGCCACGTTTACCCGGAACGGCATTTCCAACATCCACAATGACCATATCTGGGCGCACGTCAACCCACACGCGTCGAGCCAATCGTCCTTCCAACATCGATGGGCCGTCAACGTCTGGGCTGGCGTTGTTGGAGACCGTCTTATCGGTCCAATTTTTTTACCAAATCGCTTAGACGGGGAAACCTATCTCCAAGTCCTGTCTGAACAGGTAGAAGAACTGCTAGAGGAGCTGCCGCTGCGAGTCTACCGGGACCTGGTCTTCCAGCAAGACGGAGCACCAGCTCACTACTCACGCGCAGTGAGGAGCTACCTGGACCGGCGGTTCAGTACGTGGATCGGCCGCGGAGGTACGATTGCCTGGCCACCGCGCTCCCCTGACCTCACCCCGCTTGACTTCTTTTTGTGGGGCTACCTTAAGGGTGTGGTGTATGCATCGGAGTGTCACACAGCTGAAGAGATGAAGAGGCGTGTGGTGGAAGCGTGTGCTGCTCTGACTCCCATAAAAATAGGCAATGCAACATCATCAGTGGTTGGCCGCGCTCGTCTGTGTTGCTTGGAAGAAGGGAGGCATATCGAACCCTACTTACATGCATAGTTATCGGTATGTCATGTGTAACTAACTAACCTAACTAGTGCTAAAGTGAGTGAGACATGTTGATGCCTAAAAAGATACCAACCTTGTGCTGAAGTGTGTGAATTTCTTGTCTGTGATAGTGTACCTACGAGTGACCTACCAAAACATACTTAAATCCCTTCGTAAGAAGCCATCCAGACAGCTGACAAGCGAGAAAATATGAGGTATGTACCTACACTTACAACGTTCCTAACTCTACTTTGCATTTAAAATTTTCTCAATACAACCTAGGAACTTACATACTAGCTACATATCTTATTATTATCACGCATTTATTAGATCGTCTAGTAATCTCCCGCCATAGCTGAAATCTACGAAGATAAATACCTACCTACATACCTGTAGAGGTAGTAGGTAGGTATAGGTTTCCCAAATAGGGTTGTCACTTTATTTTGGCACTAGGAAATGAAAACTTTTTGTATGGGAAACTGAAAATAGGAATTTTTAATTATCTCCCCCCCACAACTGATCACCATGGGTTCCTGAAACCCCCCCTTCGGCTTAGCAGGGGTAATATGTTATACCTTGTATATAGAGGGCGGCGTACCCACCCACGCACTAAGTCAATGATCAACTGTAGTTCGCTAAATTATAACTAGATGTCGCCACTAAAAAAATTAGCAGGCGCAAACGAAGCGTTTCGGGTTCAAGTAATCTCATGATTGTTACTTTCTCAATTCGTCATTTCGTTAATTTTAAAGGGTCTTCATTTAAAAGATAATTAGGGTATGTTCCTTGATAATAATCTTGTATAGAACGCTGGTTACAGCGTTTCGCAAATACCTCTAATCCCTATCTATCACTAAGATAGAACTATAAATAAAAAAAATGTGCGGATGGGTATATTTTTATTTTTCAGTGAGTGATACACCCAGAAATCAGAAAAACCCTACACTGAAAAAAGTCAAAAAAATTACTATTACAGCCTAATGGGGGCTATCGTTTTCTCATCCCGGACCTTAGTCAACAGTAGCGCCAACTGGACCGGATCCGGACTCCGGATGTAGTATAGGCTCAAAAGGCTACTTTTATGATCGGTGCCGAAAAAATTACAATATTAATTGAATCAAGAAATAACCGTGTAGTTTTGAGTTTTTCTTAATAATGTTTTTCTATCTTATTAAGTTCGATTACATTGATGATTTTCTTTTTTATAATTTTTTTATAGTTTTTAAAAACAAAACTAAATTATTGAGTTTTGGTTTCAATAAAATCTTATTACGTACCTAAGTTGTTGTTGTAAAATACCTGTAATGTAGACGCAGCCTTACCATAAAACGAATTAACTATGTACCTAGATCTAAACAGCCGGCCGACTTAATTAGAACTAGATTACGGGATATGATTGGTCCATCCGATGCGATGCTTCACTTATTTTTCTCATTAAGCCACAATATTACTATAGAATGGGTTGCTAAAGCCTTATAATTTTTATCTAGTATCCGCAGGTACCCGCTAAGTATATACCCGTCTATAACCGTCTAAAAATATCTTAGCAATAATAAAAAAATAAGTATTTTTTAAATTTATTTATTTTAATCTCATTAAAAGGCTTATAATGCAATGAAATGAATCGAGAACTATGCCTGCTATAACAAATTGAGATACTTAGCGGGTACTAAACCTTCCTCTTGAATAATTCTATCAATGACAAACCGCATCAAAATCCGTTGCGTGGTTTTAAAGATCTTATTCGCTCATCTGTGGTGGCCCATGCCCACCAATGGACTAATATAATTATGTAGGTTGATGATTATCTCAAATAATCACTACATAGTATAAAACAATGTCGCTTTTTCTGTCCCTATGTCCCTATATCCCTTTGAATGCTTAAATCTTTAAAACTACGCAACGGATTTTGATGCGGTTTTTTTAAAAGATAGAGTGATTCAAGAGGAAGGTTTATACGTATAATAAAATCGTGCGAAGCCGGGGCGGGTCGCTAGTAATAAATAATTGATATAAATTATGACCTAGTGGTTTTTATTTTTATCCAAAGTAAGAATATCCTTCTAACCCGTCCGTACCTTATCATTTTATCGTCAAACGAAGCCCGAATTTGGTAGAATATGAAAAAAACGCGTTTTTATATAACGAGCTTATAGATTCGCTTTTCCCCTATCAGGAGTCTAGGCAACAGGTCCTTGATCTTGAGTGTAGATTAACCAAAATGGCTGACAGAAGGCAATTCTTAGGAATGAACCCGTTATGGGTTCTTTGCACGGAATATCAAGCTTTTTAAGATGGAGGGAGATGTCATTTATGTTATACCTACGAGTTTTTTTTGGTTCCCCCTTATCATTTTGAGACTCGAATGTCTTCTAAAGTTAGAAAAACTCGTTAAAATATCTGCGATGCGTTCATAGATAGAAATGTTACGGTTTATTGAATCAACAGGAAAGCAGAGAGTGAAGCAAAATGTGGATCCTTACATATAAATGTGAAAGTTTGTTTGTATTTATGTATGGATGATTGTTCCTCTTAAACGCAACATCTACTGAAGTGATCCTGCTGAAATTGTATGCAGACTGTGATATATATGTGTAAATATTATACCTTATTATTATTTACTAGCAGTGCCTTGCGGTTTCACCCGCGATCCCGTTCCCGTGGGAATTCCGGGATAAAATATAGCCTATATTATGTGTTGTCTCTGTGCCAGATTTCATCCAGATCCGCTTATTAGTTTTTGCGTGAAAGAGTAACAAACATCTACCCATCCATATACAAACGTTTATAATATGAGTTGATTAAAATAAATATAAATTTACTTTTTTGTCAGGTACTTTACAGTGTTTCCACCTTCCTAATTATTATTGCAACGGAGTAAGGAGCCATTTGCTAAGCCACTTTCTAATGTCTTATTTCGTAAGAGCTCCCCGATGTGGCCGCTTCGTGACTCTAACCTCGAACTTTAAGGAAAAGTTGCTTTTACTATTTAAACAGGTACTTAGTACTTTACGTAGTTAAGGCTGTGTCCCCAGCAGGCAAACTGTGAACGGCCGACTGAGTGAGCCGCAAATTTGTGGCGAACAGCTACAAACTCAGATCAGTTTGCGTGCGTTACAGCAAGCATTGGAACCTGCGAGTCGGCCGCTAACTGAGACAGTCGGCGCACGTATCGCTGCAAACTGCGTGCAAAATGCGTACAGTGAGCGCAAACTAGCAAACTGTGGACACTCAATTTAAAATATATGGATGGGCGTACTGAACTGATACGCCGCAAATTCAGTCGGCTGCTCACTGTTTGCCTACACAGCCTAATAGGGCGCTATGCAGCCATTTGCGCGAATAGGATTTAGCATTCATAAGAGCGGGACGGAGCCTACCCATTTGGGAAGGCATAAGGGTAAAATTCAATTCATTGTTACTACTAACCGCCCGTTTCGTACTCGTAGTTTCTATGGAAATGTTTCAAGCTCAGAAAATTTGAATTTGAATTTGAATATAGAAGTTTCAAGGTTTCTATCCCATGAGAACTGATTTATGGGATGAAAATTATCCTATGTGTTATTCCAGGGCTAGAATTACGTCTATTATATATTTCAGTCCGTCAGTAGCTTTTGCATGATAGAGTAACAAACGTCCAAACATACAAACTTTCCCTTTTATAATATTAAGTAAGGATCGACCTTAATTCCTTATCATGAGTTCAACCATCCTTATTAGCAGAATAGTTAAAGGTTTTACCGAAGCCGGCTTTGTAGCTTTTAGTATTTACCTTGGTATTTAGATATTCAATTAATTAATCTTTCAGAATATTAATAGGTAGGCACTACAAGTCTCTGTTTTATGCTGGGGATACATTAGCGGCGAAGATTCGTGTTCGGGCATAAGCGATGTTCTTGTCTACATTAAGGCGGGCGAAGATTCGTTTCGAGTTGACGCGATGCATCGTGCCGGATTGTGTTGTCCGTCTTGCTTCATAGTCTGGAAGACACTGAATTGACGTAGGTGTAGCCACCCAAGCGAATATTGTCGCGACAAATCCCTTTGATGCGCGTCAGTTTACCGACAGCTCCCCGATACTACATCGTCTTCGCCCGAATACTACCTACGCGATGCCACGATGTACCCGGCCACATTCATTGCGTTAACACGAATATTCGCCGTAGCCCGCTAATGTCGCCCCAGCATTAGTCATATTCTGTACCTACAACGCCACTGCAGCTTCACACGCGGTGTTTGGAAAAATTAGGGGGTTTTGCTTTGACTTGTGCAATATAATTTTATTGCGTGATTAAACGCGACACGACAGAAGTGGGAATTCAAGGAAACTCTAATCAATCGCAATCTATTAATTACTATAAAACTGCTATAAAACGTTTATAACTGTCAATACCGTTAAGTGTCCGTCAAATAACAAAACAACTAAACTTGCTTTGATGCTAAGCAATAAAACGAAGCGACAAACGCGATAAAATTAGTGAGTTT
The DNA here is from genome assembly GCA_944547425.1 of Eupithecia centaureata. Lineage (NCBI taxonomy): Eukaryota > Metazoa > Arthropoda > Insecta > Lepidoptera > Geometridae > Eupithecia > Eupithecia centaureata. The sequence goes on along the minus strand of OX155679.1, from coordinate 14,781,344 downwards.
ATCGTAGTACACTAAATGCATCATGGATATGGGTGATTCTACGAAAACTGGTTTTTTGTCTGACTTCTGTGGCACATTTTTTTTTGTTGAAATTGCACATAATGATGGTATATTCTAAATGAAGATTTAATTTTGAATTTTTTGGTAGTGAAGGGAACTTTATTGGCTTTATGGTTACGAAGTTATTCAATTTTAAAAATATGGTGTCCACGGAAATCATAATTTATATCACCAAAATCAAATATGGGTTGGTTTATCAATAAAAATATGTGTTTTCGGTAGTAAGTAGATTATTAAGCTAAGGACCAATTATTTGACGTTTGTAGTTTTAATCAGTTTTTACAAAAACACCTTTAAATCATTACTGTAAATACAAGTAACTTTTTACAATAATCACACTAATAATGTTTATCTTTGTATTAAAAATATTATAATTATTCATTTTGTATTTATTATAAACTTTTATCCTAAAAAACATCATAAAAACTGTAAAAAAATATTATTGAGATGTTAATGAACCCGCAAAATCCACGGAAATCACACCACGGAAATCAAAAAAAATAACAAAATCTTAGAAATTTTCTTAATTTGCTGGTTTATTTTACATTGAAATATGCAGTCGAAATAAGGAACACAAAAGGCATGAATTATCATCATTAATAAAACAATAGGATTAGCATAAACAAATTTATAGTCAACATGGTAATCAGAATTTCTAGATACCAAGCCACGGAAAGTGATTACGTACTGAAATAACAGAGTGACGTGGTGACATACACACTTGTTGTACACACCACTGATGGGGCGTGACTGATAGTTTCTCTCAATCTAACAACTATTTACGCAGATATTAAAATACAGTATTTATGAATAATTTAGTGCGCACCACGGAAATCAGAGCTAAACGACGGACGCGAAGTTATCTCGTTGTAACTTGTCAACTAAAGCTTAGTTTTGCGTAGTAATAGCGTCAAATAAGCAAGTAACTATCTGGGTTAATGTGAACCTATGTAAATTAGTACCAGAGTTTTTAGGAAATGATATAAAAATTTATTAACACAGGAACATGAGGTCCGGACGCACCACGGAAGTCATAATTTCCAAGGATTTTATTTATTTTTCTTATTTAAAATAAGAATATTAAAAAACTAAAAAAGGCCTCCCCTATTATCTTTGACTAATCTACTATCATAAAAAAAATCAAAGGGCTAGGGATACTTTTTGTATGATTTTTCGAGCCGGACATGTATTTTTGAAACCCGGGAGAATCACCCATATACATTTTTAATAGCAATTCTGCTCAAAACCAATTATCTCTCTTTCTCTCTCAATATCATAGATCGCAAATGCTAATCCGCGGGATCGCACGCTCTTTTCCGAGTTAAAAAGTGCTGTTGCCTATAAGGCATCTTATAGGCAACAGCAACTTAAGGTCTTTGGATCCGACTGTTTTTGTGAAGGGCGATGCATGAATCGCATTTTGTTGGATCTTATCCGAAAAGGTTTTGCGCAGAATTGTTACTTAATATGTTTATCTTTATATTTGGAATGGAATTTCGTAACGCCTCAATCTATTATTTATTTTCTTCGAAAACTATGTTGAAAAAATATGACAATCAAAAGCTTTTTTCTATTTCCTTGTTACCAGACGAAGCCAATAAGAAAAAGTTATATCTGCCACGTATAAATGTGAGAAACCCTTATCAACCCTGATAACAAACGACAAAAACACCCTCAGATAATCATATAACACACTCCATTTATTCGTTTTATTGTCCTTTTCGTAACTTTTCCTTTAACCTTGGGCTTCCTGTGTCCTTGAGTGCTAGAGTGAGGTACACATAATACCCTACTAAGCCCATAAGTACAAATCACCCTCTCATTCATACTAATTAAAACTTGGTTTATTTTGGTCAAAACTTGGGTTTAGTTAAGTACTTTTTGTTTGGTTAGGAACTATCTGTGGTTAATACATATTATTAGCGGCCGTGGTGGACACAAATAAGATTAAACACTACTGGTATTATTATACTTACTATTATTAATCGATCGATAACAACGACAGCTAGTGTCGCGACACTAGCTTGCTAGCAATAGGATAATGATACCTATGTCTCTACGAAAATCTTAATTTTTAAAGCGACCTAAAATGGAACCGAGTTTACCCGATTCAGCGTCACCGACCCGAGCGTGACGGTACAGTTTCACTACTTGAAAACAGAACGACATAAAACGTTTTTCACGGAAAAATAGTGAGTCCTATCGAATAAAATCCCTTGTCTCTTTGACACTACATGCAAATGACACCACTTTGTAAAACTACCCTTACCTTTCTGAATTCCTTTTACGATGGTAAAACAAAATGGTGTTAGGTTAACTTTGTTATGCTTGTAACAATGGTCTTAAAACAAAACTGTTGTAAAGATGATCTTAAAACAAGAATGGAAATAACATACACTGACAAAATAGACCGCCACTCAGCATATGCTAACAGATCAGAGCATGCTCTGGGAATAAGTTTCTTGAAACGTTGGGAATATAACTCAAGTGACACGATGGGAATAGTCATACGTAAGGCGTTGGAAGGAGGCGCTTCTTACGTCAGCCTTTGGGATAAATAATCTTCTGTGATTCTTCTAGGACGACCTCAGTGGCGCGGTGGGCGAAGGTTCGCCTGCGACGCAGGAGGTTGCGGGTACGATCTGCAGAAATTTGTTCCGTTGGTCTGGGTGTAGTAAAAATATCTATGTTAATCATGTATTAAATATATCAGTTATCTAGTACCCATAACACAAGCTTTGAGTAGCTTACTTTGGGGCTAGATGGTGCTGTGTGGATTGTCCAGCATCGAGCATTATTTTCTAAAGCTATGTTTTAGGTAAAACTGTACGTACGTGTTTTGTCTCGTCACACGACGACGAAGACTTGTTTTTGAGTTTTCGTAATAAAAATCGGCATAATTTAATTCACTTACGAATTCGCAATTGCGGTAATCGAATTGACACTCACTTTTTGCGAAGGCGGTAACCGGTTCTTAAGCTACACTTAAACTTAAGCAGATAATTACAGACGCGTGGGTTAAGCAAGTATTATATTTACTTAAGTAATCACGGATATATATGTATAGACATACCTACTAGTTATAGTCGTAGTACTAATAGATAAATAGTTAATACTTTATTCACAACCTCATAGCTAAAACAGTTTTTATGTGATTACTGACTCATATAGTATACATTAGGTATCTAGTGTGTTTTTTTTTAATAAGTGTCAAGTAGGGATCAGTAAACTATGATCGAATCTTAACCACCCCTTAAAGTATGGTCCTTACTTTGATATTACTCTGTATAGCAAGATTAGCAAGTACCGATAAGCAGATTTTAAAAACAGCCATCGATTTTACTTCGACACTAATACATCTCAGAGATAAATTCGAAAAAATTTCAGATTAGGCAAAAATGCAGAGGCTTCCGTCATTTGGGACCACTAGGAAAGGGACCGCGGTCCCTTTCGCCGGATTGATTTAATTTTATTATTTTTCTTCCGTCAAAAGGGACCACAAACCACCTGACGTAAATTGTACAGTCGTCGTCAGATAAGTACAGATCTTTATTAGATCATTATTTGAAATATGAAATTGTTAAGTAAGTAGTAGGTAGGTACCTAGTTAGTTCATAATTATGAGAAGTATATCCTCCATATATATTATAATATTTTTTGTGTGTTGCGTAGGTACACTTGTATAAAAATTATGACTATCAAATTAACTTATTTGCATCATATAAATTTATTCGATATGCCTACTAGGCGTTGATTTACTCCATGCACTTAGTGATAGATTTAGACAACTTTAACCGTGCACAACCGTGCAGGTAAGTTTATAACAAATGCTACTCTAACCCCCGCCCATTTCGCCTGCCGAAAATACGATATTATGATAACAAACACTCTAATATTAGAGTGTTTGTTATGATATACATATATTAAACTAAGATGTTAAAACAAAAAAATATTTTTTAATCGTTAGCTATTTTACAGATAGACTGATTGTTGTTATCTGTCTGTAGTACTTTGACTATTTATTTTGAAAAGAAAAAGACTTAGTATGTTTCTATTTTTATTAGGTACATTTTAGTACTAAAACAAATTTTCCTTTAATAATTGTTACTAATTTGATTTTTTAAAATAAATAATATCTTCAATCAAAGAGTTTTGTTCTTTAATCTATACTTGCTTTTTCCTTTGACTGTACCTTATTTCTCTTGAACAATAGATTTTATCAAACTAAAATCTATAGGAAAAAACGTGCTGACCTGACTGTGTAGGTAACACGGAATATCGAAACTCGAAATACCATTGAACATAACCTAGAAAGTAAAGGAATCGATATAAACAAAAACAGATCATGATCCCGAATACATAACCTTAACTTCGTCTTTCACGACCTCGCTCGCAAGGGAAAAAGACAAAGCACCGTAATCTTTTTACACTAAATCAATCCCACTCAGACAAACCAAAAGCTTCCATTACTTAATCAAGTAACTTGTTCCATGTAGGTTCTTCGTAATTGAACCTTGATCTCCCACATACGATCTTATTGAATTATCTACGCGACTTTGTGGAGTAAAGGTAATCAAATCAAATTGTATCTACCAGACTAGAGTCTCAGAAAAGGATGATTTTAGTTTAGTTTTAGTACCTATCGTTTCCATAAAGCAATTATGAAGCGCCTCCATGAGATTATTGGCCAACCATTTTATGTCGAATGTTGTCTTTAAAGAAGCAATATAAGGTATTTCAATCTACAATTATTATAATTGAAGGAATAATAATACCACGCGGACGAAGTCGCGGGCATCAGCTAGTTGATTTATATGGAATTGACTTTATGGATACTGGTGTTATCCAAATTATTTTAGCCTTACCACTGAGTGATGTGGCAATACCATTATTTCGGTTTAGTTCTGATGTCTGGTGAGCGTATATTAAAAACGGGATTGAAATAGTCACTTAATTTCTCAACACTCTAAAATAAAAAATTACTCGACCAGAAACACTGATTTTTTTATACGTACCACGTACATAGACAGAAATCCAACGCGATCCAACCATTCGTGCTTCTATCTAAATATCAACGAAATCGAGTAAAAACATAGTAGAATTATGTTAATCAATTTTCCCTAAAGTCACACGATTTAAGTTACCTAAATCTAAAATACTCTGAAGGAAATTTGCCATCAGTAGGATGATTTGCTTACACCATCATGTAGACTTTCGAATTCACGTACTGCAATTTTAAAGCACGGAAACCATTGGCGAAGATGCCTGCCTAACCCATAGAGCTCTCATCATTATGGTAATTCCACAGAGTTATCTCTTAAAGTTCACATAATAATTACAGTTTTCGGTCAGGTGAAAGTGAAGTCATTTTTCTAATGTCAGTTTTTGTGATGGGAATATTGTTGTGCAACAATGATGTTGACGAAGATGTTATTAAAAGTGTAAGTGATTCCAGTGAGTTTTCATCAGATTTGAAAAACCCTTCAGATGCTGTGCCTCCTCAGCACAGCCCTCCTGAATGGGAATCTCCTAAATAAGAGGATATTGCCATTATAATCAGAACAATTACTTTATTGGTCGTTCCGACGCGTGACCCAAGAGCTGGTGAATATCTGGCGCAGCGTATCAGCATTGCCTTACAGCGTGGTAATGCAGCCAGTGTCTTGGGGACGCGACGACTGGTTTTGACATGGATCAGTTGAGCTATCTTTAGACTGTTTGCAACCGTCTGCAGTTAGCTCAAATGTGTCAATTGTAAATACCTACTAGTTTTAATTATTTTCTATTCCTTGATTGTAATTTTCGATCTTTATTGATAATATAATAATATTACAGCTCACTACGATGCGATGATGCTATGGATTTTTGATAATTATTTATTTATCCGTGCTAATATTAAAAACGCGTATGTTTGTAATGTATGAATGTTTATAACTATTTCACGCAAAAAATACTGAACGGATCGGTCTGAAATTTGAATAGTCGTAGTTCTAGCCCTTTTCATCCCATAAATCAGTTCCCATGGGATATAAATAGCCTTGAAACGGTTCCATAGAAAAAAAGCGTGCGTAGCCACGGGCAGACACTAGTATAGCAAAAAATAAGATAGGAAGATAGTCAAGATACCTATTTCAGACATAAAGCCACATAAAACTGTCTCAATGTATCCACATATGACCTAGTTGCACTCACATCACAATGTGTCTAATAGCATCCATTTGCACTCCATATAAAACCAGCCAGGAAGTTCTAGGCTGCGGTTGTGGTATTGGAAATGAGGTTTTATTGCCGGGGAATTAAGTGCAAATACATCTGCCATGTTTACATTATCTGGTGTATAAGGCCAGGTTAAGGTTAGTAAGTTTTTAAAACTTTCTTACATAACTACAAACTTTCGTAGTGAGGAAATTTTTGTATCGATTTTTTCATATATGACGCTCGCGACTGATATCACCAAAATTACCCATCCTGTACTTGATTGACATTTGAAAACCATTTTCGTGGCCTTCCATCTATAATTGCAAATTACAACGAAGGCAATTAAATGCCTTTCAAATGTCAAAAAGGATGGGTGGTTTTTGCGTAAAGGTTGCCTGATAGGTTTCCGACGCCAGCTGTGTGAACCTGGCAACCAACTTTAAGATATTCATGTTTTTTTGATCCTATTCGATTGTACCGGGTGTGTACCCGATTGTACCGACAAAATTTTCGTTTGTACCCTAAGGGGAAAAAAGTTATGGGGAGGGGGAGGTTTTTCAACTATCGCTTTTGACCTACGTAGGTAAAACGGTTGATTGGACTTCAAAGTTGAATATTTCGTGAAACTTAGGCAATACCATCGATAGACCTTGAAATTGCAAAAATAATTAAGGTTAAATAATACAATTTTAGGTAGAAACAAACAAAACACATGAACGTAAACATTAAATTATGTTGATAACATACCATATTTTGTAAATCGATAAAGTTTGATCAACAAATCATAAGCCAGGTTCTAGATAGGCATGCTTTTAGATAGATCTTGAATGACGTAACATAAATCTTGCTTAACTGGAACGAAACAAACGGGTACAAACGATAAACTTTGACTTAAAGTATCAAAATTTTTCTAAAAAACCCATTCTAGGAAAAATCATCAACTTTATTCAACTAATCATGATCTAGGTTCTAGATATGCACGTTTTTATATAGATCTTGAATGACTTAACATAAATCAAGCTCAATTGGAGCTATACAAATGGTTACAAACGAAAACATTGACTTAAAGTATCAAAATTTTATCAAAAAATTCCATTCTAGGAAAATCGATCAAGTTTATCCAACAAATCGTAAACTAGGTTCTAGATATGCATGTTTTTAGATAGACCTTGAATGAACTAACATGAATCTAGCTCAATTGGAGCGGTACAAACGGGTACAAACGAAACCTTTTACTTAAAGTATCAAAATTTTTCAACAAAACCCATTCTAGGAAAAATCATCAACTTTGTTCAACAAATCATAATCTAGGTTCTAGATATGCATGTTTTAAGATACACCTTGAATGACTTAACATGAATCTAGCTCAATTGGAGCGGTACAAACGGGTACAAACGAAAACTTTTACTTAAAGTATCAAAATTTTTCAACAAAACCCATTCTAGGAAAAATCATCAACTTTGTTCAACAAATCATAATCTAGGTTCTAAATATGCATGTTTTAAGATAGACCTTGAATGACTTAACATGAATCTAGCTCGATTGGAGCGGTACAAACGGGTACAAACGAAAACTTTTACTTAAAGTATCAAAATTTTTCAACAAAACCCATTCTAGGTAAAATTATCAACTTTGTTCAACAAATCAAAATCTAGGTTCTAGATATGCATGTTTTAAGATAGACCTTGAATGACTTAACATGAATCAAGCTCAATTGGAGCGGTACAAACGGGTACAAACGAAAACTTTTACTTAAATTATCAAAATTTTTCAACAAAACCCATTCTAGGAAAAATCATCAACTTTGTTCAACAAATCATAATCTAGGTTCTAGATATGCATGTTTTTTGATAGACCTTGAATGACTTAACATGAATCAAGCTCAATTGGAGCGGTACAAACGGGTACAAACGAAAACTTTTACTTAAAGTATCAAAATTTTTCAACAAAACCCATTCTAGGAAAAATCATCAACTTTGTTCAACAAATCATAATCTAGGTTCTAGATATGCATGTTTTAAGATACACCTTGAATGACTTAACATGAATCTAGCTCAATTGGAGCGGTACAAACGGGTACAAACGAAAACTTTTACTTAAAGTATCAAAATTTTTCAACAAAACCCATTTTAGGAAAAATCATCAACTTTGTTCAACAAATCATAATCTAGGTTTTAAATATGCATGTTTTAAGATAGACCTTGAATGACTTAACATGAATCTAGCTTGATTGGAGCGGTACAAACGGGTACAAACGAAAACTTTTACTTAAAGTATCAAAATTTTTCAACAAAACCCATTCTAGGTAAAATTATCAACTTTGTTCAACAAATCAAAATCTAGGTTCTAGATATGCATGTTTTAAGATAGACCTTGAATGACTTAACATGAATCAAGCTCAATTGGAGCGGTACAAACGGGTACAAACGAAAACTTTTACTTAAATTATCAAAATTTTTCAACAAAACCCATTCTAGGAAAAATCATCAACTTTGTTCAACAAATCATAATCTAGGTTCTAGATATGCATGTTTTTTGATAGACCTTGAATGACTTAAAATGAATCAAGCTCAATTGGAGCGGTACAAACGGGTACAAACGAAAACTTTTACTTAAAGTATCAAAATTTTTCAACAAAACCCATTCTAGGAAAAATCATCAACTTTGTTCAACAAATCATAATCTAGGTTCTAGATATGCAAGTTTTTAGATAGAACTTGAACGACTTAACATGAATCAAGCTCAATTGGAGCGGTACAAACGGGTACAAACGAAAAATTTGGCTTAAAAATCAAAATTTTATCAAAAAAAACCATTCTAGGAAAATCAATCAAGTTTATCCAACAAATCGTAGGCTAGGTTCTAGACATGCAAGTTTTTAGATAGATCTTGAATGAACTAACATGAATCTAGCTCAATTGGAGCGGTACAAACGGGTACAAACGAAAACTTTTACTTAAAGTATCAAAATTTTTCAACAAAACCCATTCTAGGAAAAATCATCAACTTTGTTCAACAAATCATAATCTAGGTTCTAGATATGCATGTTTTTAGATAGATTTTGAATGACTTAACATAAATCAAGCTCAATTGGAGCGGTACAAACGGGTACAAACGAAAACTTTGACTTAAATTATCAAAATTTTTCAACAAAACCCATTCTAGGAAAAATCATCAACTTTGTTCAACAAATCAAAATCTAGGTTCTAGATATGCATGTTTTAAGATAGATTTTGAATGATTAAACATGAATCAAGCTCGATTGGAGCGGTACAAACGGGTACAAACGAAAACTTTGACTTAAATTATCAAAATTTTTCAACAAAACCCATTTTAGGAAAAATCATCAACTTTGTTCAACAAATCATAATCTAGGTTCTAGATATGCATGTTTTTTGATAAATCTTGAACAATTCAACATGAATCAAGCTCAATTGGAGCGGTACAAACGAGTACAAACGAAAACTTTTACTTAATGTATAAAAATTTTTCATCAAAACCCATTCTAGGAAAAAATCATCAACTTTGTTCAACAAATCATAATCTAGGTTCTAGATATGCATGTTATAAGATAGACCTTGAATGACTTAACATGAATCTAGCTCGATTGGAGCGGTACAAACGGGTACAAACGAAAACTTTTACTTAAAGTATCAAAATTTTTCAACAAAACCCATTTTAGGAAAAATCATCAACTTTGTTCAACAAATCATAATCTAGGTTCTAGATATGCATGTTTTTTGATAGACCTTGAATGACTTAAAATGAATCTAGCTCAATTGGAGCGGTACAAACGGGTACAAACGAAACCTTTTACTTAAAGTATCAAAATTTTTCAACAAAACCCATTCTAGGAAAAATCATCAACTTTGTTCAACAAATCATAATCTAGGTTCTAGATATGCATGTTTTAAGATAGACCTTGAATGACTTAACATGAATCTAGCTCAATTGGAGCGGTACAAACGGGTACAAATGAAAACTTTTACTTAAAGTATCAAAGTTTTTCAACAAAACCCATTCTAGGAAAAATCATCAACTTTTTTCAACAAATCATAATCTAGGTTCTAGATATGCATGTTTTTTGATAGATCTTGAACAATTCAACATGATTCAAGCTCAATTGGAGCGGTACAAACGGGTACAAACGAAAACTTTGACTGAAAATATCAAAATTTTATCAAAAAATTCCATTCTAGGAAAATCGATCAAGTTTATTCAGAAAATCGTAAGTTAGGTTCTAGATATGCTTGACCTTGAATGACCTAACAAGAATCTATCGCAATTGGAGCGGTACAAATGGGTACGAACGAAAACTTTTACTTAAAGTATCAAAATTTTTCAACAAAACCCATTCTAGGAAAATTCATCAACTTTGTTTAACAAATCATGAGCCAAGTTCTAGATAGGTAAGTTTTTAGATAGATCTTGGATGACCTAACTTAAGTCTAGCTCAATTGGAGCGGTACAAACGGGTACAAACTAAAAATTTGGCTTAAAGTATCTAATTTTTTCAAAAATCCCATTTTAGGAAATTCATCAACTTTGTTCAACAAATCATGAGCTAGCGGTTCTAGATATAATTATAATATAATAATCTTTTTATTCAGACACAAGATCCACATAATTACAAAGAGCACTAAATATTACAGATCGCTCATGTAAATAAAATAAAAATAAAAACACATACAAAATAGTACAGTACAAAATATAAAAATTACAATGTGTAAGTATATCTGATACTTCATTAGGATGCGATTAACACCCATCGTTTATACATCGATATATTAAAAAGATTCTCTCGGCCAGGCTAGCTATGACAGAATTTTTACATCTGTCAACTCTAGAAATGAATTTGGCAACCCTGTTTCTTTGAATGGCGTTAAAGGAATCTACCCGAGCTTCGAAAAACATGCCAGAAGCACTGCAGTATCGCTCCAATCCCAAGAGCTGCCTAAAGATATTATTATAGGCAACACGTATACCATTATGAGCCTTCTTAGTATAGTTGGTCCAGAGCTGACAGGTATAAAAAGTCTGACAGAAGGAACGAAATAGAGTCAGTTTGACATCTTGAGCCGATTTCGCAAACTTTCTGATGATCATATTGCCAACAACGCACAATGATCTACGCTGTCGCTCAATATCATCATCGTCTCTACCACTTGACGTCACAATATGGCGAAGATACTTGAACTGTTCAACCTTCTTTATAGATTGCCCATTCATCAAGACATCAGGTACAAAATCTGGACCTTTTCCGGCTCTACATACTATCATCTCCGTTTTCTTGACATTATATGTCAAGTCATGGTCTTTCGAATATCTCTCACAGATCCTAATTAGCGTCCTCAAACCCTTGACCGAGGGGCTAAACAGCACCATATCATCGGCGTAACTTAAATTATTATGTATCTACCATCTAATTTAAGCCCAACCGGGATGCCGCTCAGCTCTACGATCAAATCGTTGACGTACGCATTAAAAAGGTCTGGAGAAGTCAACCCGCCCGCCCTGTCTCACACCATTAAGCAGAGTGTAATTGTCAGACAGCTCATGGCCCCACTTGATATTTTTGGTTTGGTTACGATACCAATATGTAAGCAAACCGACAGCATCACGGGGGACATTGGAGCGATTTAGCTTGTAAAAAGAAAGAAGAAAACATACATAGACGCTAGTGTCTCCCACTTTGTAGTACTCTATCACTTGCTTAAGAGAGAAGATAGCCATGTCAGTTCCTACATGGGGCCTAAAACCGAATTGCCCGTCGTCAATGGATAAGAAAGGTGCAATATTGTACTGCAAAACTCGTTCAAGTATCTTGGCCATCATTGTGGCCAACGAAATCGGTCTATAATTGGCCATGCTGGACACATCTCCAGTCTTATTTTTAATTATTGGAACAACTATGGTCCTAATAATTTCTGCTGGCAGATACGAATGTCATAGGCAAAGATTGAATAGCCTGGCAAGCACGGAACAGATATGCTTGCCCGCATACAGCATGTGTTCAATACTTAGCCCATCGTGTCCAGGGGACTTACCTCGTTTCGTTTTCCTTAATATATCTTGAATGTTTTCAGTCTTTAACGTTTTCAGATATGCATGTTTTAAGATAGATCTTGAATGACCTTACATGAATCTAACTCTATTGTAAAGGTACAAACGGGTACAAACAAAAACTTTGATTAAAAGTATCAAAAATTTTCAAAAGTTCTCTCTCTTGGAAAATTGATAAACTTTTTGTTGGTGAAGATCTTCCAGAATATCATAAATAAATGAGAGTTTTGTTCCCATGCAGGTGAGTTTTATAGTTCCTGATACTTTTCAGGAATAGTTCCGGCTTTTTACAGGAAAAAATACATGTAATTATGCTCTGCTCACTGCTAACTGCAGCAGTTCATTTTTCAGGAATCGAAAAAAAACAGATTTTTCAAGCCAAACAAACAGTGCCTGATTAATTTCAAGAATAGTTCCGGTGTCTTTACCGAACCAAACTTAATTTCAAGATATGATCAAATACTACCTGTTCGAATTGGCGTACTAACAGAATGTTCCTTGGACCGGCACAAACCATTATTTAAATACAGTCCATCGAGTTCGAAACGGTAAAATGTCGCATTTTTTATTTCTTTTAAATGTTAAATGACAGAACTCCTGAAAATTTCATGAAATTGGTCTTTGATAATGACAAATTTTAAGACTTATTCTTCGAAACGGTATAGATTCACACACACTTCTAATGTTTTTATAGGAGTTCTAATAAAATGCATTGAGTTTAAGTTAAATAAAAGCTTATTCTTATACATACATACATTTCATAAGCAGAACAGCAGTTATTGGTCTGTTCCTATAATGTTCCTATGTCCCTATGTATGCTAAAATCTTTAAAACTACGCAATCGATTTTGATGCAGTTTTTTGTAATAGATAGAGTGATTTCAACAGGAAGATTTATACGTACGAAAATAAAAACCTGATAAATTTTTCAAGAATAGGATTTTTTGGAAAAATTTTGATACTTTAAGTCAAAGTTTTCGTTTGTACACGTTTGTACCGCTCCAATTGAGCTAGATTTAAGTAAGGTCATTCAAGGTCTATCTAAAACCATGCAAATCTAGTGCCTACATCATGATTTGTTGAACAAACTTGACGAATTTTCCTAAAATGAAATTTTTTGAAAAAATTTGATACTTTAAGCCAAATTTTTCGTTTGTACCCGTTTTTACCGCTCTAATTAAGCCAGTTTTAAGTTGAATATTTTAAGATCTATCTGAAAACATGCATATCTAGAATCTAGCTTACGATTTGTTGGATAAACTTGATCAAACTTCCTAGAATGGGTTTTGTTGAAAAATTTTGATACTTTAAGTCAAAGTTTTCGTTTGTACCCGTTTGTACCGCTCCAATCGAGCTAGATTCATGTTAAGTCATTCAAGGTCTATCTTAAAACATGCATATCTAGAACCTAGATTATGATTTGTTGAACAAAGTTGATGATTTTTTCCTAAAATGGGTTTTGTTGAAAAATTTTGATACTTTAAGTAAAAGTTTTCGTTTGTACCCGTTTGTACCGCTCCAATCGAGCTAGATTCATGTTAAGTCATTCAAGGTCTATCTTATAACATGCATATCTCCTAGATTATGATTTGTTGAACAAAGTTGATGATTCTTTCCTAGAATGGATTTTGTTGAAAAATTTTGATACTTTAAGTAAAAGTTTTCGTTTGTACCCGTTTGTACCGCTCCAATCGAGCTAGATTCATGTTAAGTCATTCAAGGTCTATCTTATAACATGCATATCTAGAACCTAGATTATGATTTGTTGAACAAAGTTGATGATTCTTTCCTAGAATGGGTTATGATGAAAAATTTTGATACTTTAAGTAAAAGTTTTCGTTTGTACCCGTTTGTACCGCTCCAATTGAGCTTGATTCATTTTAAGTCATTCCAGGTCTATCAAAAAACATGCATATCTAGAACCTAGATTATGATTTGTTGAACAAAGTTGATGATTTTTCCTAGACTGGGTTTTGTTGAAAAATTTTGATAATTTAAGTAAAAGTTTTCGTTTGTACCCGTTTGTACCGCTCCAATTGAGCTTGATTCATGTTAAGTCATTCAAGGTCTATCTTAAAACATGCATATCTAGAACCTAGATTTTGATTTGTTGAACAAAGTTGATAATTTTACCTAGAATGGGTTTTGTTGAAAAATTTTGATACTTTAAGTAAAAGTTTTCGTTTGTACCCATTTGTACCGCTCCAATTGAGCTTGATTCATGTTAAGTCATTCAAGGTCTATCTTAAAACATGCATATCTAGAACCTAGATTTTGATTTGTTGAACAAAGTTGATAATTTTACCTAGAATGGGTTATGATGAAAAATTTTGATACATTAAGTAAAAGTTTTCGTTTGTACCCGTTTGCACCGCTCCAATTGAGCTTGATTCATGTTGAATTGTTCAAGATCTATCAAAAAACATGCATATCTAGAACCTAGATTATGATTTGTTGAACAAAGTTGATGATTTTTCCTAGAATGGGTTTTGTTGAAAAATTTTGATAATTTAAGTCAAAGTTTTCGTTTGTAACCGTTTGTACCGCTCCAATTGAGCTTGATTCATGTTAAATCATTCAAGATCTATCTTAAAACATGCATATCTAGAACCTAGATTTTGATTTGTTGAACAATGTTGATAATTTTTCCTAGAATGGGTTTTGTTGAAAAATTTTGATACTTTAAGTAAAAGTTTTCGTTTGTACCCGTTTGTACCGCTCCAATTGAGCTTGATTCATGTTAAGTCATTCAAGGTCTATCTTAAAACATGCATATCTAGAACCTAGATTTTGATTTGTTGAACAAAGTTGATAATTTTACCTAGAATGGGTTTTGTTGAAAAATTTTGATACTTTAAGTAAAAGTTTTCGTTTGTACCCGTTTGTACCGCTCCAATCGAGCTAGATTCATGTTAAGTCATTTAAGGTCTATCTTATAACATGCATATCTAGAACCTAGATTATGATTTGTTGAACAAAGTTGATGATTCTTTCCTAGAATGGGTTATGATGAAAAATTTTGATACTTTAAGTAAAAGTTTTCGTTTGTACCCGTTTGTACCGCTCCAATTGAGCTTGATTCATTTTAAGTCATTCCAGGTCTATCAAAAAACATGCATATCTAGAACCTAGATTATGATTTGTTGAACAAAGTTGATGATTTTTCCTAGACTGGGTTTTGTTGAAAAATTTTGATAATTTAAGTAAAAGTTTTCGTTTGTACCCGTTTGTACCGCTCCAATTGAGCTTGATTCATGTTAAGTCATTCAAGGTCTATCTTAAAACATGCATATCTAGAACCTAGATTTTGATTTGTTGAACAAAGTTGATAATTTTACCTAGAATGGGTTTTGTTGAAAAATTTTGATACTTTAAGTAAAAGTTTTCGTTTGTACCCGTTTGTACCGCTCCAATTGAGCTTGATTCATGTTAAGTCATTCAAGGTCTATCTTAAAACATGCATATCTAGAACCTAGATTTTGATTTGTTGAACAAAGTTGATAATTTTACCTAGAATGGGTTTTGTTGAAAAATTTTGATACTTTAAGTAAAAGTTTTCGTTTGTACCCGTTTGTACCGCTCCAATCGAGCTAGATTCATGTTAAGTCATTCAAGGTCTATCTTATAACATGCATATCTAGAACCTAGATTATGATTTGTTGAACAAAGTTGATGATTTTTTCCTAGAATGGGTTATGATGAAAAATTTTGATACATTAAGTAAAAGTTTTCGTTTGTACCCGTTTGCACCGCTCCAATTGAGCTTGATTCATGTTGAATTATTCAAGATCTATCTAAAAACATGCATGTCTAGAACCTAGCCTACGATTTGTTGGATAAACTTGATCGATTTTCCTAGAATGGATTTTTTTGAAAAATTTTGATACTTTAAGTAAAAGTTTTCGTTTGTACCCGTTTGTACCGCTCCAATTGAGCTTGATTCATGTTAAGTCATTCAAGGTCTATCTTAAAACATGCATATCTAGAACCTAGATTTTGATTTGTTGAACAAAGTTGATAATTTTACCTAGAATGGGTTTTGTTGAAAAATTTTGATACTTTAAGTAAAAGTTTTCGTTTGTACCCGTTTGTACCGCTCCAATCGAGCTAGATTCATGTTAAGTCATTCAAGGTCTATCTTATAACATGCATATCTAGAACCTAGATTATGATTTGTTGAACAAAGTTGATGATTTTTTCCTAGAATGGGTTATGATGAAAAATTTTGATACATTAAGTAAAAGTTTTCGTTTGTACCCGTTTGCACCGCTCCAATTGAGCTTGATTCATGTTGAATTATTCAAGATCTATCTAAAAACATGCATGTCTAGAACCTAGCCTACGATTTGTTGGATAAACTTGATCGATTTTCCTAGAATGGATTTTTTTGAAAAATTTTTGATTTTTTAAGCCAAATTTTTCGTTTGTTCCCGTTTGTACCGCTCCAATTGAGCTTGATTTATGTTAAGTCATTCAAGTTCTATCTAAAAACTTGCATATCTAGAACCTAGATTATGATTTGTTGAACAAAGTTGATGATTTTTCCTAGAATGGGTTATGTTGAAAAATTTTGATACTTTAAGTAAAAGTTTTCGTTTGTACCCGTTTGTACCGCTCCAATTGAGCTAGATTCATGTTAAGTCATTCAAGGTCTATCTTAAAACATGCATATCTAGAACCTAGATTATGATTTGTTGAACAAAGTTGATGATTTTTCCTAGAATGGGTTATGATGAAAAATTTTGATACTTTAAGTAAAAGTTTTCGTTTGTACCCGTTTGTACCGCTCCAATTGAGCTTGATTCATGTTAAGTCATTCAAGGTCTATCTTAAAACATGCATATCTAGAACCTAGATTTTGATTTGTTGAACAAAGTTGATAATTTTACCTAGAATGGGTTTTGTTGAAAAATTTTGATACTTTAAGTAAAAGTTTTCGTTTGTACCCGTTTGTACCGCTCCAATTGAGCTTGATTCATGTTAAGTCATTCAAGGTCTATCTTAAAACATGCATATCTAGAACCTAGATTTTGATTTGTTGAACAAAGTTGATAATTTTACCTAGAATGGGTTTTGTTGAAAAATTTTGATACTTTAAGTAAAAGTTTTCGCTTGTACCCGTTTGTACCGCTCCAATCGAGCTAGATTTATGTTAAGTCATTCAAGGTCTATCTTATAACATGCATATCTAGAACCTAGATTATGATTTGTTGAACAAAGTTGATGATTTTTTCCTAGAATGGGTTATGATGAAAAATTTTGATACATTAAGTAAAAGTTTTCGTTTGTACCCGTTTGCACCGCTCCAATTGAGCTTGATTCATGTTGAATTGTTCAAGATCTATCAAAAAACATGCATATCTAGAACCTAGATTATGATTTGTTGAACAAAGTTGATGATTTTTCCTAGAATGGGTTTTGTTGAAAAATTTTGATAATTTAAGTAAAAGTTTTCATTTGTACCCGTTTGTACCGCTCCAATTGAGCTAGATTCATTTTAAGTCATTCAAGGTCTATCTTAAAACATGCATATCTAGAACCTAGATTATGATTTGTTTAACAAAGTTGATGATTTTTTCCTAGAATGGGTTATGATGAAAAATTTTGATAATTTAAGTAAAAGTTTTCATTTGTACCCGTTTGTACCGCTCCAATTGAGCTAGATTCATGTTAAGTCATTCAAGGTCTATCTTAAAACATGCATATCTAGAACCTAGATTATGATTTGTTGAACAAAGTTGATGATTTCTCCTAGAATGGATTTTTTTGATAAAATTTTGATTTTTAAGCCAAATTTTTCGTTGGTACTCGTTTGTACCGCTCCAATTGAGCTTGATTCATGTTAAATCATTCAAGGTCTATCTTAAAACATGCATATCTAGAACCTAGATTATGATTTGTTGAACAAAGTTGATAATTTTTCCTAGAATGGGTTTTGTTGAAAAATTTTGATACTTTAAGTAAAAGTTTTCGTTAGTACCCGTTTGTACCGCTCCAATTTAGCTTGATTCATGTTGTGCCATTCAAGGTCTATCTAAAAACATGCATATCTAGAACCTAGATTATGATTTGTTGAACAATGTTGATGATTTTTCCTAGAATGGGTTTTGATGAAAAATTTTGATACTTTAAGTAAAAGTTTTCATTTGTACCCGTTTGTACCGCTCCAATTGAGCTAGATTCATGTTAAGTCATTCAAGGTCTATCTTAAAACATGCATATCTAGAACCTAGATTATGATTTGTTGAACAAAGTTGATGATTTTTTCCTAGAATGGGTTATGATGAAAAATTTTGATACATTAAGTAAAAGTTTTCGTTTGTACCCGTTTGTACCGCTCCAATTGAGCTTGATTCATGTTAAATCATTCAATATCTATCTAAAAACATGCATATCTAGAACCTAGATTTTGATTTGTTGAACAAAGTTGATAATTTTTCCTAGAATGGGTATTGTTGAAAAATTTTGATACTTTAAGTAAATGTTTTCGTTTGTACCCGTTTGTACCGCTCCAATCGAGCTTGATTCATGTTAAATCATTCAAAATCTATCTTAAAACATGCATATTTAGAACCTAGATTTTGATTTGTTGAACAAAGTTGATGATTTTTCCTAGAATGGGTTTTGTTGAAAAATTTTGATACTTTAAGTAAAAGTTTTCGTTTGTACCCGTTTGTACCGCTCCAATTGAGCTAGATTCATGTTAAATCATTCAAGGTGTATCTTAAAACATGCATATCTAGAACCTAGATTATGATTTGTTGAACAAAGTTGATGATTTTTCCTAGAATGGGTTTTGTTGAAAAATGTTGATACTTTAAGTAAAAGTTTTCGTTTGTACCCGTTTGTACCACTCCAATTGAGCTTGATTCATGTTAAATCATTCAATATCTATCTAAAAACATGCATATCTAGAACCTAGATTTTGATTTGTTGAACAAAGTTGATAATTTTTCCTAGAATGGGTATTGTTGAAAAATTTTGATACTTTAAGTAAATGTTTTCGTTTGTACCCGTTTGTACCGCTCCAATCGAGCTTGATTCATGTTAAATCATTCAAGGTCTATCTTAAAACATGCATATCTAGAACCTAGATTTTGATTTGTTGAACAAAGTTGATAATTTTACCTAGAATGGGTTTTGTTGAAAAATTTTGATACTTTAAGTAAAAGTTTTCGTTTGTACCCGTTTGTACCGCTCCAATCGAGCTAGATTCATGTTAAGTCATTCAAGGTCTATCTTATAACATGCATATCTAGAACCTAGATTATGATTTGTTGAACAAAGTTGATGATTTTTTCCTAGAATGGGTTATGATGAAAAATTTTGATACATTAAGTAAAAGTTTTCGTTTGTACCCGTTTGCACCGCTCCAATTGAGCTTGATTCATGTTGTATTATTCAAGATCTATCTAAAAACATGCATGTCTAGAACCTAGCCTACGATTTGTTGGATAAACTTGATCGATTTTCCTAGAATGGATTTTTTTGAAAAATTTTTGATTTTTTAAGCCAAATTTTTCGTTTGTTCCTGTTTGTACCGCTCCAATTGAGCTTGATTTATGTTAAGTCATTCAAGTTCTATCTAAAAACTTGCATATCTAGAACCTAGATTGTGATTTGTTGAACAAAGTTGATGATTTTTCCTAGAATGGGTTATGTTGAAAAATTTTGATACTTTAAGTAAAAGTTTTCGTTTGTACCCGTTTGTACCGCTCCAATCGAGCTAGATTCATGTTAAGTCATTCAAGGTCTATCTTATAACATGCATATCTAGAACCTAGATTATGATTTGTTGAACAAAGTTGATGATTTTTCCTAGAATGGGTTTTGTTGAAAAATTTTGATACTTTAAGTAAAAGTTTTCGTTTGTACCCGTTTGTACCGCTCCAATTGAGCTAGATTCATGTTAGTTCATTCAAGGTCTATCTAAAAACATTCATATCTAGAACCTAGCCTACGATTTGTTGGATAAACTTGATCGATTTTCCTAGAATGGAATTTTTTGATAAAATTTTGATACTTTAAGTCAATGTTTTCGTTTGTAACCATTTGTATCGCTCCAATTGAGCTTGATTTATGTTAAGTCATTCAAGATCTATATAAAAACGTGCATATCTAGAACCTAGATCATGATTAGTTGAATAAAGTTGATGATTTTTCCTAGAATGGGTTTTTTAGAAAAATTTTGATACTTTAAGTCAAAGTTTATCGTTTGTACCCGTTTGTTTCGTTCCAGTTAAGCAAGATTTATGTTACGTCATTCAAGGTCTATCTAAAAGCATGCCTATCTAGAACCTGGCTTAAGATTTGTTGAACAAACTTTATCGATTTACAAAATATGGTATGTTATCAACATAATTTAATGTTTACGTTCATGTGTTTTGTTTGTTTCTACCTAAAATTATATTATTTAACCTTAATTATTTTAGCAAATTCAATGTCTATCGATGGTATTGCCTAAGTTTCACGAAATATTCAACTTTGAAGTCCAATCAACCGTTTTACCTACGTAGGTCAAAAGCGATAGTTGAAAAACCTCCCCCTCCCCATAACTTTTTTCCCCTTAGGGTACAAACGAAAATTTTGTCGGTACAATCGGGTACACACCCGGTACAATCGAATAGGATCAAAAAAACATTAATATCTTAAAGTTGGTTGCCAGGTTCACACAGCTTCCGACGCCAACACCTGTTTATACGACAAGGTTTTCAACAGAATCAATAGTAGTTAAGTTATATAGCGACAAAGGAACAGAACACAATCAAAGAGAACAATATTCTACATAGTTGAGTATGAATGTACGAATAAAACCGTTGAGCTATGCAAAACCTCAAGTTGCATCTACCAACTACTATTTTATTCACCGAATCCACTACTATTTTGCAGCCGAATTCAATGGGAAATGTAAATAATATTTTAAAACACAAGAGATTGTACGCAAACAAGAATTAGTTTTAGATAAAATTGTGAGAATAACTGAAAGAAATACCTATAGATAAAAAGTATTTATTGCACAATTGAATAAAAAATAAACAATTCAATAAAAAAAGAACAACCTAGACTACGTCGCAACGGGCGGTCTTAGCTTACAATATCACTATCACTACATAGAAGTATAAAACAAAGTTACTTTCTCTGTCCCTATGTCCCTTTGTATGCCTACGCAACGGATTTTGATGCGGTTTTTTAATAGATAGAGTGATTCAAAAGGAAGGTTTATACGTATAATAAAACCTTGCGAAGCTGGGGCGGGTCGGTAGTAAGTAATTCTATAGAACCTAAATCAAGAACCAATGATAGGTTAAGTGCTCAATGCTAATACTTTTTAGGTTCACTTTTACAAACATCCTATATTGAATTAGGCTAAAGTAGTATACCCTAATGCAGTCACGCACAAGCCTTCAACTTTGGGATCCCATCATTAGGATAAAGCATGCGTACGTGAGCTGGTCTCCAAACTCCTGGACCCTCGCTCTGAATAATAGAATTGGACATTGGCAGTTACCTAGACTTTTATAGCAATTACTTTGGAGGGAAACTATTTTGTTCTTGCCTGAAAGCTGTACGATCGTTCGCTTCGAAGATATATTCGATTCGAGGACAGTAACAAAGGTCACAAGGCACACCAACGCAACGGATAAATATTTACAATAAAAATAATAATAATAATTAATCTAAGTAATTTTCGTTGCTAATAAAGTATATACAATAAAATGAAATAAACTATCAAATCATTTATGTTCTGCATGATTGTTAAAATACCTTCTGTGAAAATGACATGTCATGTTACGGATTGTCACTTTATTTCATTGTGCCCAAGTTCAAATAGCCTCTCTTCAACCGGCTTCAAAAAAGGAGGAGGTTCTCAATTCGAAATTTAATTCTGTATGGTATTATCATAGAACATTTTTATAGAAAATATTTGATGATTATTTTTTTATTTGAAAGCTAATTCATGACAGCATGTAGTCCCATACAAATTTGTTCAAACTTTGACCACTAGTTTTTGAGTTATAAATAATATTTCGGCTATTTGGATGATTTTTATTTTTCATTTTGCATGAATACCTACGCCAAAATTATTTCTACTTCATATAATATGAAAGCGTATGAGTTTTTATTTGTTTTTCAGAGTTCTTAATTTGAACACGAAAGTTCTTTTTATATTTGTTTATTAAGTTAGGAATCTAAGTAGAATCGTTCATTTGTCATCCCGGGCCTTCCATGTTCAAATAATAATATGTAAAAACAAAAGAAGTACGAAGTACGTGAAGTTGAATGGTCACAGAATCCACTCGCAATGTTGGTTTTATTGATTATTTTTAAATGATTCGTAGTATATTCTATAATGTAATTATTTTATATGATTTCGCAACTGTCGTCAGTAAAGGTTACGCTTGTGAATTGCGAACAAAGAGGCCGGCGCTCCTGTCCCCCAAACATTCAGAAACAATATAGGTACAATGATATTAGGTACTTAGACTAAGGCACAATTGGCGTTCTTAACGCTCGAGAGCGATCTCTACCAGACAGCCTTGGATGGATAGAATCATTGAATAGTATAAGGGGATCTGTGTGCATATTAAAGTGCGTCAATACAAGTACACAGTATAAAACGCTTTCTCTGTCCCTATATCCCTTTGTATGATTAAATCTTTAAAACTACGCAACGGATTTTGATGCGTTTTTTTTAATAAATAGAGTGATTCAAGAGGAGGGTTTATACGTATAATAAAATCGGGCGAAACCTGGGCGGGTCGCTAGTTTATTATAAAATACAATACTTACTTGGTATTTATGTGTAGTGTATTCAAAGTGGTATTAAATAACGTAAATATGTATATATATGATGTCGCAACTGTCAGTAAGGTTACGCTTGTGAACTGCGAACAAAGAGGCCGGCGCTCCTGTCCCCAAACATTCAAAAACTCAATGTTTTTTGTGAATGTCTGTGAACCAGCGATACGTAGGAACTTTTGTTTGCGAATAATCGAAGTTATCTGAACCTTGTGGAATGCTTTGCATAATTCGTGTTGAGGAACGTGAACTTTTGCTGACAGACAGATACCTACTTAGATAACTTGGTACATTACATACCTTCAGTGTTGGAAAATTTTAATGTTTCCCTTGTGGAGCTTATGTAGTTTGAGACCGTTGAAATTTCCAAGCATATCAAACCTAATAAAGAAACAAATAGATTAAAATTTTAAAATGTCTTGATGAATAATTGCAGGACTTCTAAATATTCATGAACCATCCATGAATTTATTCTTTTATTTTACTATTTGTTTCAGTTTTATTTTGTTTAGAATAAAGTGATCTCTATTTATTTTCCATTCTTTAATAAAACTTGAAAAAAACCAGTTTGAATAAAACTGGTTATTCCGTAGTAAAAATAAGAATAAACACTGATTGTTTTAGGAGGCAGTTACTCGCACTGTTTCGCAGAATTTGTACAAAACTTAGGGAAAATATAAACACAAGGTACGCGTTGAAACTATTCACAACATTTCGTCCTAAGGTAGGAATCGAACTCGCAACCTCCAGCGCAGGCAGACTGCCCACTGCGCCACTGCGGTCGCGGTCGGCGCGGTAATTAGACAAACCTCCTCTAATTTAATTTCTAGTGTATTCTAGAAGTTAATTAAGAATACTATAAGTATTTTGTTTTGTAAATAAATACAAATTGGATCTCTTAGCTTTTCGGAAAGTCGCCATTTCCTTCAAAAACAGTACAAATCGCTCCATTTCGCATAAAATCCACGTTGACAAAAAACAAAGGCTTGGTATAAAATATCTCACAGAAATCACACACAATATGATGAGAATAGCTTGTAGCACGCACTTTTATGATTAAAAGTGTAACGTTATGACTTACTAGCTGTGCCCGCGACTTCGTCCGTGATGAATAGTGACTTAAATCTGTGGTAGTCACGTAAATCTTACATTTTCCACAACATTCCTCTTTGAGTATGGAAAAGTTTCAGGATAAATATTTTATGTTATCTACCCCTTTTAAGACTATTTTTTTTTACAATCTTTGAAGGTCATATTTGATACAAATATCAAATGAAAAGCCTAAAAAATAAGTTCAAGCTTCTTGCTTTTAAATACGAGTAAACATCCACACAAACTTTCATGCGTTAAAAGGGTTGAATGGGTTAAAATAGGGGATTTTAACGCATTAGCCTACATTAGCCTATGTCCTTTCTCAGGCTCTAGACTATCACTGTATCAAATTTCATTTAAATTGGTTCAGTAGTTTATGCATGAAAAATAACAGACAGGCAGACATTTACTTTCGCATTTATAATATGAAGTAGGGATAATGTCCACTGTTAAGATATTTTAACCTCGCCCCTGCTCTACGCATCTAGCTAATTGCACAGGCTTTTAGCGAAATTAAAATCTCCTATTATATTTTAAATACGGTCTTAATTTAAATAAAGAACTTTTCTTCTGATTATGACTTAATCTAAAAAAGATGTTGGATCGTTATCAATTAGTAAAATTATTTTTAGTTTTTTATACATTTATTTCACGCATTATTAAGTAGATACTAGTATATACCTAAGTATATGCTCTTTTAGGATGATTGGTCAATATTTTTGTATCAATTGATCAGTTCGATCATTTCTCATTCACTGAAGACCTCTGTGGCGCATCGGGTGAAGGTACGTCTGCGACGCAGTAGGTTGCGAGTTCGAGTACCGTCTTGGGACAAATATTTGAACAATCCGCAGATGTTTGTTTATGGTATTCTGGTGGTTTTCTATGCATTTTAAAAATTATACCTATGTGGTATATAATATAATGTATTAAATACCTACCATACAGCGTGGTAATGCAGCCAGTGTCTTGGGGATGCTTCCGACTGGTATTGACATGGATCAATTGAGCTACCTTTAGACTGTTTGCAACCGTCTGCAGTTAGCTCAATGGTTTCAATTGTAAATACTAGTTGTAATTTTTCTATTTCTTTGTTTGTAATTTTCGTTGTTAATAAAGTATATTTTCAAATTAAATACCTACCTATATCAATTATCTAGTACCCATATCACAAGCTTCTTACCTTGGGGCTAGATGAGGTCGTGTCAATTGTCCAGTAAGTATTATTTATTTATTTCGATGAATGTTTTTTTTGTGTTTTTTGTCATGATCTCGATTTATTCACTAGAAAGGAGGTTTTCTGTCATTACTCTTTAAGTTTATAAATAGATTTCTTAAAAAACAACTTCTGACTAACCGCTTTACACAAGAAATTCCGGTTTTGTATCTTATTTACATATCGTATGTGTTATACAATAACACAACTCTGCTATGGTGTGACATAATTTCGCTATGGGCGTAGATTCAAAATAATTATATTATTGACTAGCTGGTGCACGCGACTTCGCGCAGGATTAGGATTTCGAGTAACTATACTAGCGGTTTTACCCGCGTAATTCTCGATTCCATGGGCATTCCGGGATAAAATATAGCCTATGTGTTAGTCCAGACTATATAATCTAACTCTGTGCCAAATTTCATCCAGATCCGTTCAGTAGTTTTTGCGTGAAAGAGTAACAAACATCCATCTATCCATCCGTCTATCATCCATCCATCCATCTATCCATCCATACTTACAAACTTTCGCGTTTATAATATTAGTAGGATGAATGTTACCAACTTCCCTGGTTGAAGCAACAGTAGTAAGCAATCATGCATCGTAAATATTTATTTACGACTTACCAATAAATAAATTATTGGCAATGAACCATCTGTTATTATTTAATAAGTAACTCATAATTCAAACCAAAGATATCTTGTAAGTTACATAATGTCAACTAAGTATCCAAATCGAATTGTTTTGACCTCAAAATTAAAATTCCAAAAATACCGGTTGCTTTAAAGTTAAAGTGAGTAGTAAACCTACATATAAACCAACCAATTTCTATAAGTATCTTGTTTGTTTGTCTTTGGAAAAACATTTGGCACTATAAAACCATTAATTTTTATTTTCTAAAATCCTTCACAATTCGTCAAATAAACAAAATAATTGAATATCGAAAAACTGAATAATAATTTAGAGCTGGTAATTACTTCTTAACTTTTAAAGCTAATGTAACTGAAATATTAAAATAAACAGTTAATTAAATTTTCTCGCTGAAGTTGCGCTTTGCGTCAAATTATAGAAAAATGTTGAAGTTTTTAATTAATAAAAAACACATTTATATATTTTACTATGGTTTCTAACATCGGGGAATCTGTGGATTTACTGGACCATTTTATCACATTCTTAATTTCTTACACAACCTCTTTTGGTGTATCCGAAATATCGGGATGGCGCTAATAATGTTAGGGATGCGGGCTAGTTATTATTATTGTGTCCTTTTTGTATCCTTTATTCGTTGTTATAGTTGTATTTTGTGTGAAAATTAAACAAAGATTAAATTCCACTTGAACGAAGACACTGGCAGAAGCCGGTAAACCTAAGTGTCAGTTAGTCATCGTAAGTAGTCCGTAAAGCCAAGTTAGTCCGTAAATCCAAGATAGTCAGTTAAGCCAACATGTGTCTCTGACGGAAGACCAGCGTCGGTATACCAGCTTGCTAGTCAACCAACTGATGCTGAGTTAAAGTCATTTTGTTACTGGAATTATGCTCATTATTCAAGTTCTAATACAATTTTCAGGTTATTCCCCTGAATCTATTCTCCAGATTAAAATTATCGCCATTTCGCTAGACCGTAAGTATCGCCTAGGCAATTCCACATATTCTGTGTAAGTAATTTTGACTAATAATAGATCTTATAATATATTCATATAAATTATCCAAATAACCGAGCTATTTACCCTGTCCCTTACTGTCAGTAACGACTAACGACCCACTTATTACTATTCAGAATTGTATAACCGGGCCATGTTGGGCCCAACCACGGCCCAACGCAACATAACAAGGGTTATGTAAGATGACACGGCTCAATTTATTTACTAATTACCTAAGCTTTTAATTGGACATAGATTGACGGCCACGTGTTGCGTACGATTGTAAATCTTGAGCTTGTCCGTTATTGATTCATTTATAAATTAACTTAATTAAACACAATAATAACATTATGTACTCCAAAAAGTGACTAAATAAAACATACTATTTATGATATAGTAAGTTTTTGACTTACCTGTTCAGCGCGGGATCACATCTAAACATTATACGAACATCAGCTATTAAATTTGAGTGCTAGATAAACATAGCTTATTAATAATAAATAATAATTCTCGCTGAAGTTGCTCTTTGCCGTCAAATTATGGAAAAATTTTGAAGTTTTTCACTACATAGTATAAAATAAAGTCGCTTTCTCTGTCCCTATGTCATTATGTCCCTTTGAACGCTTAAATCTTTAAAACTACGCAACGGATTTTGATGCGGATTTTGATTTTGAAACATTATACGAACATCAGCTATTAAATTTGAGTGCTAGATAAACATAGCTTATTAATAATAAATAATAATAATAATGTCGGACAATTCACACAGCACCATCAAGCCCTAAAGCCCTAAGCTACTCAAAGCTTGTAACTATATACCTAATAATGAAGCAAGTCGACCAGGGAGGCCGATTTCGTTCGTCCAATCGAATGTAGCAACTTTTTATTCAGAATACTCGTATGAAGCCCAGCCTAGTTATAACATAAAAGCTAGAAACTAGTTAGAATATAAATCGAAAAGATAAGTCCTTCTGGACCGCAAATGCGGGCCTCAAGCATATATTTTCCCGCCCTTTGTTTCCCGCGTAAACCAAGATATACGTTTTTACTACAAATACTTAGGCAAACCTGCCTTTCCTTTACGACTTTTATTTATGTACGAAATACGTGAGGTTTTATTTTGGCTTTAAATTGTTTCTGAGATCGTTTCATTTGCATGTTGCGAAATTGTTTTACGGCTAGGAATGTTAAAATTTTCGCTTCGAGATTCAACAGGTTAAATTATGGCGGAATATAATTTCGCGAAAAATATGTTTTTCAGCATGCCAAACGAGCGTAATTTTATAATTTGACGAGTTAAGAGTATTAGTGAACTTCATTAGTGTGTCAGAAAGATAATAAATGCTTGGAATAATAAATGACATAAAATTATATGATAATGAGTATCTAAAGGTTCCTATGGCTGGAAAAATAAACGAGTTTTACTTACTTTACAAAATAAACTACCCTTTTGCACTGAATGAATGAAAACGTCATTGTTCTAGAAAATATCATACATTTAAAAACTTAAATGACAAATAAACGTAGTTCAAAAGGCGGCCTTATCGCGGAGAGCAATTTTTCCAGGCAACCTTGGGGTGGAAAAAATATAGGTACCTAGAAAATGAGCACGCATTATTTCTTAAATCATAAATATTTATACATTTTGACATGTCCAACTTCTTATTTTGTAAGCCTAAAGAAAAAAAGTTAGAAGTTCAAAGCCCTAGGTGTATTTTTCTTTCCTGAAAGACTCCTCATTAAAATCAACCTAAAACGAGGTTGCTAATAATAACTCAAAAGTACCTACCAAATCTCATGAGAATACTCAAGCATCTAGAGAACCACTCAAAAAGAATCAAATTAATATTCTCCCGTCAGAGGAAAAGTGCGGAAACTCGATCTATTTCACCCAGCTTCTAATACCCGGATACCCGGCTACCTTGTACCTACTGAACTGTAATTGGTTGACTTTGCACAAGTTCAGCGGTGTTCAATTTAGCCGTAGTTGGGAACACTTGTTGGGAAATATTGTTGACTAATTTCTCTGTGCTTGGTACGGCTTGTTTTATTGAATAGTTATAAGGTTATCATGGAAACTGATTTATGGGAAAAAATATCTACATTAACATGATCTATTTCACTCAGCTTCTAATATCCTGATACCCGGCTACCTTGTACCTACTGAACTGTAATTGGTTGAACTTTGCACAAGTTCAGCGGTGTTCAATTTAGCCGTAGTTGGGAACACTTGTTGGGAAATATTGTTGACTAATTTCTCTGTGCTTCGTACGGCTTGTTTTATTGAATAGTTATAAGGTTATCATGGAAACTGATTGGTTCGATAAAAATTACTTACCTACATACATCTGACGACCGATGTGGCGCGGTGGGCAAAGGTCCGCCTGCAACGCAGGAGGTGACTATTCCCGCCTTTGGACGGAAAATGTTTGTAAGATCTGCAAATGTTCCGAGGTTCTGGGTGTTTTCTATATACCTAGATATAATAAAAAAATATGTCAATCTATGTACTGTATATAGTAAGTGCCTATCAGTAGATATTTTGTTTATTTATCTAAGCAAAATTGTAGGCCAATCCGCTCACTAGTTTTGGTGTGACGAAGTAACCAACATCGCCGCATCCGCTATGACCTACATCACATGCAGTTTAAATGTAAATATATTAATTAAAGACAATTGTTTCTAATCCTGCAACCTGCCTCTTAGCTAGCTTATTCACCAGCTGCGCGACAAAAATCATATCAGTCCTTAAGTCTAAGCTCACTGCTGATGGGAGAAAGGTTTTACAACAGGTTACAATAGATAACCAGATATTTAAATAACAATAACAATGTAACCACCGGGGCGTTACGACTTTACAAGGTTGTACTTGTTACGTAGCTGACAATACCTGAAAGGATACACGGTTGAGAGGTCCTGTCCGACCTTATTGCCAAACTTTCGTCAGGATACGCGATTCAGGTCCGAATAGTGGTTTTAGATATGTAGATATTATTTATTGACAGAAAAATTGGGTTTACTTAAAACTATCGTCCATATCATTGAAAGTTCCTAGATTCAGTTACAATGTGACATAATACAACAATTTGGGACTCTTCGGATTGTCATAACCTAGTATCAACCACTTAGATATTCACCAATAATTCAAAAATTTAGATCTGTTTTATTTAGTTAAATAACGATTGTTTTAGTTTAAGAGTTTTAAAAATAAAATAATGTAAACATAAGTGAGGCAGAAGTATAATATTATTAATTATTATACTTAAGTAATACCTTTCAGATTTTACAGATCTCCCAAAACCTACAAACACATTCCCAAAAAGACGATTATTGAATAAAACAGTAGGTATTTAAATATCCTTCCATAGAAAGTCGGCGGAAAAAGTATGGCGTCTGTCCAATTCACTCTCAAGAAGCTTGTTGGACAAAACACCGTGTATTCGAGCCAACAGTCAGTCAAACAAGTCTAGATCGTATAGAAAGCGACGGAACAATGGTAGTACTTTTACTTTCACTTGTCTTAACTGAAACAATGAAATATAAGATTAGTTACAAGTTGGTCTTAAAGAGAGTGACCAAATGTTTCCTGAAACAGTTAGGTGTATTATGTGCCAATGAACTACTTGCTAATAAACACTATTTTCCGTCAATGCGGGTGGGTGTAAATAGCAAAAATATAATTGTTGAATATAAAGTTTTTTTGAACTCAGGGACAATCATTGTCTAAAAAAGCTTCAAACTAAAGTGAAACGGTTGCTCAAATTTGTAATCCTCGATTTCGTATGATTAGAGTCTAATCATCCAGAGTGGGCCAAAATTTTACGAATTTTAGTAACCGTTTCACTTTAGTTTGAAGCTTTTTTAGACAATGATTGTCCCTGAGTTCAAAATATTGGACCCTAAAAGAATAAACTGAATTGTAAAGGTAAGTAGTGAAATCCTGAGAACTTCATTAGAAAATTCGTCTCAACCTACATTCATATTTGTCAACAAACATATGAATTTCAGGCGTTAATTAACGTAGTCGAGGCTCAGAAGATTGATGCAGCTTGATGAGCTAATTACGTTCGTATTTTCGAGAGGATAGGATCTCATATCTCGAAGCTGGGAAAGGATGTGTGTAGAGGTATTGTATAATAGAACAGAAATTTGCATGTAATTTTATAGTCATGCGTTTAAGATTTTAAACGTATGACAAGATACGAGTAGATGGAATATTTATTTAAAAAGTAGATACCTACTTATAATATTATATATGTTTTACAAAAATTTTGTGTTTTTGTTCATACTCGTTTTTAGCTATCATTAAAAAGAACATTCCCAATTCGACTGTATCCTTAAGGCGCATACAAGAGGTACTCTAGCGCCACCGCCTATTTTATCATAAATAAGTGGTGGCGCTTGTAGGTTAATGTCCATGTGTGTGTCTGTAGAAACAAATACACTTTTTATCCATCTAAAATACCAACAAAGTTACTCAAGATAGACTTTGCCCAACAGTGGGCCCAAATTGTTTGTTACCGTTGTGGCCAACTTTTAGAGACAGCAGTTTGGTTCCTTTAAAAATACGGTGGAGCCAATATAACTGCCGTCATTTACGGAATCCACGCAAAGGTTAGAGCAAATCCAATATCCATATATTCGTAGATAGAAAATGATATTCGGAGCAGAGCAGCGGTGTCAAATATCGTGTTTATCGGATTGGAAAGTTCGTCATATCCGACAAAAAGCTACCTATTTGTTGTATATGCATATAAACGTATGTACCTATGTATAAATAGTAGATCATCATCATCAAACTATATTAGTCCACTGCTGGACATAGACCTCCCCAATAGTAAATACCTCCTAAGGTTTAATATCGTGGATAGCGGGACTGACTGGACAATTCAGATATATGGTATTCATTGTGTATCACTGGTCATTCGTTGATTCATTTCTTTTGAACATTCTTCAAAAAAAGGAAGATGTTCTCAAATTGACTGTTTTTGAGCGTGTTACCCAGAACACCCTAAAAAAATATCTGCATATCGTACAAACCAGGGGCCGAATTCCACTAATGTCAAAACAAAGGTCTCAATAGTTGCAAAGATGATTAAAATGACGTTTATGAATTTGGTATTCTACTATTTTTGGCGCTTGAAGAGACTTTCATAATTAGAATGTCAAATTCGTAGTCATAAACGTAATCGTCACAGCTACGAATGAACCTCAAAAAATTTGTGCTAGTAGAATACCAAAAATAGCTTAACACTGACATTTTGACACGATACTATTTAAATGGTGAACGATTTATTTAGTGGATTTCGGGCCCAGTGAATACATAAATTCTTGGTCAGTGGTATTGTTTTGTTTCTGAGACGGAAAAGCCTCTCCAAATTTTTTCCTTGTATCTATTTTCTCAAACGTTTCTGATTCTTTAGATCGAGTGTGACTTGATATTGGATCTTACAATTCTTTTGATCTCTCACGGATTGACTGAAAGATTATATTTCAAGTGATTCGTGAAAAGTATCTACTGCCTTTTGAGATATTTTGGTGTTATTTGATATCTGATTTTATATTTGATATCTGATTTGACGATTGGTAGACTGTCACGATCTCTATGGATTTTTTTGGTGGGTCGCTTTCCTGAATCGCTGATACAGCGGGTTTAATGCCGAGCGATTACACAAAAATCACCCATCCAATAATTGACATTTGAAAGCCAAGAAAATAGTACCTATAATAGGTAGGAAGCGCGAACGCCATGAAAATGGCTTAAAAATGTATTTTGAAGAAAGGGTGCGTTTTTGCGTTAGTTGTGTGAATTTATTTACTCAATAAAGTATTTAATAAAAAAAACAGCAGTCCTTGATTTGTTAAGATGATGCGTTTTGTGAAATGCTGACCACTTATTTAACCCTTAAGCACCCACTGGTACTATCTCGTATTTCGGTACATACGTACAACGGAAATTCTTTTGTTGTTTGAGTTATCCAAATTTGGATCCTAATGTTTGCTAAATCAGTGACTGTTTGTAATAAAAATCTTTGCTCCCCTGATTTTGCTTGTTCATGTTGATCATCTCAGACATTCGCATGGAATTGTTATACCTGGGTGTTTAGATAACTGATGAAATACCTACGTTCTTATACAACTGAAGTAAAGCGTGAAGTAATATGCTCAATCTTACATCATATCATAAAGCTTCTTACTGAATATGGCTTCTTCGCTTTGGTTTCCTACGACATACGTAACAATCTATATTATTACACCATCAGTACGCTTAGGACTAGTGCGTACAGTTTAAATACGAAAAAAAGAGAGTTTGATAGAGTCATAATAAAAGTTCCATCTCGCTTACACGTAGGTACAAAAAAGAATGAGACAAAGACTAGCCTCCGTCATATCTGTCAACAAAAAAACTGAAATCGAGTTCGTATGGAACAAATTAATTCTAGTATCAAGTATCTAATCTACCAAGCATTAAATTATTCTACCCCTATCAAACTATGATTAAAAACTCCACTCTATCCGGTAGAGGCGCTACAAGACGCCATGTATATGAATTGGGACGAAAACATTTTTCGTCATCGTAAACTAATGCACCACACCGGTACACAGGACTCTGGCTATACTAGTTCAATGCTGGATATAGGTCTTCCCTTATACCGTCCTATTGACTTTTCATCATAAGTGGCTATTGTCCGTAAACCCCAAGGTATGTAGGTTGTGTATCTCAGGGCACAGATTTTTACAGCGCCCGCGCCTCGCTTTTACAATGGCCTGCATGCAATCATCAATAAAAAAGGAGTAAAACACAGTCATTCGAGTCTGAAAGTTAAAAAAAAACAAATTTAGGAGTCATAAAAAAAATCATTTATTACAGAAGCGTGTTACACACCGGGATAATATCACTTTAAAGTACCTAGGAAAATAAATCAACGAAAGAATTTAAATACAATAATTATCTCTGTGAATCACAGTCACTTATTTGACTTGTGCTTAAATGTTGTTCTTACCTACCTTTTTGAATCCTTATTTGAGGATGAAATAGTGCACAATTTATGTTATAAATTAATCCACGGAACATTAAAAACCGGTGTGATATTGATATGGACTGGACTCGTACCATACCGGGAAGAAAGTAAAAGCGATTGCGTGCTGCATGCAAGGGTTAAATCACGTGACAAATATTACGTTAATATTACTTACACTAACATTGGTTTCCAACACTACACTGTTTATATTTCCATTATTGGGATTCCGTAAAACTTTACAAATAAAGTGTTTATTGAAATTCTCTTCGTTTCAATTTCAAATCAAATTCAATCATTTTCAGTGACATGATGATGAAAATATTGGCAAGACTTAACAGACGAAATAGCGGGAGTAGTAGGAAATCAGAGGAACGCAAGCGTGATAAAGATTTTCCAAGCAATGTAGAAGTTCCATTAAGACGTGTTCCGTACATTCAGTTGTTTAAAAGGCAGACAAACAGACAGAAAACAGTTACTTTCGCACATACATATATATCAGTAGGTAAGTAATGGATGCATTTAAATCACAATACAAAATGTTTCATAACAGAGTGCGGTAACAAAATTGTCATTGCGCGAGTGACTGCATTTGAATGCACAATAAAGTTAAATAAATGAATTACAAAATAATTTGTTTTCGATAACGATTACCACGATTACATACTAACTGTTATAAGACGACCGATGTGACGTGAAAGTTTGTATGGAAATATGTAAAGTTTATGTGACTGTCCAAAATCACTTTATCACGCGGACGAAGCCGTGGATACAGATACTTAGTCAAAAATAAAACCCTAGCAAATATGCCTAAAGGTCGCAGTGGCTGATTCCACTTGAGTTAATTATGACGATAATGATTAGAATTACCTATTCCTAAGTTGTCACACTGCTCCATTACATAAAATGTAAATTAGATATCGAATTTGCTTTCACTCTCAGTTCCGGTTTCCCGCGCATTTTCCACCTTCCGACCTGTCATTCGAATCAATAACTGGCAAGACGTGTCAACTGATTGTTCTCCGGATAGTTTAGAACCTAGAATAACTAATAGGCTAATCAAATTTTCAAAAATTTATCTCTGATGTGATTTTTGAATTACTTTCCTTGGTTCGATTTACTCAAAACTCGGTATAAATAAAGTACCTACTTAAGAAAAAAATAGCAAACCACATATTTCTTTATTTTTACAAAATAAACATTTTTTACAAACAGGGGTTGTGTTCAAATAAATTTCTGAAATTTGTTTGAAAAAAGACTGGTTCGCGGGCGAAGCCGCGGTGCGCATCTAGTAGTAAATAAACTAAATCTAATTTTAGACGACCGATGTGGCTCGGGGGGCGTTGTTCTGCCTGCGACGCAGGAGGTTGCGGGTTCGATTCCCGCTTTGGAACTAATGTTTGTGAGATGTCCAAGTATTTGTTCCGGGTTTCTTCTATCTATGTACCTAATGTATTACCTATTGTACAGCCATCCTATAACACCTGTAACACAAGCTCTGCTTAGCTCCGGGCTAGATGATGCTGTGTGGATTGTCCAGGATTATTTATTTATTTGTGTATTTAAATTTAGCTATGGAAGCGTTTCAAGGTGAGGTCTTTCCAACTTTCGTATTTAAAAAATTAAAAACTTGCCTATTTAAATGTTTTATGTTTTATTCCTCATAAAACTACATCTATTCAAACTTTCAGTCCGACCCGTTAGGTAGTTTTTGCGTGAAACTGTAACTAAAATCCATATACAGTGGTAAGGATTTCGAAGGTCAAGTATAGCTCTATAACTACCTTATTAAGGCACTTGTACCTATTAAATGTTGAAAAATTACTAGCTTACCACAAGAAACTAATTTCATAAGATAATTAAAACCGTCTGGGGATCCGCAAAGGCTTTATGCATAAATTGTAATTTATATCGTCTGTGAAGTTCGCTTTTATTTCTTCTCTTTCTTATATGACATTGTTGTCTTTGTTTTTGTTAAAGAATTAAAAATAAACGAAACATTACGAACTCCAACGTTTAAGATAAAAATTATATATTATTTTAATTTTAACCTTTGAAAGAGCACAACAGGGTTACCCTGTAGTCATTAGGTTAATTAGGTACTTAGTAAGTATTCTGACATCCAAGGAGCACTCCTTATTTTTAATTCAAAAATTCAAAAACATTCTATAAGTACCTATCTTTTGAACTTCAGTCAACATGAAAGAAGCTCATAAAGTTCTATTTTTAAAAGATTCATGCATGCATTTTGTGTGTATAGAGGCTAAACTTGAACATAGTGACAAAATTCTTTGTCTATGGTTTAAACGGTACACATTCGTAGTTTGAATTTTGAAATTGACAGAACACAATAATTTATTTTAAATGGGCTTTGTGCATGTTTCTTTTTGTGTTATAATAAATAAGTGATTTACACTGTAATTTTTATATTTTAAGAGCTTCAAATTTGACTGGGGGAAAGCGAAATATCACCCATCCAATAGAACAAATTCAGCTGCTAGATATAGTCTATTTTTATTTCCATTGTAATTATGAAATCGATACTAATAAAAAAATC
Source organism: Eupithecia centaureata (assembly GCA_944547425.1). Lineage (NCBI taxonomy): Eukaryota > Metazoa > Arthropoda > Insecta > Lepidoptera > Geometridae > Eupithecia > Eupithecia centaureata. The sequence goes on along the minus strand of OX155679.1, from coordinate 14,744,700 downwards.
AGATTCGTTCGATCTAGACTTCACGGTTGTTGGTTGACCTTTCTACGTGGTAATGAATGAAACCTTGACATCTCCCGACTCTATGAACCTTATCAGAAGAGCGACTATTGTTTAGCAGATGGCTTATGTTCCACATGATTGGCTTTCTTGACCTTTTTACAATTCAGACTATTTTGTTGCTTGTTTTAAAGGTGATTTTTGAATGATGTCTTTGTTAACTGTGGAATCGTGCCTCAGATTTTAATTACAAAGTTCAAAATAAAAAAAAAACGTTCCCTTTAATTTTGTCTTTTGCTACTCGTTACCGAGCCCTGAGTCCAGTCTACGAAAGTATCGAGACGCAATAGAGTGATCTTCTTTTTCTATTGAACTTGGTACACCCCGTCTCTATCCTGCTTTGATAGTAGGTAAGTATATATATACCCTTGGGTGCGAAATGTTGTGGTTCGATTATCCGAGCCTATAAAAATAATTTATTTTGACACAATTACAATGGTTCAGTAGGTATGCTAGAATCCTTATAGTCATAAATTAGTCTAAGATATATTTCAAGATTGAATCTGGCTTCGTACGTACCTGTATTGAAAATCCCTTTAACCAAAACAAAAATACCCGTTGAAATCAGACATGAATGTAGTGAAGAAATTTAACTTAATTTATTCGAAACCCTTATTTGAATTCAGAATGGTCCTTCCTTAAATTTTCCGGCTACCCGCATAATGTGTATGGTCCCACGTAAGGTAATTTAAGGTGAAAACCGTCTTGGTATGTTAACTCTTTGGACGTTCTACCTGCACTGATGGATTAGGCGACAAAGCTCCGTTTTCCAAAGAAAGTAGTTGAAAGAAGATTGATCACATTTGACGGGCCATTTTAGTAATACGAAGTTGCTCGGGAAATTTTCGGGAAATGTCCCTTTATGAGTTGGAAATTGAATGGAATAGTTTGGTTAATGTTTGGGTTGAGGGAATACTATCAGCGTTACGAATAATAAGGAATTTATGCGTAAATTATTAGTAGGTACCTATGCTATAAGTCACTTAGTCAACTTTAAAACGAAAAAGGGATTTATGGGATCAGCCGCCAAATGTGATATTTTTGGATCCACTTTCGCGCAAGTATGTTGAGAGCACATAATCTTCTCAAAATAATAATAAAACTACAGACATAATATAATGCAACACTACCATATATACAAAAATTACTTATGATTACTTAAGAATTTAAGTTAAACCTCAGAGCCCTGGAGCTTCTTACCTAGTTTACCGTAGATTTAGAAGGTACATTATTTACTGTTTAGATTTATATCATATTAAGTGTTAAGGGAGAAATAAAATTTCTTAATTGGGTATACCTAGTAAATAAGTAATGATTACCCAAGTAAATATTATTTACATACGTAGGTACATTTGTGTGGACTGTCCGGAATTATTTATTTATTTAAGGGATTTCTTTAGCACCTTTGTTCTTAAAATTTACTAAAAATGATGCCTTTTTTTCTTTACGATGAAACTGACCTAAGTACATATACAGTGTACACTTTTCATTTCAAAGAAGTTTCTTTTCCCGTTTACACTAAAAACCCTTTTCGCTTCAAAGTTCTTAAATCTCGCCTTTGAAATGCTAAAGTACGATGCAATTATAGAAATTCCCTGCCAACTCGGACCTTGTGATGCTGTGAATGTAGATTGGAAGCCGACGCCTCAGAGGGATACGAGGTCGGCTCAGGTACTCATCTATACCTACATTTAAATATGTAATAGCTATGGGTACCTAACCTACTACATTTTAAATATGTAATAGCTATGGGTACCTACTACATTTAAATTATGTAATGGCTATAGGTACCTACTACATTTTGAATGTAAACAGAATGAAAAAAAAATTTAAGAAAGAAAATTACAATTAAAATAACTGTTTCTTGAACAGAAACAAATTAAAACTTGAGCTACCTTTAGACTGTTTGCAACCGTCTGCAGTTAGCTCAAATTGTAAATACCAGTTGTTATTTTTCTATTCCTTGATTGTAATTTTCGTTGTTAATAAAAAACTAGAGTATACTTAAATCAATTGAGCTAAATGCAGACGGCTGCAAACAGCCTAGATGTAGCTCATCTGATCTATATGAATACCAGTCGTCGCGTCCCCAAGACGCTGTCTGCATTACCACGCTGAATGGCAATGCTGATGCGCTGACCCAGCTCCAGGGTCGCATCGACCCACACGCTCAGATATTTTGAAAAACCCGGAGAGCCTCGGTACAAATAAAGTGCCTAAAAAAAGAATAAAAATCTTACTCATTCAAAAAAACGATTAAGCGAAGCGAGATCTGACGTTGTTTTATTCGAAAGTTAGTACCTTCTTGTCGTATGATCCCACTAAATTTCATCAAATTGTATATAATAATATCTCAATCTGGTCAATTTCTGATTTTTGAGGTATCCTTCCTAATGCGTAAAATATGAAGTCGTTAGTTTAAATTAATAAAAAAAAGTATGAACAACGACGCTAGGCTTTATTTTTTGAATGATTCGGTACCGACTCGCTTCGGTCCCTTGACACTACTCTTAGCTTTCCACGTTAATGTAATAGCTGGATAGAGCCGTCCATTCCTGAAAAGCCAGTTTTAATAGAGTTGTTCAGGAACTAGAGGATTCGATCCCGGTCTTTATTTTCAATCCCGGGATTTCGGGATTGGTGAAACGCGATCCCGGGATCCCGGGATAATCCCGGGATCATAGACGAAGTAAGAATATCAAAGTAATATATGAAAATCAGCATCTATTTACTTTCAAATCCAAAGTAATGATCAATTAAAATCACAAAAACTTATTTATTCATTTAATTAAGGTGCAGAGGGGCTATTATGGCATTATGGCACATGGTCATATTTATGGTTCCGTAGCTTATACTCAAGAGAGACCTCTATGTTCGGGTAGAGCAACAACCGGTTAATCCAAACACCTATACCTAAATTATAGATGGAATTACTACCGCTTAACGTTAACTGATCGATGTATGTATATCGATCAGTTCATTTTGTCAGTCGCCATTTTGAGTGCGCATGACACCTGTGACAAGGTCTTCAAATTTTACAGAATTTAGTGGCTTTCGCGGGTGTTTTGCTGATTTGACAAGGCAATTAATTATACTTGTTATAGACTGGAAATTCTTTTAATGTAATTGTTTCGTTCCTAATCTTTGTTTTTTATAAGTTATTGAGCCTGGTATGATTGCCCCACAAAATTGTGATCGGAGATTATTTTTTCGGAGTTGGCTGCTCAAATTGCCCGACTGTTTTTAAATGAAGTTGTAAAAAACCAGTGATGTCCACAGAATTGAAGTAAATGTCGATAAAAAATTCAAGCTCGTGGCAACTGAGAGAAAAATTGACACTTTAGGATATTATGTGATTGAAAATATTTAATTTGTCTAAGTGTCTGAGTGCCTCTATCTGAATACTTATATTTAGTTAATATAATGAAGTATGCTTTTACTACGTACCTAAATAAGTAAATTAATGGATAAAAACTTGATGTTTTTACTTAACATGAAATCCTTTCCTTCTTACTTTCAAAAACTAATATAATTAACATCTACTTCTTTTACCGAGTTCGTTATTATCGATGTCGATAGTCAGAGCCTCAACACTAGCATGTATGGGAGACTAAAAAGTGTTGCCCGAATTACCCCGCGTCAACTCTCAGGAGTTTAGAAGACTCAAATTCGGATGTACTGACTTGTCCATTTTGTAAAGCTTCTAGTTTTACTATTATAGCATCATAGGATAAAATAATATTGCCACCTGCCAGAAAAGCCCCGCTGAGGGGCAATTCGGGTATTTCCAGTTTTTTGTCTAATTAGTTATAGTTCACCATTAATTTCAGCATTTTCTTATATAAAAACACTATTAAGAGAAGTCAGATAAAGATTAGTTAGCACCAATTTGCCAGAATTAAGTAATCAATAGTCAAAGTGCTTTATTTCCTTAAGACCTTACAGGACAATTGGACACGTCATTAAATACATTTTATAAATAATTAAAACTAGGAAATAAAGTGCTCACTTTGATTTTTGTTCACTTCAATCTTTTTAAGGTAAAGTAAAAAAGCGAACAGAAACCTTTACCTTGTTAGGTTGTTATTTTTCGAGTTGGAGCAAAACTCATCCCAAGCTTTTTTTATCATCTAAATAATCAGATACTTTATAGTAAAAATAATCAGATACTTTATAGTAAGCCTTTTTACAAAGAATAATTTTGACAATTTGTTTGAATTTATTTACTGATAGTTTTTGCAACTCACTTGGAGTTTTGTTGTAGAAGCGTATACATTGCCCTTTGAAAGATACATTAACCTTGTTCACGAAACTCAATCACGGAGAATACAACGATTGTTTAAAATTTTGACTGATTTCTTTTGTACAGAATTGCCCCTCTGCACCTTTACAAAAATTTAAAAAAATACTTTTTTTAATGTCTACTTTTCCTCGGTAGATACGAAAAAACTACTAATTTAATTACCTAACCACATAATGGAAACGTTATCGGCAGTGATCGGATATTCGGGCGCTTATTTACCTTAACTTTGAGCGACGACACAACGTGAGCTATTAAAACTAAACAACACTAAATCTTTTTTAGAGAATTCATATAAATTCCGAAGAATCCCAAAATATCGAGTGTTATTTATTTTCGCTGCCATTTTATTTATAGGTCAATTAAAACACACTTTTTATGACGCGTTTTTCACTTAAATCGATATTTACGGAGCAGTGATGATTTTTATTTACGAAATTCCAAAAAAATTCGTATATTATGTCTTTAGTGAAATACGCAATAGAATAAAAGTGTCTTTTATTTTGTTTATAAAAAAGATTCCGGCAAAAAAACATCATCATTTTAGAAATTTCTGGAAGTTTAGAATTAGTGGTAATTCATCAGGATACTTGAAAAACTTGGTTTTAAAAGCTCCTTTTAGTGTCTTTGCCCCACCTTTAGGTAAATAAGTAACTGAATATCTAATCTCTAGTTATCAGTCAGTAAAAACAAAGTTTATTGATCATTAAACGTATTGTTTTAACTAAAAAGCAAATCGTGATTGTCGACAAAAAATAATTTTAGATCAATTTTGACCACGATGCGACCGAGGAGGATGCGATTGATTACTTGTTTAAGGAATGCTTTTTTTGTGAACAGGTACATGGTATTTTAAATAGTGTTATTTGTAAATAAAAAGATGCTTATTCTGATAACAAAATGCAGGTATAATAATCCTGTTTTTATTAAACATAATTTAAAAATAAAACTAAACCGATGTCAACCGACATGAAAAGATTTTTATTATTTTTAATGGTGCCGATAAGCAATTGGTATAATTTTAAGTTCATAATATTGTGTTGTGTTTCTTAAATTAACGCGCTTCATTATATAATTATTTTTAACGATTATTATAGTATTTTTCTCAATCCCGAAAATCCCGGGATTTGGAAAAAATAATCCCGAAATTTTCGGGATCAAAAATGGGCCGGGATCCCGGGATCCCGAATCCCGGGATCCCGGAATCGAATCCTCTATCAGGAACATAAATGAACAGAAATCTCTGAGCTTTGAGAAGTAGCCACCTATTTCCTAATAATCAAGAAACTAACCTACTCTCTTTTCTTTACAGGTACCAAAGCAGTCTTCTAGTTACTAAAGTAACCTACAAACGGTCGAAGCAGGCAAGTAAATTGAAAACTATCAAAAATGCCATGTCTCTTATTTTTTTATGTACAAGTCGCAATTATGAGTCAGAATTATTTAATTTCTCCGAAAAGTATTGTTTAATTAAAACTTTTTAATAAACCTCCATAATGCTACGACACTAAGTAGGTACTTATTATTTATTTCTTCTCTTGCTGCAGTAATTAACCCTGAACAGCTACGTTCAAGCTAATCTCAACCTCCAGACAGACTTTCAAATTAAAACGTCATCGCACACCTGTAGGGCTTATCCTCAGAGTAAAGTGGGGTAAACGAACCAGTCAGCGCTTTGCCTCGGGGAGATAGGGGAAAGTATTACCACAATATTACCTAGAGTGTATGGTAATGGAGCTTTGTTATGATGTCGGGAAATATTTGAACTGAGCGTTTTTGTGATGCGAAAGGACACATTTGCTTAACAGTCTCATCTGTAAACTAAGGTATATTTTTTATTTAGTCCGCTTGCGAGGCAGGAGGTTGTGCGTTAGAACATTTCACTACATACCTAGTATAAAACAAATTCGCCTCCCCCTGTCTGCTTTTGTCCATATTTATATCTTTAAAACTGAGGAAATTATAATGAAATAATGAAGAAAATGATGGAAGAAAAATGAAAATAAGGAAGGTTTAAATATGTATAACTAATACGCCCGTTCAAGCCGGGGCGCTAGTTTATTTTTATGGTATAAAAAGAATATTATACAATTTATTCTTCACTTTGACAATTTAATATCCCATTTTAACACCCGTATAAGAAACGTAACGTAAAAAAATTACTGAAATACAACAACGTTCCGTTGCACGCACTAAGTATACCAGCATTAGGTAAGTACATTTTTATGCTCTTTATCATTTGATTCCAGTGTATTCCAGTTCAAATACTCTTTCTCCATCGTTTTAATGCGTGACAATCTCTTGTGGCGAATTAGGGATATTCTTTATAAGTACCTACTTTCTAAATCCCATTAATGCGCAAATCGAGCGAAATTCCCGTGTGATTTTAAGACCTTGGTACGCTAGATCTAAAAGCCAATGTAAGTTAAGATCTTTTTTCTTTCCAATACCATTAATCGAGTCTTTGTCAGTCGGAACATTGTAGAAGATTAAAAAGTTTTCAACTAATTACTCTTTTATCTACGCGTTGTTTTCGAATGAGGGTTTGACTTAGATTTAACTTTATTTCGGTACACGCGTATCATTCTGCCTTGCGCGGAAGCGCTACGGCAGAATCTTCCTAAAATGGCATCAGTGTTTTTGTTGTAACTGTAACTTTGCATTTATCTGTTCATTATTTGATTGTTTGAATTGTTCAACAAAATAAACAAAAAAGTCTTTTATACTGTTATTTATTTCTTTAAATTTTTTACACCTTTCGGGACCCGTAAGAAAATTCAAATTAACTAGGAAATTACTTACGGAACCGTTTATTGCACACTATAATAAAAATAAATATATCAACGATTATCTGAACCTACTGTCATCAGAAACGCCGTTTTTTTTAAACACGCGTTGAACAAAAAACTTTTTATAAGTTTTTTGTTATAATATAACCCGATCTTAGGCTACATTTCCCAAATAATCTTTCACGAATAAAAAGATTTATTACCTTCGAACCTATATCACAGGCTCTGCAAACTGAGCGAGGTCTTACTTTGAAACAAACTAGGTATCTACCTACGTATCCCTAGATTCTAGCGGTCTACATCTAGTCTAGGCCAAAGAGATTTCCAGTGCGTTCACAATACCCTTTGCGGCTTACACGGCTTACTGGACATTTGCGTATAATAGAGGAATTATGGACCTACGTTGTTGATTTACAGTCCGCTTATAAATGCTGAAACTGAAAAAACTGGCTAAAGTACTATATTCTGAAATCAGTTTATTAAAATCTGGGTCTGAACCCGCTGTCGTTTTTTGTTAATATTTTTCTTGACAGATGTTTTCGCAATATTAAAAAAATAGATTGCGCAGACTGAAAAATGGCGTTTTACGTTTGAAATTTTATAAGCTTTTTAAATTTAATTTTTAAAGCTGCACAGGATAGCATGACACGTGATCTTTGTTCTTCCGCGAAAGTTAATTATAATAATAAAGTTAATAAATAATGCTGGACAATTCACACAGCATCATCAAGACTAGCCCCAATCTAAGCAGAGCTTGTGTTATGGGTACTAGTTTGACTGATTTACACAATACATTAAATTACATAGATATATATTGTTTATTTTACATAAAAAACATCCAGAACCCCGGAATAAATATTCGCAGATCGTATAAGCATTTGTTCCAAGGCGAGAATCGAACCCGCAACCTCCTGGATCACTTCGAAAACCATCTTTAGATATATTATATAAACATATATTATGTTTGTTACAACACCTAGTACCTCGATCACCCTGTATAAACCTTACAATAAGGTGTATCGTGGGCGAGCGGGCGATACGATCGTACTGAATGGTTATTGGCTATAACAAACACCCTGTATAGCCTGGAATGGGCAGTTGAACCACTCGATATAGCCATAAAGAACCTCTTTACTATCGTTGACTATAATAATATCTAGTTTCTTGCCTTTGTGACATTTTTATTGTTATTTTTATTTTGTAACAATACAAGATTCTGGCAGAATTGTTTAAGGTTTACGTACCCAAACGGTAAAACGCGACCCAATTACTAAGACTCCGCTTTCCAGGTGACAGACGACAGGCAGGTTGTGTCTCGAACCTTGAAAGAAAGTTGTTTCTATGGAAACGTTTCAAGGCTATTTCTATCCCATGGGAACTAAGGGGATAAAAAGTCTATGTGTTATTCCAGGGCTAGAACTCTATTCAAAATTTGAGCTCGATCCTTTCAGTAGTTTTTGCTTGCAAGAGTAACAAACATCCATACATTCATGTTCTCATACATCCACACAAACATTCACGTTGATAATATTAGTAAGGAAGGATTTCATCATCATCAACCTACATTAGTCCACTACTGGACATAGGCCTCCCCAATGAGCGCCATAGCGCCCTGTCTTCAGCTTGACGCATCCAGCATCTGCCAGCAGTCTTTCGCAGATCGTCATCCTACCTGGCGGGAGAGCGTCCTACACTACGTTTACAGAGTCGCGGTCTCCACTCAAGAACACGTTCACCCCAACGGTTGTCGGTTCTTCGCGAGATATGACCGGACCAAGGAAGGATTTAATATTAATTAAATACAGAACGAAATATTGCGCAACGATTTTGCACATTGCTTTATATCATGTTCCTTTCGACTTTAGAAAAGTTTTTATAATTATTTTGTTCGAACGTTTATTTACTTAGCTCCCAGTGAAAGTACTTAATTGATTACCAAAGAACGTAGGAAATTAATAAATGAACTGCTATGGAACTTTGAACTCAATTACAATGTCAAAGGTTTATTATTAAACCTTCAAACACAGGCGTGAACTTAGCCACGTTTTCATATCAGGCTTGTGGTTAGATTAATGTTTGTGATAACTAGCTTTAACCCACGGCTTCACATGTGTTTTTCACATGTGGATTATAAAAACTATATAAAAAGATAAATTGTTACATTACTTTAGACAAGTTTTCAAATTTGTGTGTATTACCGTAGTTTAAAATCACTTACTTACTACTTTAACTGTAGGTACTTTCACACGAAAATTTTGCCGTTTTCTACTAGAAAAAAAATGACGTGATATTTGCTAACCCTAAAGCCCTACAGCTTAGCTTGGGCTAGATGATGTTGTGTGAATTATCCAGCATTTTTTTTAAAGAAATCTCATTGCCTGAAACCGCTGTCCACAGCAACGCATTTCATTGCCGTTTATTATCTAGAATGACCCGCGGAGCAAAACAAACAGTTGTTGCTGCAGAAATAACGATGCTCTGGCTGTTTTCTAGGGCATATTTTCTCGTAACAAATGTAGTTTATTATAGAAAAACAAATATAGGATAACTATTTTAAAAGAGGAAAAGTGTGTGAGGTCGAATTCTTAAACCTTTAAATATATCATAATTGTAAATTTGGTATGAGTTATGTCCAGCCGTGGTGATCCACTGTTGGACATAGGCCTCCATAGATTAGCGTGAATGCTTAAGTGGCATAAGCCATAGACGATAAGGTTCTGTTTCATAGCGTCAAAGGTAATTTTGTAGTCCCAAAAATATCATCGCTGACGTAGGTATATAACTTCACCATCTTAACTTTTAAAAGGTCAGCTTTGAAAACAACTGCACTGGAACAAAGCCATAGGCGCTTACTAGTCTCAAAAGCCTTGAAAACGACGACATCTTCAGCAAATGAGCAAACATTTTCTCGTTTTCTCTCAGTTTTCTTGGAAATTGAGGTAGAAACGAAATTGCACGATTAATAAATAATTCAGTATTGTGAGACAAGATTCAGGTTCTGGAGGAACATAACGCCTTTCATCATCATCATCATTATCAAGTAAATTAAGTAAGTTAATTAACTTAAGCTTAGCTTATTATAACTTTTATCAGTTGTGTGCAAAGAATTATTTTAAATTTATTTAAAATAAATCTAATCTTTAATCCGATGTGGCGCGGTGGGTGAAGGTCCGCTTGGTCCTCCATCGCAGCAGGAATCGAACCCGCAACCTCCTGGTTGCGGGTTCGATTCCTGCCTCGGAACAAATTTGTGTACGATCTGCAGAAATTTGTTTCGTTGGTCTGGGTGTTTTCTATGTATAATAAAAAATACATATCTATGTAATGTATTGTATTAAGTATATCAGTCATCTAGTACCCATAACACAAGCTCTGCTTAACTTGGGGCTAGATAATGCTGTGTGGACTGTCCGGAAATATTTATTTATTTTAATATTTAATGAATTATACTCAGACTATAGAACTAGGAATTATACATAAATGTATATTATATTATTAATTTTTTTTGAGGTTGGAACCGAAATCAATGTTGCAGGAAGACCATCGCTTACTGCGTCAGGACGTCGTCAAAATAAGTGGTATGAAATCAGAAACGAAAAAATATATTTCTCTAGGCTTACAAAATAAGCTCTTATAAGAAATGAGGTGTAAAACTGATTTTCTCTTTTCTCAATTCTTTGCCCATTAGTGAAAGAAGTGAAAAATAAACCACTTGCACGTTTATTTTTGATGGGTTCCTAACTTAGGTCTAAGTAATTTTGGTTTTATTAATAATCACATACTATTGTCGGTATGGAACTGAGCGACATTTGGCCAAGCATTTACATCATTGATATAATCAACTATGGAGTAATCTGAAAAGATTTTTTTAAGTACTGTTTCATCGTAATCATAGGAGCGCACACAATTGCCCATAAATGATTTCCCACCTTTCGTAATCTAAATGATGGAATGTGTAACTTGCTCTTGTTTACTTAAGAACTAGTTTTTAATAAAGCTTTGCAATAAAGGATTATCTATCTATGTTTCTTGTATTTCTATTATGAACATGACGGCAAGGCAAGACTTATCGCTACAATAAACACGCCCATAAAGGCACACCACTGTATAATACTTTAGCAGAAAGCGTTTATTTCTGTAGTCACCTAGTCCCTCAAGTAAAAAAGAAACGCAATACTTTAATCTCGCAATAAGGTTAGAAAATTGCCCTGTCAGACCTAACTGCATCGCAAGATTCAGAGCTTAGTCGATGCTCTGCTAAATACGGTGACCGTCATAAGTCTGCCGTTTTAAAGTGTTAGTAGTTGTAGTTTTTAGTAAAGCTGTTAATTTTTCATTCGTCCGATCGACATACCAGTTTATAAGAGAAAATCTCTATGTATGTGCAAATCAATACTATCATTTGATTTCAGTGTGGTAAAACGAAAGTCTATTGATAAAAAAATGTTATGATCATCGCTTATATCGGTTGAGAATATGGAAAACTGAATACATTCTACCATATTACAACATTGCAAAAAATATATTAAACGGCCATAAATTTCTCAAAACAAGGTTTTTGCGTTAGCGGCTCAAGGAAACCTTCCATTTGTCTTTATATTTTCCAGTTTGAACCGGTTGTAAGAGCTTTTAAATTGCTTTACAGAACAATGGTTTACGTTTGTATTTAGGAATAACAATGAACAATTTGTCTTTGAAAGATCTTGGGCCTTTCGAATCTCTGGTAATAAGGTTTGACAAAATCAGTTCTACTGAAATTCGTTTTTATTTTTTTTCTGTCGTCCACCCAGGTAGACAAAGGGGAGTGACCGAGGACCTGCCTATTAATAAGTTCAATCATGCATGACTATCATTAAGTTCCCTTATTGATGGAAATTATTAATGGTCATAAGTTAGGTAGAAGTTTTTCTACTTAAAAAAATAGTCGAATTGTATTGAGAATCTCCTATTTTTAAAGTCTTACAAAAAAGAAAACATTCTCTTTCTTAAGTCAACATAGTTCAGGCAAGAAACAACTACTGTCCGTGGTTTTACGATACAAACAAACCTACGGGTGTTACAAACTGCTCGTACAAGCTGAAAGTTACACCTATAAACTAGGAGTGAGGGTAGTTGACGCTGCTGAAATGTTCTATTGTGGGAAGCTTAGCTAAAACTGTGTTTTAAGTAGAGGATTCGATCCCGGTCTTTATTTTCAATCCCGGGATTTCGGGATTGGTGAAACGCGATCCCGGGATCCCGGGATAATCCCGGGATCGTAGACGAAGTAAGAATATCAAAGTCATATATGAAAATCAGCTTCTATTTACTTTCAAAAACAAAGAAATAATCAATTAAAATCACAAAAACTTATTTATTCAGTTAATTAAGGTGCAGAGGGGCAATTATGACAGGGGGGCTATTATGGCACATGATCATATTTTTGGTTCTGTAGCTTTTACTCAAGAGAGACCTCTATGTTCGGGTAGAGCAATAACCGGTTCATTCAATCACCTATAGAAAGAATTGCTACCGATACAACTGACCGATATACAACATCATTTTGTCAGTCTACATTTTGAGTGACACTTGTGACAAGGTCTTCAAATTTTACAGAATTTAGTGGTATTCGCGGGGTTTCAGCTGATTTGAGAAGGCAATTAATTACATTTGTTTTAAACTGGAAATTCTTTTAATGTAATTGTTTCGTTCCTAATCCTTGTTTTTCATAAGTAATTGAGCCTGGTATGATTTCTCCACAAAATTGTGATCGGAGGTTATTTTTTCGGAGTTGGCTGCCCAAATCGCCCGACTGTTTTTATGAAGTTGTAAAAAACCAGTGATGTCCACAGCATTGAAGTAAATGTCGATAAAAAAATTCAAGCTCGTGGCAACTGAGAGAAATACTGACACTTTAGGACAGGAAAATGTTTAATTTGTCTAAGTGCCTCTATCTGAATACTTATATTCAGTTAATATAATGAAGTATGCTTTTACTACTTACCTAAATAAGTAAATTAATGGATAAAAACTTGTTGTTTTTACTTAACATGAAATCAACAATCCTTACTTTCAAAAACTAATAATGTAATTAATATCCACTTCTTTTACCGAGTTCGTTATTATCGATGTCGATAGTCAGAGCCTCAACACTAGCATGTATGGGAGAGTAAAAATTGGTGCCCAAATTACCCCGCGTCAACTCTCAGGAGTTTAGAAGACTCAAATTCGGATGTAATGACTTGCCCAGTTTGTAAAGCTTCTAGTAATCAATAATAATCAATATCTTTATTTCTTTAGGCTTACCAAATAAGCACTTAGACAAGTCAAATTTAATTCGCCTAAATTTTTTGTCCACTAGTGGAAGAGGCGAAATAGAAACCACTAGCATGTGTAAAACTTATGTGTCTAATACATGTTTGCCTTATAAATAATTACATACTATTGTCGATGTGGAACTGAGCGACATCTGGCCAAGCACTAACGTCATTGATGTAATCATTTATGGAGTAATATGCCTTCTTGATAAGATTTAGTTTTATGTACTGTTTAAATCTACGAATAGAAAGTTCAGTTGCTTCAGATGGAAGCTTATTATAGAAGCGCACACAATTACCCATAAATGATTTCCCCAGTTTTCGTAATCTAAATGAAGGAATGTGTAATTTGTTCTTGTTTCGTGTATTTCTATTGTGAACATCACAATTTTTCAAAAAGTTCTAGTTTTTGTATTATAGCATCATATGATCAAATAATATTACCACCTGCCACAAAAGCCCCGCTGAGGGGCAATTCGGGCATTTCCACCATTATTACCATTAATTTCAGCATTTTCTTATATATGAACACTATTAAGAAGAAGTCGGATAAAGATTAGTTAGCACCAATTTGCCAGAATTCACGAAATTCAATCACAACGATTGTTTAAAATTTTGACTGATTTCTTTTGTACAGAATTGCCCCTCTGCACCTTATACAAAAAATTTTTCAATGTCTACTTTTCCTCCGTAGATACGTACAAAATACTAATTTAATTACCTAACCACATAATGGTAACGTTATCGGCAGTGATCGCATATTCGGGCGCTTATTTATCTTAACTTTGAGCGACGACACAACGTGAGCTATTAAAACCAAACAACACTAAATCTTTTTATTTATAGGTCAATCAAATATAAAACACACGTTTTATGACGCGTTTTTCACTTAAATCAATATTTCCGGAGCAGTAATGATTTTTATTTACGAAATTCCAAAAAAATCGTATATTATGTCTTTAGTGAAATACGCAATAGAATAAAAGTGTCTTTTATTTTGTTTACAAAAAAGATTCCGGCGAAAAAACATCATCATTTTAGAAATTTCTGGAAGTTTAGAATTAGTGGTAATTCATCAGGATTCCTGAAAAAGTTGGTTTTAAAAGCTCCTTTTTGTGTCTTTGTTCCACCTTTAGGTAAATAAGCAACTGAATATCTAATCGCTAGTTATCAGTCAGTAAAGACAAAGTTTAATGATCATTAAACGAATTGTTTTAACTAAAAAGCTAATCGTGATTATCGACAAAAAATAATTTTAGATCGATTTTGACCCCGATATGACCGAGGATGCAATTGATTACTTGTTAAAGGAATGCTTTTTTTTTAAACAGTTATATGGTATTTTAAATGGTACTATTTGTATTGCTTATTCTGATAACAAAATGCAGGAATAATAATTCTTGTTTTTATTAAACATAATTTAAAAATAAAACTAAACCGGTGTCAACCGACATGAAAAGTTTTTTGGTATTTTTAATGGTGCCGATAAGCAATTGGCATAATTTTAGGTTTATAATATTGTGTTGTGTTTCTTAAAGCTTCATTTTTTATTATTTTTAACGATTATTATTAGTATTTTTCTCAATCCCGAAAATCCCGGGATTTGGAAAAAATAATCCCGAAATTTTCGGGATCGAAAATGGGCCGGGATCCCGGGATCCCGAATCCCGGGATCCCGGAATCGAATCCTCTAGTTTTAAGGCGCAAACAGCACCTTAAGTAGCGCCCCCACTTATTTTATCATATGATTCCGTTGAACAAAGGAATTTCCAAAATTCACTCGTACAGTTTGTTAAACCTATCATAAGCTTTTTTTAATGCATCTGTAGTAGTTTCATTTTGTCTAGTTGCGAAGTTGCCTTTGGTGGCCACCAAACTCTGTTTTCGTATCTCTTCCTAAAATACACAAAATGAAACTACTGCAGTACTAGTAAGTATTACATTTAAAAATAAAATGTTGAGATAAAAAATACCTAATAATAAAAAACGGAAGCTCTACTGCACATTTTCTCTAGAACGTAGTCAAAGTCAAAGTGCTTTATTTCCCTTGGACACGACATAAAATTCATGTTATAAACTAGGAAATAAAGGGCTAACTTTGATTTTGGTACACTTCAATCTTTTTAAGGTAAAGTAAATAGATTTTTGGTGAATAGCGGGAGAGGGAACAATAGGATTTTAGACAGCTTCAGTCAAGCGCATCGAGAGACTCGAAACAGCAATTTTTGTGTACAGCATAACACAAGCCAAAAACTACCATAGAGTTTCATTACTTAAGTCCGAACCGTCGTCTTACTATTTATTTGTAGCAAACACATTGTTGTCGGAATTTATAGGGACCGACCCTCACAAATAAGGCCCTAATTTCGGCCGAAAAGTCTTAATCTGGTACTAGGTTTATGTTGGTCGTCTTGTTAAGCAGGACTTATGTCATTACGTTGTTTTTTCATCTTTTTTACCTTAGCTAGCCCAAAGCACACACCGATTCTTTGAGTTCACAATTCTCCTGTTGAGAGTGGTACCTGGGGATATAATCACCAATGCTGGATGTTTTATCTCTCCTCTGTTATTTACCCCTTATTTGTACTTTTACCCTCTCACTATGTTGTCATCCCACGGAATGAGTAAACTGGTGACCTGTGCTACAGGTTTTTATAAACCTATAACATGCAAGTCTCTCGCATCACAGGTTGAGACATTGTAGCTAAGTGCTTACCTACGTATGTACTCTTCTACCTAAAACTTCTTACGCAAGGAACCTATTACCTTATTACCTAGTCTAAAAACCTACCACCTAAGCATTTTAATTTACCTTTGTGAGAGAAATAAGTATTATTATTATTAGCCAGAATATCACTTATCTAGGCTAGATATAATTATTAGGTAGTTCTTAAAACATGCTTTTAACTAATTGGAGTGTTTTAGGAAGTGTCCAGGAGACTCGTTAATTTCTGTAATGTGAAGAGGTCTGTCTTTGACAGTCATAATTAATAAATGCTGTCTCATTAATTTAAATATTTTAATTAATACCGTGGGATTATTTTAATTTATTGATGAAAAATGCGGAAAGTGTTAAGGAGTTCTTGAAGTAAAACAAGGATAACGGTATTAACGATTTCAATGTGTTCTGATAAAGCACAGTTTTTCTTAGATTTATTCACATAACAGAAGTCAGAAATCTACGACGGAGCTTAGATCATTGGAGTTTTCGGTGCCAGTGAACTGGAAAACGCCATAACTACGGAACGAGAATAGATAAACAAAAATAGAGAGGCAAATTTTCAGTAGAAAACGGTTCAAAAACCGTTTGTCGCTGAAAGCTTATCATCATGTAGGTAGACTATTTAAAATGCGCTGCAAACCGAAAATACACACAATATGTAGGAAATGAGCAAGATTTCGAGAGATTGCGGATCCATCATAACACCCAGCATATTACCCTGTTCTTTTATTGAAACGCGTTGAAATCGGAAATTCATAAGGCACTCGTGGAAACCTCTTTGGAAGGTTTACGGGCAACTCGAGTAAATCTTGTGCTCGAGAATGTACCTGGGTATCGTATTTCATGTTCCCAGAATTCAGCACTTATATAGAATATGCGATCAAAAGGTTCCGCATCATATCCGCATTGGATGAATGCGGGTAAAAGTTACGGTTAGGATTGTGTCGATCATGAACGAACGGCTCATATGATTGCAATCACGGGCCGCGCGTGATTGATACGAACAGTGGCGACGAAAAGACCCGTTCATTTCAATGTTCGGGTCACTGATGAAATGACCGAGAAGCGCGCGAAGTAACACGAACTCACGAAGATCGCTGATGCTGCGTCTTGCTCTTGCGAGGCCGTGAGTGGTGCGTGCGAGTAGGACACATTTCGTGGACTGTCTCATCTACTCTCAGCCTAGTACCTTAAAGTAACGCAATAGAGTCTGCTATCGCAGCCCGCTACTTAGGAGTTATTATGCTTTATTCCTTATCAAACATTCGGCACTTTTCACCTACCTAGGTACCTATAAAGTACTATAAGTGTATGTAATACTAGATGCGCCCCGCGCGGCTTCCCCCGCGAACCAGAGTTTTTTTTCGTACAAATTTCAGAAATTTATTGCACACCCCTTGGGGTTATTGTGTAAAAATAGAAAATACGTGTTTAATTATTCAGTCCATAGTTTATTTATAACGAGTTTTGAGTGAATAGAACCAAGGAAAAATTATTTTCCATACAAACTTTACCACCTATTTATGAATGATAAAAACCGAATTCGAAAAGTTTTTGCAAGAAAGAATCAAACCAATCAGTAACGAAACGACGCGACGCAAACATCCGATCTCGCACCGGTAAGGTATCAGTCACGAAATGCATGATACAATAGAAACGAAAAATCGAAGTGAGACGATGATAGCCCGACGGCAAAACCAATCATTCGAATGAACGGGTCATATGTTCCGGTTCATTTTCATACCAGGTCATGATTGATATCGATCATTGTGAATGATCGAATGACACATGCCTAGTTACGGTAATCGCGCGGTTAAGCCACTAGTGCGTACGGTCTATGACTACTCCTTTTTCGCCCTCGTTTTAATTCTCCGAATTTGATAGTATTATAAAATTCCTCCCAAATTTGGTTCTTGGCCTACAGATTCTTTAAAATCGAGATTTGGCATAAAATACAGTCTAATTTTCATTTGAAAGGAGCTAATTAGTAACTGCTTATTGCTTTGTTTATTTTCCGTAGGGAGTGTTCTCGTTAAATACCACTTTGAATGTTATATTAAAACAAACATTAGTATAGGCAGCCTTTTTTACTATGTTTAATTTTTATTTAAATCTAAGTTTTTAATTATTGTTTGGTACTTGCTAGTACAATAAAGTGTTCATTCATTCATTGAAGTGTTCAATCATTCATTAATTTGCCAAAGTAACTATAGTATGTAATAATATTCTACCTAGTCTACAGTAGCCACCTCGTACCAATTCCAAATTAACATCCAAATCTCATGGCATACACAGTGTATTAGCCTGCACTGTTCGGTACTAATGAGATATTAATCCCTCGGAAGCAATACGGTCAATGGATATCTGAGTGATCTCCAATATGTATTCCAATCAATATCGGTAGACAGACTAAGCCTTTTTCAGATCCTATTGAATGAGCGACACGCTTCGAGAACGAAACAGAATTTAAGGATTCGTTTTGCAACAAATTAATTAGAAAACTTTGTTATCGTTTCCATGAATTTTTATTAAATAAGATCTAAAAAAAGGAAACAAATAAGTTTCACAAAGCTTAAAAATAATGTAATTTGTAATTTAAAAAAAACTAGATGTAACTTAAAATGATCCATATAAATACAAGTCGGAAGCGTCTCCAAGACACTTTTTGCATTACACGCTGTATGGCAATGCTGCTCTTATTCTTAGTTCGGGAACTTAATTTATAGTTTTTTGTGGGGCTAAAAAACCGGGCAGTATTATCGTTAGTGCGTACGAGCTCTATGTAACGGTAGATAGTATAGGTAGATAAGTAGATAGACTAAAACCCTTTTTCAGATTCAGATCCTAAGAGATTGGTTGCTTGATGTCCCTAAGTTTAAGTAAGCTCCTGTCTAGAGCCTTACAAATCACTAGCGAGTAGCAAGTTATCAACCCGTTCGAGTACCTCATTATTCACTCCTTAGTCAGCCATTTTGTTATTGATAAGTATCAACTTCCCCCGAACTTTGTAGCCCTAGCAGGAAATATTGAAATGGAACGTTACATTCAATTAACAAAATAAAAGGTTTACTTATTATAAGCCATTTATTATAATATGGTTGTACATTAATTTAATGAACCTATCAAGAGCCCAAAAGAATTAATGGGATTATATTTTTGATTAATCTGAGACCATCGCATCGTAAAAATAAATTAAATTTTAATCGAAACCAAAAAAGAAAAAAAGAGCAGTATTACATTTATTCCGACACACACGCACACCTACATGCAGCACACAACAAAAACAAGCATATAAATAAAAGAAACAAAATTAAACAAAGGAGGCTATATTCGTCTGTGTGTTTTATGTATTCTTGGATCAATAAAATTTTCGATTACTCTGTCAATTAATGAATGATCCTGAAATAGTCCCATAACAATTTTATAGCCGATAGATTCGTATTTTTATTATACAATATTATAAAATAAAAAATAGTGTAAATATTAAGACATTAGAAGTGTTTTGTAGTTTTTCTAAGCAAGCAAAATATTACAATTTGTATATTGTAACTGCCACCGTCTGTATTGTTCTTTTATATCTAGTCCATCCAAAGGCTGCCTGGAAGAGATCGCTTTTAGCGATAAGGCCGCCCTTTATACTTAGTCTTAGTTTTTAGTATTTTATGTATTATTTTCTTTATTTGTGTGGTAGGTTTAAGTATAATAAAGAGTTTTCATTCATTCATTCGTGTCTAAAATCATTCGAAATCGTCTTCACAATTAAAAACAGAATAAAATAAATCATAAATCATAAAATAAATTTGATTAATTTTTCGTCTTCCTCACTCAGCGCGTTTGTTGTGCGCGCTAATCCATCAGCTATGTTTTATCAGAATTAATCTTTTCGATAGCTTGTTCGTGCTAGGGCTATCCCCTAAGTACTGTACAATAAATCCCTGGCTCAAGACAAGCGGTAAACTTTTATAATGTTCGCACAACTTTCCGATAAAGTTGGACCCAAGTCCTACGAAAACATTTTGTGAATTTGAAAACACTTCGCAAACGCTCAAGGGTATTTCGAGGGTGTAGGGTGTTTAGTTAATCGAAAAAGGTTGTACTTAAAATCTTACCGCAAACGTGTTAAATACCTGCTGCGGTATAAAATACCTATTGCGGTTTTGTTCTAGGAAAAAGGGTAAGGTTTCTAGTTTTACGGTAAATTATCACTTACGGCAAAGCTTGTGGTTTGAGTTTTCGTTCGAAAATTGTCTGTAGGGGCTGGGACCTGTATTAGAAGCGAATTACTGTGCTTATCTTCATTATAATTACCTAAGAACAGCATTGGAATCACAGATACGGTTGTGTGCGGTATGCGGTTAGATATAATACCGCATAATACTCGATATTGCCTAAGGGCGCTTGTACACGCTAAGAAAATTTGCCGTTCCTGCGGCAGAAAAGACAAATTCTTCGTGTAGACGACAAGATTTTTTTCTGTTCCACACACGTAAACTTTTCGTGTCTTCCGCAGACAAGACTAATCGAAACGTGTACACGACACGAATTTTTTCGTGCAGTCGTCAGTCGGGCGTAGGGCGCGCAAGTAATAACAAGTGTGATAATCAGAGTGAGTTTCGTTTATTTATATAAATGTTAACTACAAAGCAAAAAAGAATGATAGTGAATGAAGCAAGAATGAATTAATGAAATGAACTTTGTTTTGTTTTTTTTTTTGTTTTCTAATGCACACTAGCTACGTCCACAAAATACGACGAAATACGACGAACTGAAACTAGCGTCCGTGGCTGTCTATGGTCCGATTCCTATCTGTACTAGTACTATAATAATCTGGGACTACCTGGCTGGGCTGGGCTGGCTCAACCCTACTACACCGCCCCCCGCCGCTCCGCAACAACGTTCGCCGCGTCGTGTCTAGCGCAGATGAGATTTTTTTCGTGCACCGCTGAGAGCAGTGTACACAGTTATTTTCTTGTTACGACACGAATTCTTGGGTAGGCCCGGCTTTTTTTCTTAGCGTGTACAAGCGCCCTAAGAAGTTGCCGACTTCATCTTTACGTAATTATGCTGACATTAAAACAATTTTGTTTATAAGAGGCTTATATTTTCTCCCAGACAACACCAATCTAAAACGGTCTAAGTTCCAACTTAAATATAATTTGTTTAAAGAGGCTGAGTAAAACTTTATAGGATTACTTAAATAATTTTAGCGTGGTTTAATATTTGACCCTGCAATGATAATCCACAGTCCCTTAGCACCCTCGGGATGATTCGAGATAAGTTTCTGGCTAAGAAAATACTCTGCGGCTACCGAACGTGTTAAATATTAAATCGTTCTGAATAAGCTTGCTTCTATCGTCCCGCATCGTAGGTATAACATTTTTATGCGGTACAAAATGCGGAAAGAGTAAATGCGAAGGCAAACAAATTTTCTTATTCGTTTCTTAACTTCTTTATTCCTATATTTTTTACGTAGAACAGTCAAATCCTAAAGGTGTGAGTGGCAGTGAGCCGGCCATATGTCGCGAAGAACCAACAAACGTTGCGGTAAACATGTTCTTTAGTGGAGACAAAGACTCGGCAAACGTAGTGTAGGACGCCCTCCGGCCAGGTTGGATGACGATCTGAAAAAACTGCTGATGCGGATGTGGCAAGCTGAAGACAGGGCGCTATGGCACTCATTAGGGGATGTTCAGCCGTGGACTAGTATAGGTTGAAGACGATGATTAAAACCAAGAAATAAAGTATCAATAGGTACTATATAATTCTGAAGTTATAGTATGTATATGTATTGAAATCTAGCGACTACCTTAAACTTATCTAGATTATTTTCAAAACAAGTGCACACAAATTTCTTCACCTCACAAATTCGTTTGAATTAGCCTATTTTATCTCTAGACTTATCTAAAACGTTACTGAAACATAACTAACACGTGAAACGAAATGAGCACAGTAAAATTGTGCCGGCATAGAGGCATAGAGTGCGGCCAGGCATAATGCCGCGCTTTATGCCGCACGTAATAGCAAAATGCGTGTTCCGTTTCGACTGAAGGGTTGAGCTTCATTAATCAGCACCGACATAGCATAATACACATTTATCACCATAGCAGTCTACCAATTGATATAATTAAATTGTATAGGTAATCGTCTTGGTAATGTTTGAAAAACTGCTATTGAAATTGCAGTCTTGCTAGTTAAAAGACTGGGGATTAGAGGAAGCAAAACTGCGTTTAAAACCGTAACAAACTTGTAGACAAAAGGTTGTTAAAAGTTTATATTATTATGTGCTAAATTGATTTGGACTTATATATAATGCAAGAGTTTTCTACATATTTGCGATCAGGCCGCTTCTATTATTTATTTAACCCTCTTCAATAAAGGAGAATCGGTGTTCGGCTGTATTCTTCTTCTTTAAATGTCTTTAAATGAATATTATCCGTCGATTTAGGACCGATATAGATGATTATTTTGCTATTGTTTAGATGGGGAATTATCTCGATATAATCCCATACTAGTTTTATTCCCTATTGATTCGTTTCTGCCCGTATAACTAAAAGAATTCTAAGTCGGGTTTCAGTACTTTCAAAACAATCGGGTCGTAAGTTTTTGAAAACAATCCAATTATAATATCTACCATCTACCTAACCATAAGGTTGCTGGCGTCAAAATAACGTCTTGAAACGTTAAAAACCGCAACTGTGCATTACCGCGCGGCAAAACCGCTAGTGCGTACGGTCTCAGTATAGATCAACCCTGAGGCTGTTTCTAGAGCTGAGCGGAAACATTCTGCGACTTTGAAATGGAGATGCGACATCAGAATATCATTCGTGGAAAAGGATTTTGTGTCAGTATTCTTTTATTCTGGAAAGCTTTTTGAATTTTTGCATGATTCTTATTACGGAGCTCAGACAATACACAATTTTGTCTTTTGTTTCTTATTCTAGGCGCATTCCAAAAATCTATACAAATAATGCCTCCGAGGAAAAATGAGTAAAATATTTGACGGACTCATTTGGTTAAGTACCTTAAGTACCTTAGATTTTCACAAAATACTTTGTGGAAATTCGATTGACTTTTAAATTAATTGGAAAATGATCGAATTGAACGAGACTTAAGAAATACTAAGCTTCTTTACTAATTGGCCGAAGAAAGCATTATTCCTTTGTTATTTTGTGTATTTTTGTTATGTCATTACTTTTCTTATCTGATGAGATTGTGGTCAAACGAAGATCAACCTATTGACTATGAAAATGTAGGTAATTGTCTGTTTTTAGGCTCATGAAAACTCATGTTTTCAGATAAGTAAACCAAGTTGAAAAAAGGAAGTGATTCTTTTAATTTGACGTATTTATTACTTTACAGAATTTGAAGTCGGTGTATAGATTTTAAATTATTTTTATTTGTTTGTTATTCCATGGTCTACAACTACATCTATGCAAAATTTCAGCCCAATCCATTCAGTTGCTTAAGCGTGATGAGTTAACAAACATTTCAAGATCCAACTTTTATACTATAACTAGCGACCCGCCCCGGCTTCGCACGATTTTATTATACGTATAGACCTTCCTCTTGAATCACTCTATCTTTAAAAAAACCGCATCAAAATCCGTTGCGTAGTTTTAAAGATTTAAGCATTCAAAGGGTTATAGGGACAGAAAAAGCGACTTTGTTTTATACTATGTAGTGAAATATATGTAAGGTAGTATAAATATAAAATGTTTTATTGTATCTTTTTGTCCTCAGGTAAAACCACAGACATTTGCAATGATGAGACACAGGATTTGGTTGTAAGTTGACTCTTATTTTCACTTAGTTTGTCGATCTCATATTTTCCCCACTATCTAGGTCATTGGAAGTTGTTATCTAAAAATCCATATCATCATCATCATCAACCTATATTAGTCCGATTCTGAAAATACCACTTATGTAATGTAGGTTTATTCTATTTTTTTTATTTGAACGATTTTAAAGGAGGATGTTTTCAATTCGGCTGTATTTTTTTAGGTTAGACGATTTTTTTTGGAATGGATGAACCGATTTTGATGAATCTTTTTCTACTTGAAAGCTGGCGCTTTCCGTTTCGTGTTGTCCTTCATAAATTTGATGAAGATTTGACCAGTAGTTTTTAATTTATCCTTAATAGTACGTATTTTATTGACTTTAAATACATTGATGGTCTTCTTATTATTTTCTATTCCTAAAGAATTTTGCACTTCGGTATACCTGTTTTTAAACACGCCAAATTATTTTTCGACTTACTAATTTTCGACTCGTGCGATATGCGGTTGTTTGTTTCATTGTGTAAATGCTTTAGGTTTCCATAGAATTGAAATATAAATAAAATAAAAATAAATAAAAATGAAATGAAGACTATTAGAAAACGACACAAAGAATACTTAAATTGGACATACTAATCTATAATAAAAATAAACAGTAAAACAAAAAAGAAATTATAACTTAGGCCTATGATTACCTACTTACCTACAGACTAACACTTTACTACTGTTTTGTACCTAAAGATAAATAAGCCTATATACATAATAATTCACAAGTTCACACCCAGCTTTAGTATTTCCGCAAACTGCTTGGTAAACCACCTAGTGTCGGTACCAAAAGGTATCAAATCAACTCAGCATGTTGAAATAAACTTCTACAACAACAATGAAATCCCCTCTGAAATTGCTTTTCAACTGCATTTGACAGGTTTGTTTGCACGAGAATCTAGTTACAATCACGTCACATGCGGTTTGTGTGGCGAAATAGTTGTCTGTATCACTGCGTAATACAAATACAAAATTTAACTTTTCTGAAAATAACGGGTATTGGCATGGATCAGTTGAATACGTCTAGACTGTTTGCAACCCTCTGCAGTTAGCTCAATTGTCTCAATTGTATGTACTTGTTTTTTGTTTCTATTCCTTGATTGTTAGTTTTATTAAAAAAGATTACATTTATCTAAAAAAAACCAGTTGAATGATTTCGCAGCGCGTCAGCATTGCCATACAGCGTGGTAATGCTGACGAATGGTATTGATATGAATCTTTGAGCTACCTCTAGACTGTTTGCAACCGTCTGCAGTTATCTTCATTGTTTTGATTGTAAATACTATGTTGTTTTAATTTGTTTATATTCCTTCCTTGATAATAATTTTGTTAATAAAAACAAATTAATAAAGAATACCTGCCTATTTAATAGCTAGTTAGTTTAAACTAAAATACCTCCCCTGCCATTGTTAGTCAGGTGCATTACATACTCAGGGTTAGTGTTTGTTAATTAATTTGTGTGAGTGCTTGAGTGCTCCACTTCAGTAGATTGTGAACGGAGGCTGTAGAATAGGTCCTTGAAGTAATTAATTGAAGAATGGATGTCTTCAACACAGGTGATGTTTAGAATGGTACAGGTTAGACATTTTTTTATTGTCATAAGGTTATTCCATTTTTGCCCAAAAAGGGGAAATAAACCTTTATGAAATCTGTAGGTAAACTTAATTGAAAACAAGTCTCGAATGCCCCCTAAAAGTTTTTCGTAGTCTTTCTTCCCCTCTGAGAAAATTTATTCAAGGAAAACTGGAAACTTTGTTACAAAGACAAGTAAATTAATAAAAGGTACATAAATTATTGATGAATAAATAAAATCGACGAATTTTATGGTCGCGCATACGAGTAACTTCAGAACGATGCAGTCTTTTGGTATTTCTTTTTTGTTGTGTTTTGTCAGAACAAGGTTTGAAGCTTTATTAATAATATTAAAAATATATATATAAAAATGCGTACGATTAAATATTTATCCGCCCTAAAAAAATAATGCACTAGTGGGACTCTTATTATTTCCTCGCCGAAGAAAGTAAATATACATTTTGTTTTGTATAATACCTAATAATCTTTATTAACAACAAAAATTACAAGCAAGGAATAGAAAAATTACAACTAGTCTTACAATTGAAACCATTGAGCTAACTGCAGACGTTTTGTATATAAAACAAAACAATTTCCACAGCAAAAATTGAAATGCAAAAGATCTCAATTTATATTATAAATTTCCCGCTGCAACATTTTAATCAAAAACCCGAGTGAAACGGGAGAGCAGGCAGATTTTTGAGATGAAATTGAAAACGTAATGCCTTCTTGTGCATGCAAAACGTGCATTTTATCAGAAATGCGGAGCAGGCACCTAATATGGGGTAATATGAAGCTGTGTCATCATCATCATTCAGCTGACTTTAACCTTACAGGACTTTATTTCAAGGAGTCTAAGAAGAATAATAAACTAAATCTTGTAGTATTTACTAAGCCATCTGTGTGTCTGACAATCTAGAGATAGCTCAACTGTACAATTGAAACAATTTAACCAACTGAAAACTGTTGCAAACAATCTAGACTAGAGAACAATCTAGCTCAACTGATACATGTCAATACCAGTCGGAAGCGTCACCAAGATGTTGGCTGCATTGTCTTTCAGAGTGGATAAACGAACGCTATGTGGCTATTTCTTGTTTATTTAAATCATATGGAATGCATAATTTTCGTAAAAACTGTCTGCTATTAATATGAAAATAGCATCCCAGCTTCTATGAAAACCGTGGTATCCGAAAAAACGTGTTTTTGAATAAAACTTCAGCTAAAATCTCCGGGAACGCAAGTTTTAAGTTCCAACCAACCGCATAAAAGAAGCAACCTTCTTTTATGTATATTTAGGTTCGTCTCCACTGAATAATTTAGTAAGGGAAATGCTTTCTGTACTTCTATCAACCATAAATCTTAATTTTACATTACAGACTTTACAGTAACCGATACGATTTTCATACCACTTTCCTTCCGCCCTTCAAGTAATGATCCCTGTATATCCTTGATCGTATAAATTAAATATTAATAATAAAATTTTTGACGACTCGACACGGTCCGCTTGCGAAGCAGGAGGTTTCGTGATCTATTCCCGTCTTGGGACAAATGTTTGAACGATTATTTAATAATAATAATAATATCACCCCAACATAAACAAATCATCTGGAGATATGGTAAATAGGATAAACAGGGTGTCCCATAATGAGTGGATAACCTGAAAGGTGCTTATGCGGCAAGTCAAGGCCAATCAGAAACAGTTTTTATTTTTTTTCTAATTTGACCCGTTCGGAAAATATTTAATATTTTGTAAATTTGGAAAAATTCGTATCTTTGTGCACATTTTTGGACTTTGTGCCTACAATTTTTACAATTTTTTTATTTTTATTTTTGGAATATACTCAAGAAAAACAGCTTTTTTGAACACCGTTTGAAATATATTTTGGTAACTAGGACCAGTAATTTTAAAGGCAGGTTTAAAGTACAAAATTTTAATTTTTCAAATTATTATGCAAAGTTTGAGCTGCTGTGGTTAAAAAAAAGGATAAGGAAACCTAAAATGCCAGCTACTTTAAAAACATGTCCATTTCAAGAGCATCCTAAAATGATAATAAACGTTGAAATTTTGTAGGTTAAAAAACTGAGATATTGCTGCTTTTGTGCCAAAAGGGGCCAATGCTACTAAAAATAATATTGAACCAACACATTAAAAAAATATCTTTTTCGCCATTCTCGTTCTAAAACGGTTACTTTGCTACTTAAAAACAGTGAGTGAAATCTATTTTTGCTGATTCATGCTGGAAAATACGAAATATGTTACTAAATAATAAACAATAATCTAGCCGAAAGTAAAGAGAGTTTGTGCTATAAGTACGAATTTGGTTGTATGAATTTGGAAAGAAGATTCAAACTACAGAATGACGGGTGTCCAGTATACTAAGCCGTTCAGAAACGGCGTTATTTAGATTCAGCGTATTCAAACAGATGAATTACACGTGGTGGCGCTTCCCAGTGGCCAGCGCGGTCGCTGGACTTGAACCCATTGGATTTTTTTTACTGGGGCAACTTGAAGGAACTGGTGTACAAAAAACTTATTCCCTAAATACTATAACTTAATTTCATTTCCTTTATTATAACTTAATATAACTTCGACGTCAAGTCCAAAACGATGCGGAAAAAATTAACGACCGCAATTACGAAAGTTAGCTAAAAAAACCTTTATTAAAAAGATATAGAGCCTGCATCAGAGTTGGAGGACATCAATTTGCACATTTCATCATCATCATCACCATCATCAGCCCATATCACATAGCTGCTGGACATAAGTCTCCTATAATGAGCGCCCTGTCTTCAGCTTGACGTATCCAGCATCTGCCAGCAGGCTTTCGCAGATCGTCATCCCACCTGGCTGGAGGTTGTTCTACACTAAGTTTGCTAAGTCGCGGTCTCCACTGAAGAACACGTTTACCCCAACGGTTGTCGGTTCTTCATGAGATATGGCCGGCCCACTGCCACTTCAGCTTGCTAATTCTTTGAGTTATGTCGATAACTTTGGTTCTCTGTCGGATGTATTCATTACGAATCCTATCCTTCAGAGAAACTCCTCACATAGCCCTTTCCATAGCTCGCTGAGCGACTTAGAACTGGTGGAGCAGCCCTACCGTAAGTGTCCACATCTCAGCTCCGTAGGTCATCAGGGGTAGGAGGATAGGACACACTGATTGAAAACTTTCGTTTTCAAACATTGCTGTATGGATGATGAGATTTCACTTACTGTTTTTTAGTAGCAAAGTAACCGTTTTAGAACGAGAATGGCGAAAAAGATATTTTTTTGATGTGTTGGTTCAATATTATTTTTAGTAGCATTGGCCCCTTTTGGCACAAAAGTAGCAATATCTCAATATTTTACCCTACAAAATTTCAACGTTTATTATCATTTTAGGATGCTCTTAAAATGGACATGTTTTTAAAGTAGCTGGCATTTTAGGTTTCCTTATCGAACAGCAGCTCAAACTTTGCATAATAATTTGAAAAATTAAAATTTTCTACTTTAAACTTGCCTTGAAAATTACTGGTGCTAGTTACCAAAATATTTCAAACGGTGTTCAAAAAAGCTGTTTTTCTTTAGTATATTCCAAAAATTAAAATAAAAAAAAATTTAAAATTGTAGGCACAAAGTCCAAAAATGTGAACAAAGATACAAATTTTTCCAAATTTACAAAATATTAAATATTTTCCGAACGGGTCAAATTAGAAAAAAATTAAAAACTGTTTCTGATCGGCCTTGACTTGCCGCATAAGCACCTTTCAGGTTATCCACTCATTATGGGACACCCTGTATACCTACATAATTAAGTCCCTAAATCTTCATCATTTCATAGAAACCACCAAAATCTGGGACAAATATGAAAAAGTTTATATCCGAGCCAGACGAGTGCCGGGGCCGTCAATAGAAAACTCCTGTTGTGCTGGAGTAACCCTTATGTAGACCCGAAATGTCGAAAAGATCCCTTTCCCAAGTCGCGCGATGTAACAGATGGTAAGAAACAAAATTCCAGGATACGACCAATCTAAACGCTACAAAAGAATTTAAAGTAAGTCCATAATCACCGACCTTGCGGTTTCCCGCAACCCTTCTGCAATACCATAGAGTCTGGAGAATCCTTTCAGAGCCGGTAGAGTAAATAAACTTTGGTGAACGAACGAACGTGTTATTATTATTTTTTCTATACAACACAGGATCTATTAGTTGTTTGTTATATTATTATTTTTCGACCCATTTATATCTATATACATATTATCGACCCATTGTTGTAAAGCATTTTTATTTAATTTTTTAATCCATTTTGATCTCATTTCTATTCAGCGCAATACCCTGTTAGATACTTACACTTTTACAAGTGGATGAAAAGCGATAGGGGTTTGAAGGGCGGAGGAATAGGTGACCAGGTCCATTCCATTCTCAGAGTCTTTCCACCTACAACTTGGTAGGAATGCGGCAATTAGGTCGTTAGCAAAAATGTTTATCCAATGGGAACTGATCTATGGGAACAGACGTAGCCTATGTGTTATTCCAGGGCTAGAACGTCAATACAAAATTTCATTCCGATCCGTTTAATAGTCTTTGCGTGGAACAACATCCATCCATTCAAACTTTCGCGTTTATAATATTAGTAAGTATTCCTTAGGTTTGGCACTTGTATTATTTGGCGTTCCAAGTCTCTGACATTTTGCTCACCTAAAGTTGGTGTAGACGTTTACTTCGAGTGAGTTTTCTCGGGTCCTTATTTTCTTAACTCCATGTTTTGTACCGTCCGAGAATCTCCGTCGTCGTTTCCACCCTTTGATCTCCCCACTGACTGTATGAAATTGTCTCCGCGTTTAAACTTCCTTTGTCTGCCTAAATTTGAGTCCTTTCGTATTATCTCATTTGGTTTAAAAGTTTTTCTTTCATATTCCAGTCGTATTTAGCAAATTGTGAAAAAGGGCTCTGAGTTTTCAGGTTTAAAGCCAATTTTCAAGACATTTTATAAGATTGTATAATTTAGAAATACAAGATGATTTGCGCTCACTGTTGATTAATCATTGTTTCTGCTTTGCTTTTGTTCGTAAAAAAGTATTTATCTTTGTTGTTTTCTACATCAGTAGAACTCTACATTTTTGTTCTATTAGTTATATTTATTTTAAAATTATAGATACTTACGTAACATATAATAAGCACTATACTATACTAACATTTAATACAAGAGTAACATAATGTAATCTGTGGTCCCAAGTAGAACTACCTACCTTAAGGTTTTAAGTACCTTGTGATAGGACTTAAAGGTATTTTTTTAAATTGTCACAGTCGCCATTTATCTTGTCAGAGCCACGTTGAGCCCTACAAAAATAAAAACGGGTATTTTTTGCTTGCTTCACTATTTTTCACGAAAATGTTAGTTGGGCTTTTTTGATTGAAAAGCGTTTCATACGCATAAATCAAATACGTGATGTACCTATGATGTTTGTTCGTTGGAAAGGAAACAATATTCGCTGAACCAAAACGATACCATTTTTCTCGGATCAGGTTTAGTCGGGTACAGCATGACATTTTCAATCCCGACCTTACCACCATCTTCTCCGACTTATATTTATTCAAAAAATAATTTTGTCCAAGGTCCATTATCCAAAAAGAAGTAAAGGATAGTAACACAAACTTTCATTAAAATTGTTCTAAAGGAAGCAACACTTTTAAGTTGAACAGATTTTCTTGTGTTATCTACTTCATGTTTTTACATGAAGTTTGTGAATTTTGAAGTCGTTTTTTAGTTTTTGTAAAAAACATCAATAATTTAACTATTTTTTATAAAACTACATTTAACAACGCTAACTCTATTAAAAGCGCGCTGGTGCGTAAGTGCCTAGATATCCTATACAGCTAGGTCATTCATTTACCCTAAGTAAATAATAAAGCTTTTTTAAATTCAAATTCTAAGCTTTACTTCCTTCAGACCTTTCCGTACTCTTGAACAAATCATAAAATACATGTTATAAATAAATATGACATAAAATACATACTGACTTTGATTTATGTTTACTTCAATCTTTTTAAGGTAAAGTAAAGAAAGGAACACGAAACCTTTACCTTGGGTTAGGTTGTTAGTTTTCTAGTTGAAACAAAACTCGTCCCAAACATTTTATCCTCTAGATAATCTGATATATTCCTTATTTGCCTTTTCCCTTCCTAGTGTGTCTTACATCAGCACCAACAGTAAGCAAGCGCCGCTGAAGCTTATATTTTCAGCAATAGAAGTGTTTATTTAGGTTATAATTTCCCTGAAAAGCCTTTTCCAGGTCAACTCACCACTTAACCTTGTCCGTTAAATGTATGCGCGCGAAATTTAATTATTGTAATGAAGAGAATATCAGCCGTGTAATGTAAATATCAGTCTGTATTTTATTGAAGGAATTCGAATAAATATAGTGCTTTCTTTGATTATATACTTGTCTAGATAGATAGTTCGAGCGTCAAAACGCCAAAAAATATATCAGCCAACTGTTGGCTCATAAGCTGATCCCGCCTCGTCAGTGGCGACTCTGACTTTGTGCGGCGCACACGCGTTTCGTGACAAATAAAGATGACGATTTGCGCTATAAAAGTGTGCAGGAATTACAAAAGACGATTGAAAACAACTAAAGAAATTACTTATCATCGGTAAGTACACTTTGAATCACTGTAAGTTAACGAAACAATTTAATAATAAAGTTTTAATGTTGTCCTTAAATACGATGCCATTTGACGCCATGTTAACTGGGTTGCCTGCTCTATGAATACAACATTTCCATAGTGAATAATAGCTAATAAGTATTTAATCACGACCCTACAAATGTTTTTCGAGATTTTGCCGGCGCCGTAGATTGAGTCGAAACTGCTAAATACCCCCTGCCCCCCATAAGACTGCCCCTATTGAGGTTGCTACTAGGTACATAATGCCATAGAGATAGGGCGTTTCTGATTGCGGGATCGCTTTTATACGAACCCGTTTTCGTTTCTTATTCATCGTCATCATAATCATGATCAGCCTATAGTAGTCCACTGCTGGACATAGGCCTCCCCTAATGAGCGCCATAGCGCCCTGTCGGCAGCTTGCCGCATCCAGCATCTGCCAGCAGTCCTTCGTAGATCGTCATCCCACCTGGCCGGAGGACGTCCTACACTACGTTTGCCGAGTCGCGGTCTCCACTCAAGAACATGTTTACCCCAACGCCCCGCGCCACAACGGTCGTCAAATGAATCTATATGTAAATAATCCAATTGTAAGCATGATTTTATGACTTGTATAAATATAATTAAGAACTACAATATTATAAATAAACTTTAATTTTCAGTAATATTTTTACTTTTCCTTACACATATATTTTACTTAGTAATCCATATGTACAACATTCTAAAAAGTAAATTAAAATTTAAAATCAAATAATTATAGATGATTCAAAATCTAAACATTTTTTCCCTATTATTATGGGAAATATTCAAGAGCTGGTATCAATCAGTACAGCCACATGTGACGTAGCACGCTTGTAGTTACACATACTTGTGTGCGTAATTCGCACACAACCGCTTAAAGTCTGGCCTATTGTTTTTGTTGCGATTGCAGCGCAACACTCCATCTAGACAAGTATATAATCAAAGAGTGCTTTGTAAACTTCAACTTATGACTCTATTAAATTGGAATATTCTGCTGTGCTACCCTCACTCAATACTATTCAATACTTACAGCTACTTTACTACCTTTTTTTTTTTTTTTTTTTTTTATTTATTTTATGGTATACAAATAAGCACTTATTTTATTCAAAAAGCTTAACTAAAACCGTGATTCGGTTTGTCTGAAAGCCTCTTAGACCAGTGTTCACCAAAGGACAGTCGGACAGTTATCACTTATAAGCTTCATTGATTTAGCTATTAGGTAATAAAATATTATTTACTTTATTAATAATTTGAGTCCGACTGAACTCCGGAGAACACTGACCCTAGTCTCTATTTGATACTAAGTGAGTAGGTAGCTAGGTACCTACTTTACAGAATTATTTGTGAAGATCCTTGCTAGCTATTTAACTTCAACTAAATAAAAAACTAAACAGGTAGGTATGCATCAAAAATAACCAGTTGCTAGCGACGAGCGAACGCATTCAACGTTCGCACATCGCATCGTCAGCGAAAAGACCAGACTGATAACGCTATACAGGATGATTTTAAGTATCTAATTCAGATTTCAAGTTTTTGATGATTTTAATTTTTGGTTATTTATAGATTTTCTTATAACTCGTTGTAGAATTTTTTAATTTTAAATATATAGTTTTTATCGTTAATATTGGTTAAGATTTTAAAGGGCAGTTCGTTTAATAAATTAGGTACTAGATATCTATTTGTGCGTTTACCGTAATAGTTAAATACTCTGGGTATTACTAGTTTATGCTGGGTTATTTTTCGTGTAATAATATTATGACTAGTTTTTATTTGTAAGTCTTTATTTGGGAAGTGTTCTGTCAAAATGTTCATTTTAAATTTTGTGTGTATAGGTAATATTTTACAGTATTTAAATATACCATCAATGTTGTCGTCTTTATATAGCTTTAATTTTATTTTATTAGGTATTATTATTTTAAGTATTCTCAACTGAATATTATAGATTTTGTCAAGGTAAGTTTTAAATGTTTTACCGTAGCTTGTTAGTCCGTATGATATTAGTGACTCTGCTAGGGAGTTATATAGATTAATTAAGACACGAAAAGGTACTTTATGTTTTAGAATAGCAAATTTAGCTAGCATTGCCCTCAGCTTGTTACATACATGGTCAATGTGTTGACTCCAGTTGAATCTATTGTCAACAATAAGACCTAGATATTTATAATGACTAACTTGTTCTAAATTAAGGCATCTGCATCTTTGCGGTATGTCGTTATGCAGACATTCGTGATTGTGTGCTTTTATAACCAATGGTCGGTCTACGTTTAATAGGTTATTAGAGCGCACGTGAACTACTTTGGTTTTGTCGGAATTCAGTACAAGTCCCGCGTCGTGCGACCACTTGCAGAGGTTTGTGAAGTCACGCTGTAGTAGAGATTCCGCTCTTGTAATGTCCTTACTGGCAACTACGAGACATGTATCGTCAGCATATTGATACACCGCGCAGTTTTCGACTACGTTAGCCATGTCGTTGACAAAAGCCAGATAATGAAGGGGTCCAAGGACCGATCCTTGGGCAGTTCCAGTGGTGACTGGTATCTCATCGCTAACCTCCTTTTCTATTTTTACCCGGTAATTTCTATCTTTAAGATAGTCTTTACACCAATTTAGGAGAGGCCCGCGAATGCCCGTGTTATCTAGCTTTTGTATAAGTGTGTCGTGGTTCAAAGTATCGAATGCTTTGCTAAAATCTATAAATAGTAGGAGTACGTGCTGTTTATCGTTAAGGTAGTTATTAATTTCATCTGTAAATTTTGATAGTAGAGATGTGGTCGATTTGTTCCGTTGGAACCCATATTGGGTATTGTTTAGGATATCGTATTTTGTATAGTGATTTTGAATCTGATTACAAATATATTTTTCCATTATTTTATCTATTAAAATAATGGACCTACCTACCTACCTACCTACTACCTAAATTATTAAAATTAGAATAGATATTTATCGCGTAAAGCGTTTGAAACATCTCTAAATAAACAGAAGGTATTTAGTGAACAAATTGATTGAGATTAAAACCGATATTGATTTTATTAGTTTTAAACTTAACCCTCAAGCTAGCCCAAGGTTTTTAAAGTATCTAATTATATTTAAGCTTGAGTTGAAATAAGAATATTTTCTTTTTTATAATATTCTATTTAGAACAGCAGACATTCCGACTCTTCATGAAAAAGAAATGATCCATCAATTTTACCTCTAGATCTACCTTAAGAGCGTAATTTTCTGAATAATTTGAAGGATGTAATGTCTTTCCCCGGAGTGTGTTCTCGATGAAATATTAAAGAAAGGCCCGCTTTTTGCCGGCGATATATGAAGTTTTATTG
Source organism: Eupithecia centaureata (assembly GCA_944547425.1). Taxonomy (NCBI): domain Eukaryota; kingdom Metazoa; phylum Arthropoda; class Insecta; order Lepidoptera; family Geometridae; genus Eupithecia; species Eupithecia centaureata. The sequence goes on along the minus strand of OX155679.1, from coordinate 14,709,154 downwards.
TACGATCGTGAAAGGGTCGTGTATAGGGTTGCCTCTAATATTCCCGTTCGTCCAACTAGCTTCATCCCACCACCGATAGGACGAATGGTCGTATTGGCTTCGACGGAATATCAGCGTTTCGATAGCTTTGCGCAATGGCTCTTACAGGATGCTGAGTCGGATGTAGGTATGTGTTCCATTTTGTAGCATTTTAGTTTTCTAATTAGTGACTATTATTATTATTAATGAATTCGTATGTAGGTATTTGTTATGGTTTTGGTTTATTTGAGGCTTAACAAGATTAATTTTATTTTTCAAAGCTACATAAATACATATTAAACATAAATATTATTCTGAATAGACACTTTGAACCCTCATGTCAAAAACGATTACAGTAGAGCTAACCTTACAATTTGTTTACAACTTTTCCGCTGTAACTGTAAACCTACAAGTACCTTTATTTCTTTTAATGCCTCTTCCCCATTCCTATCGTTGTCGATTTAAAAGGCCTAAGAATAATTGCTGAAAACGGAGACAAAAAAATCATGAAGAATACCTAAGAGTAGGCCGTAATCTTACTTTATTTTTCTCTAATATTCAAAATGGACCATTTTAAAGTCATGAAAGTAGAAACTCATAAGCGTACTCGCAAGCGCAAACATTAGAAACAATGCGAGAATAAAGGCTAACTAGTAAAAAGAAACAAAGTTCCAAAATCAAATTTCGAAAACAAATCCAATTAATACCTACTTGGATATCTTCTACTATTTAAACAAAACAAAACCAAACTTACCTCAACCTTACAAAAAATCTGGACCCCCAAACATCAAACAACAACTTCATCAAACTTATTTGATCGTTACCAAGTCAGTGACAGCTAATAAAAACAAATCCAACTTCTAAAACGTGTCACAATCTCCTGACCCTTATAAAAGGCACTTAACGTCAGATTGACGTCTGCTGTCAAACAATTCGCCAGCCTGGCTCTATGAATATTTAGTGGAATACGCCTCTGACACCCCTGACGACCTTGAGAGACTGCGTGCTAATTCCAGCTTTATATTCTTTGGCAAGGGTTGATTGTTGCTCTGAGGGTTCTTGTAGTGAGTCTGATTTTCAGAGTTGTTTGATTAGTTTCGAATTTGTCGGAGATAGTGCGAGTGCCTACCGATTTTTAATGTAAGTACAAGAACGTCTGATGTAGAACCCATCCTTTGTTAGTTGGGATAAAGTAATTACCTAGAGGACGCAAAGGGATGAACACTATTTATCAGCGCAGTTACATCACCATTGTACCAGCCATATTAATAAGATGTCTTTTGACTAAGATCAAAGTATAGTAAAAGAAATACTTACTAACTACTATTGAACTACTTACTTAACTTACTATTATTAAATATTTGCAAGCCAATATATAGATAGAATACAACTGGACGGGTTTTAATGTAAATCAAACAAATCTACATTATAACTTATAATCCGGAAAATAAACATCTTTAATTTTGTAATCATCGATTTAAATATAATAGAAATAACTAGCTTTCTATTCACTATATATCCTACATTCATTGAATTTCGAAGTATCGTGGTGTGTGATGTTAAGTTTCTTATTGTCTTTACAAGTAGGGTTCAACCCAGGTTCTCACGGCGAAGGCTATTTATCCGAAGGCTATAAAAGCTATTAGTATGTATTGTGAAGCGACGTGGGCTATTATAATTATTGGCGTAGATGAAATATGGATACAGCAATAAAACTAAATCGCTTTAGGGCTTGATTGACCGTGAACGGCCAAAAAAGACGTTTTAGTTGACGAACGATGCAGGGAGTTGTTGGTTCGATTCCCGTCTACAAATATTGTTCTGGGGTTCTGGGTCTTTGTATATTAAAAATATCAATCTATGTACTAATGTATCGTATCAAGTATATCAGTCATTTATTACCTAGTAACTATAACCCAAGCTCTGCTAAGCTTGGGGCCTGATGGTCTAGACTAGACGTTCTAGTTCAAGTGCTGTAATATATTGTCCAGCATTTTTTTATTTAATTTTGTTACCTTGGTGATCATGTCTGCAATATTCTAACGAAGATTTCAACCTATCGCCAATAAAATTATATATAAAAGTCATGACTAATGTTAGGTAATAAAGTGTCCATTTAACTACGGCTTCAGAGTTTTGACGACCACCGTTTATTTAACAAAATGTTCCGCCTCCATACTTACTCATTACACACTTTTTTGCATACGCCGGAAACTCATAAAAATCATCATCTTTATCACATAGGATTAGGGTCGAAAATCTTTGCTTGAAGATTACAAGCAACAATGTATCATGTGCTAAAAATTATCGACTCTATGACGATAAAGATAAAGTTGGTTATAATACCAGGAAGTTCGTTGACCTGCGTTCACGCACCTGTTGACTAGTTCATTGATTTCGGTACGGTTATGAAGAAAATATGTTTTGTTGGATATTGTGTGCTTTATGCAAATCACTCTATCTATTAAAAAACCGCATCAAAATCTGTTCGGTAGTACCTATTAAAGATTTAAGCATACAAAGGGACAGAGAAAGCGACTTTGTTTTATACTGTGAAGTGATGATACACGGAACGAAAATACATTAAGCTGTGTATTATTTTATCTTTTATACCTACAGGGTGATTCAAGGAACTTAGTACCATAAACTTAAAGAAAAATTATGAACTATAAACGTTAGTAGTTATTTTTTCTTTTAATTATACAGGGTGTCCCATAATGAGTGGATAACCTGAAAGGTGCTTATGCGGCAAGTCAAGGCCTATCAGAAACATTTTTTATTTTTTTTCTATGTTGACCAGTTCGGAAAATATTTAATATTTTGTAGATTCGGAATAATTTGTATCTTTGTTCACATTTTTGGACTTTGTGCCTACAATTTTAACAATTTTTTTTATTTTTATTTTTGGAATATATTAAAGAAAAGTTGCTTTTTTGAACACCGTTTGAAATATTTTGGTAACTAGGACCAGTAATTTTCAAGGCAGGTTTAAAGTAGAAAATTTTAATTTTTCAAATTATTATGCAAAGTTTGAGCTGCTGTGGTTAAAAAAAAGATAAGGAAACCTAAGATGCCAGCTACTTTAAAAACATGTCCATTTCAAGAGCTTCCTAAAATGATGATAAACGTTGAAATTTTGTAGGGTAAAAAACTGAGATATTACTACTTTTGTGCCAAAAGGGGCCAATGCTTCTAAAAATAATATTGAACCAACACGTCAAAAAATATCTTTTTCGCCATTCTCGTTCTAAAACGGTTACTTTGCTACTAAAAAACAGTAAGTGAAATCTCATCATCCATACAGCAATGTTTGAAAACGAAAGTTTTCAATCAGTGCGTCCTATCCTCTTACCCCTGATGACCTACGGAGCTGAGACGTGGACCTGGACACTCACGGTAGAGCTGCTCCACCAGTTCTAAGTCGCTCAGCGAGCTATGGAAAGGGCTATGTGAGGAGTTTCTCTGAAGGATAGGATTCGTAATGAATACATCCGACAGAGAACTAAAGTTATCGACATAACTCAAAGAATTAGCAAGCTGAAGTGGCAGTGGGCCGGCCATATCTCATGAAGAACCGACAACCGTTGGGGTAAACGTGTTCTTCAGTGGAGACCGCGACTTACCAAACTTAGTGTAGAACTACCTCCAGCCACGTAGGATGACGATCTGCGAAAGCCTGCTGGCAGATGCTGGATACGTCAAGCTGAAGACAGGGCGCTCATTAGGGGAGACTTATTTCCAGCAGCTATGCAATATGGGCTGATGATGATGATGATGAAATGTTCAAATTGATGTCCTCTAACTCTGATGCAGGCTCTGCATCTTTTTAGTAAAGGATTTTTTTAGCTAACTTTCGTAATTGCGGTCGTTAATTTTTTCCGCGTCGTTTTGGACTTGACGTCGAAGTTATAATAAATGAAATGAAATTAAATAATAGTATTTAGGGAATAGGTTTTTGTACACCAGGTCCTTCAAGTTGCCCCAGTAAAAGAAATCCAATGGATTCAAGTCCAGCGACCGCGCTGGCCACTGGGAAGCGCCACCACGCGTTATTCCTCTGTTTGGATACGCTGAATCTAAATAACGCCGTTCCTGAACAGCTTAGTGCACTGGACGCTCGTCATTCTGTAGTTTGAATCTTCTTTCCAAATTCATACCACTAAATTCGTACTCATAGCACAAAGTCTCTTTACTTTCGGCTAGATTATTGTTTATTATTTAGTAACATATTTCCTATTTTCCAGCATGAATCAGCGAAAATAGTAGCAAAGTGACCGTTAGAGACCGAGAATGGCAAAAAAGATATTTTTTTGATGTGTTGGTTCAATATGATTTTTAGTAGCATTGGCCCCTTTTGGCACAAAAGTAGCAATATCTCAGTTTTTTACCCTACAAAATTTCAACGTTTATTATCATTTTAGGAAGCTCTTGAAATGGACATGTTTTTAAAGTAGCTGGCATCTTAGGTTTCCTTATCTTTTTTTTTAACCACAGCAGCTCAAACTTTGCATAATAATTTGAAAAATTAAAATTTTCTACTTTAAACCTGCCTTGAAAATTACTGGTCCTAGTTACCAAAATATTTAAAACGGTGTTCAAAAAAGCTACTTTGCTTTAGTATATTCCAAAAATAAAAATAAAAACATTGTTAAAATTGTGGGCACAAAGTCCAAAAATGTGAACAAAGATACAAATTTTTCCAAATTTACAAAATATTAAATATTTTCCGAACGGATCAAATTAGAAAAAAAATAAAAAATGTTTCTGATAGGCCTTGACTTGCCGCATAAGCACCTTTCAGGTTATCCACTCATTATGGGACACCCTGTATATGTATTATATGTATGTATAGTATGTTATTATTACCCAGCGTTACGTAAAGTTTTTACAGTACCGAACTTTCATTTTATTCCAACATTGTAAGATAGTTTATTAACAACGAAAATTACAATCAAGGGATAGAAAAAAATTACAACTAGTATATACATTGGAACCATTGATTTAACTACAGACGGTTGCAAACAGTTTAAAGGTATTCCAACATTTCATAAGTATATTTTACAATATAAAGTAATGCTGACAGGCATGAAACGTTCCAACATAAACTGGTTCGTAGTTAACCCACTTAAAGCATAATGAATTTCATTAATTCTTCGCTCCACACAATGCTGCTCTTTGAAGACTCAAGTCTGAATACTCCTAAATCATAATCGTATCACACGCTTCGTCTAATGACTAATCAAATCACACAAGCCACGTATTTACTTTTCTCCTATGACCCGTAACGGTTTAATCACCTTGTACCAAATGTGACTATTCACAAACGAAGCCAATGAGGGCTCCGATTTTTACGAGACTGTACCAAAATTTGTTACGTACTAATTACTTCGAAGGATTTTTCTCACTTTATTTGGCTCTTTTAATTTGACTCTCAGCCGTAGAAAGCCATAGCGTAATACTAGTTATAGAAATTTATGTAATTGCAATTGTACCTACCTGTTGTATTAGTGTTGTATTAGGTGGATAAAGGAAAAAAACATAAGAATACATTTGATTTATTCTTTAAGTGTAAATTTTTATGGACAAACAATACTTATTATTATTAAATTATTTTATTATTTGTTTGTTTCTTGGTGTTACTTTCAGCTCAATCAATTAAATTCGCATTTTGATACAGATTTTTTCTTCTCCTCGAGTTCATAAAAATGCAAATAAAAGCCACCTTTAGTCTAGAAACACAGGTCAGACAGATTAGAAACGGTATTAGCTCAGACGATAGAACTTCTATCGTCTGAGGGTATTAGGTACTCGGTAGTCTACTATTCTAGACTATTTGCGTAAACTTCTAAAAATTCATTTCTCGATTTTAGCTCGCAAATAGTGACCTAGGGATGAATATTGCATGAGTTCTTGACCATCTGACACGCTGACCTCAGAATAGATACCCACAAGGTCAGTGCGGTGTAGCTTTGCGATTTTGAACCTTCTGTAAAAAGAGCTGAAAAAAATAACAATTCAGTGTTTTAGTTATTTTGTTTTCCTTCTTACAAATTAGCACTTGGACGAACGTGTCAAATTTTAAACTTTAAATAGCATCTTCTAACCCCAAACTAATATAGAGTCTGTTTTATAGATCAGGATAAATGAGGATTACAATATAATATAAATCAATATTTTATATTATATTACCTCATAAAAATTATCTGAGCGTCTGGTCGATGCGACACGTAACCCGAGAGCTGGTGATTATCTGGCTCAGCGCATCAGCATTGCCATACAGCGTGGTAATGCAGCCAGTGTCTTGGGGACGCTTCCGACTGGTATTGACATGGATCAATTGAGCTATCTTTAGACTGTTTGCAACCGTCTGTAATTTGTCGATTCCTTGCTTGTCATTTTCTATATTTTATATTTACTTAAACATAGGACCCAGAACTCCCTAAACGAATATGTGCAGACCGTACCAACATTTGTTCCAAGGCTGGAACCGAACCTGAAATTTTGGATTAGGGTACAACTCGTCCGAAACTAAAACCAAGAGATTTGGTATTCGGCCGAGTTGTAGCCTTACTTAAATTGAAGTGGGACGAGTTTTCAGTCGGACGGCATTTTCCCTAATCAAAATATTCTCATACAAAAGCCCCTATACAAAAAACATGTTTTTGTCGGCGTTTTCTGCTCGACCGCCGATCTCTTGAACTGCAAAATGTAGGCAGTTGAAATTTTGACTGGGTGTCTTGTCTATTGCTATAACAACAAATAAAAACAATTTAAAGATACTTAATATAATATACTCTGTCAGTTGAGAACCTCTCACCCAAAGATTGTAGCATACATTTTTGCGCTCGCAGAAGTTATTGAACGTAGGGCGGGATTTCAATATTTGAATAGGTGACTCGCCATGTTGGTCTTATGCTTTTTTACCATTTTTCCTAATGTTCCTTGTTTTTGATTGATTTTTTTTAAGTTCTTTTTCTTT